>OZ010796.1:393181725-393526725 GCA_963932465.1 Maratus speciosus
TTTTTCGAATCGAAGGCTGAATAATAACAATAATTTAATAAATGAATAATTCTTAGTATCAACGAGAACAGATTTCAAATGTTTTTCAAGAAAATAGGATTTTGAAGAGGTAACTTTCTTCAAGCTCTTTTCAAATATATTATTCTAAGATTGCTACCAAACATTATTTCATATAAATTACAATGATTGAAAACATACCTATTTCAAACCATTTGAGAAAACACTAAAGGCTATTGGAAAATGTAAAAACATCTTTAAAAGAGCTTTTAGTTGAAAATTAAAAATGTTTTCTAAAATTTTGCTTCGAAAATATTTTTATTTATACCACTCTTATATCTTAAATAAAAAATTCCGACAAAATTCTTAGTTATTTAGCTGAACTTGCATTTCTAAAATTAAAATGGTAATTTGTAGCCATCAGTTGTAATAGTAGTTGTAGCCATCACAAAACTTTCTTCTACATAAATCACGTCGATTAAATTATTTAAATAATACAAGAAATTACATCAATTTAGCACCAATTCACATCAAAATATATCTGAATTTGAAGTTCAATTAAAATTCGTGCATTAGTTCTTGAGATAAAGCTACAGCAGAAATTCTGAAAAATATAGCATAGCAGCGCCAGCTATTGAGCGATATGCACCAAAACATAAACAGCACTAATTGATATCAAGGTATACCTGAAACTGAAGTGTGATGAAAATTCGTGCATTAATTATTGATATAGAGCTGTAGTGGTAATTCTGAAAAATGCAGCATAGCAGCGACACCTGTTGAACGATTTTCACCAAAACATAAACAGCAGTAATTCATATCAAGGTATATATGAATCTGAAGTTTGTTGACAATCTAAGCGTTAATTCTTGAGATAGAGCTATTGCGGAAATCGAAAAAAAATGCAGCATAGCAGCGCCACCTGTTGATCGATTTACACCAAAATGTATAAAATGTGAATTCCTGTTAAGGACTAACTATATCTGAAGTTTGATGAAAATCCGTCCATTAGTTCTGGATATTGAGCTGTTGTGGAAATCGTGAAAAATGATGCATTGCTGCGCCACCTCTTGAACGATTTACACCAAAAACTAATCAGCACCAATTTATATTAGGAACTAACTGAATAAAATTTTTTATTTAATTTCGTTCATTAGTTCTTGGAGCGCCCACAAAATTTGTGTCACACACAAACAGACATTTTGTAAAAACATGTTTTGTGGTTTCTCTGACCACGTCGAAAACCGGAATTCGAAAATTTTCATGAATCCAAAACTTCTATTGTAAAGATAAAAGAAAATAAAAATATGGTTACTTTCAAATATTTACTACTTTCTTTTATCTTTACAAGAAGAAAGTATTGGATTCGTGAAAAATTTTGAATTCTGGTTTTTGACGCATTTACCCGTTTTAGGGGTCAGGGATCCCGAAAAACATGTTTTTACAAAATGTCTGTCTGCGTGTGACACAAATTTTTTGGGCGCTCCATCTCAAAAACTAATGCACGGAATTTACTAAAAATTTATATTCAGTTAGTTCCTGATATAAATTGATACTGCTTGGCTTTTGGCGCAAATCGCTCCACAGGTGGCGCTGATATGCTGCATTTTTTACAATGCACGGATTTTCATGAAACATCAGATTCAGTTAGTCCTTGATATGAAACTTCAGATTTAGTTGGTCCTTTTAATGGATAATCAATTTTAAAGACTTTTTTGATAAATTTTGTTTTTACGGGGCATTTCTTTTTTATGGACATTTCTCTCTTATGGACTAGTGTCTTTAATCCTCATGAAATTTCTTCAAGTTTGCTGGATTGATGTTCTACAGATTATTGATACTGGTAGAGAATTTTACTATTTATTTTGGTTAGTCAATTTAATTAACAGTATGGATTCAATAGACTAGGATTCCGTTGCTTAAAAATATACATTTATAGCTTGTAGCCCTGACATACGGTGGTAGATGTTTCTAAAGGATGACTCTTTTCTGTCTCCGGTGGTGCACATTTGTTGTTTTGACATGTATGTGTTAGTTCACAGATAAAGTAACTGACTTTTTTATTTCGTTATTACTTTTTATGAACTATAGGACTTTACTAGAATCAAGAACTTTTTTATCTGTTATATATAGAAAGTCGTCAAGCCAAAACTTCGTTTGTGAAGTTTGTTAACTTGTTTTGTAATTTTTTTTAATTTTTTTATTTTCTGTATCTATCTCAAGTGAGTTCGCTTCAGTTTGTTGAACTTTTCTTTGAATAATTGCCGTTTTTCTAGTTTTTCCGGGCCTGTTGGCTTGGCGGTGGTTTCGTTTGGTGGTTGAGAGGATTCTCCTCCGGAGCATATAGCCTATGCCAAATTTGGTCAGCGCTCCGGTTGGGTGATCTAGTCCTTGATATGGGTTGATGTTTACTATATTTTGATGTAAATCGCTCAGCAGGTGGCGCTGCTGTACATCATTTTTCCCGATTTCCGCAATGGCTCTATCTCAAGAACTAATGCTTGGATTTTCATCGAACGTTAGATTCATTTAGTCCTTGATATTAGATGATGTTTACTACGTTTTGGTGTAAATCGCCCAACAGGTGGCGCTATTATACATCAATTTTCCTGATTTCCGCAATGTCTCTATCTCAAGAACTAATGAATAGATTTTCATCAAACTTCAGATTCAGTTAGTCCTTAATATGAGTTAGCGCTGACTACGTTTTGGTGAAATTCGTCCAACAGATGGCGCTGCTATGCTGCATTTTTCCTGATTCCCACAATAGTTTTATCTCAAGAAGGGATGCTCGAATTTTAATCAAACTTCACATTCAGTTATCAAGTTGACTTAAGTCGTTGCTTATTAGGTTTTGCTATATATCGCCCAACAGGTGGCTCTGTTATGCACAACTTTTTACGATTTCCGTCATAGCTTTACTCAAAAAATAATGCACGGATTTTCACGAAACTTCAGATTCAGTTAGAAGTTGACATAAGGTGTTGCTGATTAGGTTTTGGTTTAAATCATCTAACCGGCTGTATTTTTCATGAAGTATTAAGATGTATGAGATAGAAGAAAGTTTTGGGATTGCCACATCCTACTAGTCTTATTAAATAATGCTTCGCGAATCCAAACAAAGCATGTCTTTTGCTAATTTTAAATTAATTATTTGAAAAATATATATATAATAGTTAAATTTACAAAAATCAATGTTACCCAAACAGGCAAATATTTGCTCTCGAGTTTAATTGTGTTATATTATACATCTAACTATCAAATTAAGAATATGTCTAACTCATATTTTTATCATTTATTTTCCTGTAAGTGTTACTACACCTACCATTAATTCATAATGATGAAATCTCCCCGCAATTAAGTTCAAAATTGTGAGCTTTCTAAACAACAAATTTATCAAGCCTTACCCGACCCCTCCAATTAAAGGAAACCCGTATCTTCTTATTAAGCTCAACCTCTAGCAAGGGATCGTTGGCTTAATGGTTAAGATATTCGACTGAAAGCAGTCGGATCCCAGATTCAAGTCCAAGGTCAGCCACAGAAAAAAATGGAGATGTAATTTTCTAAAACCTCCATTTCTTCAAATAACAGGAAACTTCTCTCCTACAACGGAAAAAGAGGCCGAAAGTTTTTCTAATTGGCGAATATTTTCGCTCTTTAACATAGAAAAAAATACATTCTTCAATTAACGGAAATATTACTGCAGCACTGCTGCAGGAAAATTTCCGTGATTTTAAGAAAGTATTTCCGAGAGTGCACACAAACGAATTGTATAATAGCCTTCGCTAGAAGTCAGTAAAAAAAAGTTATCTGAAATAAATTTTCTTAAGGGATCCATTTTCGGAACAAATTTTCAAATTCTCCTTTTTTATAAAAAATTGTCCTAGAAATGTCTTAATTTTTAAAAACGTGTTAACTTTAAAAAATGTATGTATTTAATGAAAATAATAATTTAAATTAGAAATTATTAAACTTAATTGATGATTTTACGATTCAAGTTTTTTATATTTTAGAAGAAATTACGTTCGTTTCATTGTTATGTGTAATATGGGATGACAGTATGGTGATGAAAATATACCAAATGTTTTTTTTTTTTTTTTTAATTAATAATCTGGTTTATATATGAATTGTATAATATTTATGTTCTAGATATGATAGGTATTTGTTTCACATCCGATAAATCTGCAACTTGCTGAGATAGAAAAAAGCTTAATTTTGTTTCAAAAATTATCTTTATACTGCTGTGTTTATTTAAAACAATAATTTATATAATCATATCTATAAACAATACTCTGCCCTGTTTTTTAAAAAACGACACTTGACCGAAACACTTGTCCAAAAGTAAAAGATTTAATCAAAGTTTTTTCCACCAGAAGCTACAACATTCGTTCAACATTGTCATACAACAAGCGTATTCCACAATGGATTCCACAACAGTCTGGTCGTTTTTAAACAATTGTGTTGGCAAGAAATTTTTAATTTTTGTAAGAAATTTAATTCGCTTGTCAGAAAGAAAATTTTGCATCGATTGGAACAAATGGCAATCTGGAAGGAGCAGCATCTAAAGAATACAGTGTGTGCGGCAACACATTTCAAAGTGGTATCTATTCCTCTAGTGATACGATGACCGGCCATGCAACATGTAACCAAGCGTTAACATGTTAAAAAAAAACAAATGTTTTTGCCCTTTTCTGGACGGTTTCACTTCAGTTCTTCATTCAAATTGATTAACTGTTGTTTGTAATATTCATCATGGAATGTTGTGCGGCAACACATTCCAGCGAAATGACTCTAGGTTACCACGATCAGCCGTGCAACATGTAGGCAAGCCTTAACATTTTGGAAACGACTTATCGTGTCTTTTTTTAATTTTCTGGATGATATTACTTCAGTTCTTCGTTCAATACTTTTCCAAAATTCACCACGGCTTGTTTGCCATTGTTGCAACAGTTCATTGCAGACTATGCGTATTCGGTCTCACTAGTTGCAAGACTAAGGAAATTAAAAAATTATTTCACTCCGGTATATTAATCAAAGTACTATATTCACCATATCTTGTTCCTTCAGTTTACAATTTTATTCCATATAAAGCGCCCGTTATGGAGAGCAGCTCAGTTTTAAAATACAAATCAAAATGGGCTTCATGACTGAATTACTTCAAAACGAAAAGACATCTTCCACCGGCGCATTCGTTTTTTGCTTCACATATCAGGGAATGTTACAGCTTCTCATTGAAAATACTTTGAATAAATCTTACTTTTATTTTTGTAAACAAACAAATGCATTTTCTTTACTCTAAAAAGAACGCAGTCATATTTTTACACTTAACAGAAAAGCAGGAAACTGGGTTATTGATGTTACACAACGTTTCAATATTTTAGTAGAAACAACTATTCGCTTTATTTCCATTTGTACCGAAAGATGATCATATGCTAGTAAGAATAATCCCATAACTATCAATAAATCATGTAACCTAAGCATACTGGGTTAACGTATTTTACAGAAAAACCGAAAACATCTTTCATAACAAAATATTGACTTATAAAAACTGAATCCAGAAACTTTTATAAACATACCAAATCATGTATATTTTGCATCAGACCTGATTTACGCTGGGGCAAACTTCCACCATTAAAAACAAATAGAAATGTTTTCCTTATTTTTGACATAAATTCTGCATGAAAAAAGCATTCAAGTAAGGCGAATTTTTCAATTTAAATTTACAGCTGAAAAGTATGACCTGGAGATAATCAGGTCCTGTTTTACATAATTGAACTCTAAAACAAAGTTATGTTGTTTAAAGAATCCGTTAGAGGATTACATTCATTGTAAAAGTTATTTTCTAACTAAGTTAGAAATGTATAACGCAATTAGTAACGTATGTAAAGCAGTTGTTTGCTTCACGTACGATAAATGTGCAACTTAATTCCTTCGCTTTTAGTTTATTCACTAATAGATACATGCTCTGTAAAATTATTTCACCTGGTAGAGAAAGGGTTATGAAAAACGAAGGAAAATTTGGAGAATGTTAAAGGACTGGAGGGAAATGCTTTTGGAATGCTTTTTTCGCATTTATTGTTTTCTTTTCTTTAAAAAAAAATCCAGTTAGATTTTTGTATTGTTGCATTTTTTATATAAAAAAAAAACTGGATTTATGATGCTTCACTACAGATGTTTTAGAATATTTCAGTAGAAATCATGCTTACATTTCGTTGTTTATGTGTACTATGATATGAAAATACATTTCTAAAAAAAATCAGTACATGATGGAGGGTAAGACGGAACAAAAATCAACATATTTGCATGAAAAAATATACACTTTTGAGATATGAATATTTTTGCTTTAAAATATTGAATCTTGAAATTTAGTAGAAGGGAAACTCTTACAATCCCATCAAATCATGTATATCTTACGTTCTTGAATATTAAAAGAGAGTAAGCAACTGCTTGCTTCATATCCCATACATCTGGAACTTAATAAGACACAGAATAATCTTGAAAATTGAGAAGAAACCTTTTCCGAATGAATTTTTTTATGTACTTTATTTTTTGCTTTAAAAGATTGTCTTGCACAGTGACTGTATTTTGTCTTTTAAACATGAATTTAAACTTGAAAAACAGGAAATGGGTTCTTTATGTTACGATCTATTTCAAATGATTTTGTATGCTTTATTATAAATAAAGATTCATGTTATTGCACATTGTAGAGATGATAATTTGCTTGGACCATTAACTGGTAGCAAACCGTTTTGTTTTAACACTATGTATCCCGTTCTTAAATACAAGGGAAAATGTATCATATTTTTTAGATGATTCATTATTGATTTTTGAGGTGGATTCTTATATGGATTAAAGTGTCCTAAATGAAGTTTCAATTATTCCTTAAATGCATGATTTTTTATTTTGTTTCGAAAAAATTATATATGATTTTCTGAAAGGTTTATAACACAGGGAAAATATTAAAAAAAATCAGAGATACATTTTTCGTATAATACGTCCACTTTTTCTAATGGTGCACATCTGCAATACAAGTAAAAACTAAAATATTGTAAATTAGTAAATATTTTAACCTCTTCAGTTCTGAAGCTAAAAGAATAATACAAATGCTTATTCATTTCGTTTTTTTCCAAACTAAATGACATCCTAAATGACAGAAAAAATATTTTATCTGAAATTGATCTTTTAGGTGCTTAGTAATTTAGGTTAAAAAATATGGATATGAAACTACAAAATCCCTTAAAAACCTCAATTTAATAACCATTAACCTAAATTAATGCAATCATAAATTTAGGAGCTTTAAACAAGAAAATAATCTACAAATTCTCAAAAATATTTATTGAAAAAGATTTAAGTTAAATATTTAAACTTCTGACTTTCTTGGTCATACTGCCTTTTGGGCATTTTTAGGCATTTTGCAAACTCAGATGAAAATAACATTTCTTTTATACGGGAATAAGCTTAGATGCTGCCATTTATTTCTTTGCTTTTAACTCAAAAAAACATTAAGATATTAAGAAATGATGCGAAAATGTAAAAAAATCAGGCATTTTAGTTTTTATAAGGAAAAGAAGAGAGGTCCCCGTATGGGGACCCAGGGACCGAAGAGGTTACTAAGTATGAATCTAAATACCGTATTTTATATATTTTTTACTTTATAAAACTTAAACCTTAAATGCACGAATTATTTTTTTAGAATTATGTTTTTTACTCTCATATTAAAGATTAGATACCAGAAATTTTAAGATGAATTTTTAACTCTATATTTTTGTAAATTTTACAGCTTTAATATTTCTATATAAATATACTGGTTGCTAATAATTAAATAAAAAGTGATGTAGATATGCATCACTATGCATTCAAGGGTTAAAGAAGATTTCTCAATAACAAAATAAAATGAACAGTCTCAAAACCTACAATGATCAAAATGCTGTAGAAAAATAACAATTTATAAATTTAATGTTAAACTTCAAATTTTCATATTGTTAATGTAAACTAGTTTCTTTCATGTAGCAAAATATAACACATATGTGTACCAAAAATATGAAAGAAAAAAAAACACGATAAATAACCTTCGTGTAAACTTCTCATTAACGCTATATTTTATCCTTAGAATATTATTTTACTCATAAGTATATATCTGACTCTGCAGCTTCTATTCCATATCAGAGAAGTTTTGAAAATATATCTCATATTATTAATATTTGTATAAGACCTTTAATTGAAACTTTCTGTTATTACATAATGAAACAATCACTTAATTCTTAGAAGAGATGGAAATGCTTTATCCTTCAAGCAAAAGAGCAACAGAATTTTTCGTTCCGACAACATTAGCGAAATAGAGAAATCTCTACCTCCGATGCGACAGGTAAATCTCAAACGATTTCATCTGAATTTAGAGTAGAAAATGTGCGAATTTCAAATGTAATTTATAATAATTTGACAGAGTCGTCTGTCTGAGAACAAAATAAATATTATGGAAATGTCTACTAATGCAGAACTAACGCTCTCGAAAGTTTAGTATATTAAGAGAAATGCGTTCCTAAATTTACGAGAAACAAAATGGCCTTTTACTTTACAAAAATTTTAGCAAACCTCAGAAATCTATTTAGGATTTTAAATTTTTTCATCATAAAATAGTTCGTGAACATAAAAGAAGTATTTACATAAATTTTTATAACTATGAAATAGAACTATTTATACGTGAATGCTCACGTTGCTTACTAAATGTTAGTTGATTAACTGAATATGTTCTACTATACCTATAGTTTATTCTAAGGAGATCATATTTTGTTTGTGCCAGTAGTCAGTGAATTTTTATAAAAGTTTCCGTTGCATCAGGAAAACATTTCTGTAATTTTTTAGTCTGTAATTTTAAAATATAGGGGAGAGTAGGGTAATTAAGCTCAGAAGGGTAATCCCGCTCACCCAATATCTCTAAACAGAATAGAATGGAAAACGTGCGATCGGTACCAGCACCTAGCGAACTTCATCCTAAGTTCCCAGTAAGGATATAGTGACCGTCAGAAGGAAAGTGTTTTTGTGTCCGCACGTTATTAGTCTGCAGTTGTTTTATTATAAAATTCTACAGCATCTAACTTGAAGGTAATTGTACACTCTTATTTTCAAATATTAACTTACTCATTATATCTACAAAATATATACATTTAGCTGCACTTTCATGCTTTTATTTATCTTTGTAGTGCGTTGTTATGCCAATTATAAAGCATTAAAACCCAACATGGCGATAACGAGTAAGGGCGCTCGCGTGGAATTTCAGAAGAATTGTTGCCAGTGGGCAACTCTTTTTAAATTCAAATTTATTGATAAACACCACTTTTTTGAAATGGTAAAATTCCCATGTTATCACCTTAATTAATATGCCATTAAACAAGGAGAATTTTACTATTTAAAAAAGTGGTGAAAATCAAAAAACCTAAATTTTAAAAAAGTAGCCTACTGTATGTGTAACACAATATGTGTGCACAATATGTGTAAAGTGGTCTCAAAAATTCTGTAGTGATGTGAACAGGCCACACAACTACATATGTGACTTTTGTCTTACTTAAATGTTGTATTCAAACTGTGAGCGCAATTACCTTACCATGTCGGGCATTACCGCTCAATCGATGGTTATTTAAATAAAACGATAAAAAAATTCCTTAAACTTTTATGCAAATTAGTTAATTGCAAACTGTTCCTTATGCTTTTGAGTTATACTTCGTTAATAAAATATTGATTTTTTTTGTCTAAAGTTGACTAGCTATTCATGTTTTCCCTTAAGTGAGCAGCATTACCCTACTAATATAAATTTGTTAATGTACAATGAAATGGAGGAGGATAATAAATAAGGATAAAGTATTTGAAAATATTAGGTATATAAGGTCAAATAGCACTGCTAATACTTAAACCCTCATCGGATCCTAATGAATGTATTATTAACAACCCCTCTTTAGAGATATATATTGAAATTCAAAATTCTTTTCGGCTTTCAGATTGGCTAATATGTCATGTAACATATTTAATATATTGCGAAAAGGATAAGTGTGTATATAATTGGCAATTGCAATTCGGACAAGGGGTTTAAATTTTTCATCAAATTAACTCTATTAAAGAAATCGCTTATAACAGTTGAATGTCTTTCTTGTACTGCACGTGAAGTCAGTAAAAAGAAAAAAAGAACACCTCATATATTTTGATCTCTGAATTGTTATAGAAAGTAACGAAACTGACCTTTCGATTGTAAATTACGACTTCTTTCAATTGTAAATTACGACTTCTTTCAATTGATGATTAAAAATAAGATTAGAGGTCGTTTTTTATACTGAAATTCTTCCAATATCTGAAATTTCCAATGTAAACACCTGATTTTGACATCATATTTCGCTTTTTTGCAATAGTGGCCCTTAGGATACAAAGTGGGAATGCTTTCGGTCAAGTAGTTTAGGAATTATTGAAGTTTAAAATTTGGAACTCTTAAATTTATTTCTTATCTTTGCAAAATAGATTGTAATAAACGGAATCTGTTTAGCGTAAATTGAAAACTACTTGACGGAAAGAGTAATAGTATTGGATTCGCATTTTTTATACTTTTATAAATCGTATTAAAAAAAACTATAGTTTACAATTAATATCTTTTTCGAAAATTAATAAAAAAATATGTATTTTTAACATAAATTGTTGTTAAAAATATGAATTGTAATCAATATTTTTTTAACAGAAGTTCATTTTCAAAAGTTTTAAACATTCGAATCTAAAATATCACTTCATTCCCCAAATAGTTTTTGAGTATGTTTAAAAAATTATCCTCAATGTAATCTGTTTTTCACATTAAGAGTTCCAAAATTTAAACTTTCATAATTCCTAAACTACTTATCGAATGACTTTCCGTTTGGTATTTTAACGTCAAAATTATGTCAGTGTATTGAATATTCCAGAATTTGATAAAATTCCATTATTAAAACGTTCTCCTCAGCTTTTTTCAAAGGTAAATTAAAAAGATGACATAATTTTTCTGTTGAATGAATATTTATTTTTTTTCTCGGAGAATTTGGTGGTCAAAATGTGTGGTATGTTCTCTTTTTCTTTTTTAGTCTACTGTATACTTAGTTACAAATGTGAATATGCAGAATTTTTGTTATGACACTTCTTCAAAGAAGAAAAAGAATTATGATGTTATTACATTCAAAATTCAATTTATTTCAATAACAGGGATTCAAAAATTTCTTTAAAATAAAAAATATTACAAAAATGCAAATATGTGAAATGACAGGCAAAAATAACCTTAATTTACATGAAATTAATGAGAACACAAAAAAATGGTAATTTACGCCAATTAGTTTTGCGAAATCTAAAAAATAATCATTTCTACGATTACTACTAGATTTTATAATTTCTTTTCTCGTTAATATCTTTGAATTTACTTAATTTTCATTGACAGGATATGTTATTCTCTTTCACTCTTTTAATAGAGCTATTGTAAGGGAAATCTTATATTTAATATTTTATTTCTTAATTTTTAGACCTAGGTAGTCCCTCAATTGCTCAGTGGGATTAATATTTGCTAACTGGGAGGGTTTACGATCTATTTCTAAGCATTTTATCAAAGCCATTCTTGTAAAAGTAGAGCAATAAGCTTCGAACAAATTACCTTATAAAAAATATGGACCACCTCTCAAGAAACAATACAAGGCCCTTTGGCATTGTTAACATTCATTACATTCCGGCATCTGCAATAAATCATTATTTTTACTATTATTGCTAAATTGCCTACTTTAGAAGTTCACAGACAACTTCAAATCGAAATCAAAGAATCTTCATGTTTTAGAGATCCTCTCATATTTTTTTTTTGTTTTCAATGTTTTGTTTTCCATTCTTTAATACTTTCTGCTATTCCGCTGATCCATAAATATTGAAATAACGAATCAAAATTATGGGCTTCCATAAAATGCAAATCTAATTCGCACATTAATTTGCAAAATCAAGACTTTTACGATTGTTAAGTTCAATTATAAACCGTGTTCTTTGTATATCCCTATTGTTTTATCATATCCTTTACAACACAAGGATCTTTTCCAATGCTCGTATTCAGCACCTACCTCAACCTAGAAAACCTCAGTCGAACGCTCAAATGAAATTCAAGATTAATGATGAATGTCATTGTGCGTTCGACCCAGGTTTTCTAGTTTGAGGTAGATGGTGAATATGAGCATTAGCAATTCTTAAATTTCCAAAAAGATATTTTGCACACATGCTGTTAATTTTAGTTCCTAAATATTAGATAAGTATGAGACAGTTAAACAAAAATCTAACTTTCTCTATCCGTAGCTAAGCAATGTTGCCCTACTATTTTCTTGTTTTCAAAGCTACCTTTAATTTGGAGCTTTTTGTTGAATTTCCGCATTACTACGAGATTTTTGCTCCTCATATTCGTAATCTACCGTCAAATCTTACCATCCCCACTTCCATACAGACTTCTATGAATTCTTCTGAATTTTGTTTCCTCGAAGATCCGTCAGTGAAATGCAAAATTATTTATATTCTAGCTTTCTAAACTTACAAAAACAGCACCTTCAATCCTGTTAGTAAACTAAAATGAATATAAAAGAACTTAAATTTTATACGTTTAACAGCTTATCTTCTTTAATCTTTAAGAGTGCATACTTATTTTTGTGATGTACATTTTTTGTGTTCAATAAGAAAATGACTTAAAAAATTTACGGCGGAAATAATTTTTTATAAACTTTTATTTTTTATTCGTAATTTTAAAGCTATAATAAATGTCACCTAACTAAATATTTGTCTGTTTTTTAAGAGAAAAAATTAGATTTTATTATTTGAGGTCCGGGGTGCATACATACTTTTGTGACTAAGTGAATCTGAAGGATTACACATCTTAAAGGGAAGCCTGGTAATTTTAAAATTAGAAACGGCTGTTTTCGTGAAGAACGGAAAGCTTCATAAACTGGCCAGAATTATAAATTTCTACAGATTAAGCTTTCCGAAGAAAGATATTTCAATTCAATTTCGGCATCTAGAGAAAGTAAATTTCCGATTTATATTCTAACACACATCACGGAGGACAAATTGGGGAATATATATTCGTTAATTAGTATTAACTGTGTCTATACATCTCCAATGCGTCTGCTAACTTAAGACTCATATTCAACATCTACAACATCAGTGACTGGCTATAAACACAAATACCTCTGTCGAACGCTCAAACGGTTTTCATGATTAATCCGATTAGACTTGAGAGCTGAAGAAATCCTATCAGGTTAATGTTAAATACTATTTTCGTGTTCTACTAAGCTTTTTATAAATAACCGGGAATTAAAGGTATAATGTGAATACAACACTTATTTAAGAAATATTAGCAATATATTTCTTGACTTTCACGTGATATAGGGGAGTGTAGACGAATTTGGACCACTTCACTTATTTTCAGGTGTAATTCACTTCATTTTTGGAATATCTGTAAAATATCACTAGACGTGATCAATCTATTCATGTACTAACTAAATATATCTTTAGAAGAATTTTTTTTTTAAATCTTAAGTTTTATTTTAATTGTAAAAAAAATTCAAAAATTGTCCAAATTCAGCGACTGGTCGCCTAAGTTGGACCGCCAGTCTCCTAAATTGGACTGAACATTACTAGGCTGCTATAATAAGTAAAGAATATAACTAATTTTATTAAAAGCAAAGTTTGCTATTAATAAAACAATCAAATAAAACAGCAGCAATGAAACATAACGAAATGAAATGTCTGAAAGTAAGAGTAATTGTTTTAAATCAAAATGTATTCAAAGTTAAATCAAAGTTATAAATAATTAAAAATAGAAATTATGGAACTAAAATCCAGTTACTAGTATATCATGTAAGAAGTGCTGCAAGGCTTACAAATTAATTTCTTTTGTTAATTTTTTATTCCAGTCCACACAACATGGAACCGCAGCCGGCCAACTGAACACTGAATCATTTCTGCTATTGTATTTTTCTTACAAATTAGGCAAAACCAATCATCGCTGTCTAGATTTTTCTTTTTAGATTTTGAATCATGATACATTTTTTTTTTCTTTGCTACAGAAATTTTCTTTACCTTATGTCTGTAGTTCACTTCCATCATTTTCATTCCAATTGAATTACGACTGTTTTTTAAAAGTTGGTGTTCCAGTTGCTTTTATGCGTTAAATCTTCCTTTTTGTCGTTTGTTTTTACATTTAAAGCTTTACTTTATATTGCGAAGATGTTAACACATCTGTTTTCTGGTTCCCTCTGTACTTTAACAAAACTGATTTCGGCAAGGGAGGTAACGTTTCTAATGATTCTTTGGCTTTTTTTTGGGGGGGGGGAGGAGATATTTATCCACTATAAAATATTTAAAAAAAAGTTGTGTCCAAAGCGTACAGCCCTCGAAATTCATTACTTACTTTCCAAATTTATGATCGTAAATCTGATCCAATTTAAACAACTCAAATTGGTCCAATTAAGACAACTGTGCCTTTTTTTTTTTATAAAAAAGCGGATAATGTCAAGACTAATAACAAAAATGACAGCATACAAATCCACGTGAAATGTATGCGCAATAAACACGTGAATTTATATATGTATATGAACACATAACAACTTACATTAGTTTTAAATTATTCTCTTACGTTTAGTAAGAAAAAATTAGATCAAAACAGCTAATTTTAAGTTTTTTTAAATTGTGTTAAAAAAGCACGTGAAATGTGGGTGCTTACAGGTAAGGTACAGGTAACTTACAAAAAAATTATAGTAATTTCTGTTATAGAATTTCCTTTTCTCAGTAGTAATTTCTGCCACTCTTAGTTATTCTGCAGTTAAATTAGCATGCTTCGTCTTAAATGTGATCTACATTATGCACGCATATATGAGTATTATACAAGCTAAATACGGCAAACATACAGTAATACGACAACAAAGAAATATACTTCGCATAGTTCAATATCTCACTTCAGTGGTATTTGTGTTTTATCGTACATATTTAATTTAAATTCCATGCTAATATCTCAATCTACCAACGAGATTCCATCATACTGCACATCTCGAGCATGATGTTCAGAGCCTTCAAGGGCTTGTAGACCATTACAGATTATTACTTGCAGAATATTTTAGATAAGGACTCGATATTAGGATTGTCAGAGAAATCAAACCTTAATCGTTCAAACTGGCGAACAGCCAAAATTGGATGCCCTAATGTAGAGAGTGGCAAACCTCGGGCGCCTTTTCCTTTAAATTGAAATTCAATGCTTAGGTTTATCTTAATTTCATCAGTTATATCTGCTTCAATTCAGGGCAATTAATTAAGAGGCAAGTTAATAAAACAAACAAGATAACAGGTATAATGTTATACATTCTGATAAACTTTATAATATAAATCAATTTTCAAAATTTAGAGCATATGAGTCGAAACATTGTACAAAGTATAAAGGTTCCGTATTTTAAATCATGGATATTATTTTTTTCCCAGTAATTAACGACGTCTGTTACAGATACTTTTTTTTTAATTTATTTGTACGCACACAAATATTATGTACGTGTATAAAATGCAAGATTTTGTGTAAATGAATATGAAATTGTATATTGCTTCATACTTTTTATTCAATAATAAAATAAACATTCTTGCTAAACGAAAATAAATTTCTTCTGTTAGATGTGTCTTATTCGCTGTATTTTAAATAATCACAATTTTTTTTTATTCAAATAAAGGAGTTGCAATTTTCAAAGGATTAGGGTTTTGAAGTATGAGATTTATTATTTATGATATTTATTTTGAATTCATTTGCTTATCAAAATGGAGTTCCACTCTGGCCGGTGGTTTCCGTACTGGCCATAAAATGAGGTTTTGTGGTCGATGTTCACAAGGTTCAAAATCAATGTTGTCTAGAAAGGGTGACTATGCAGTATTTTAAAGTTGTTCCCTGTACGGGAATGAGTGTTTCGTGCCACTTTTCCTTCAAAAGTCCTCCCTGAAGGCATCCCCCATGCAATATAGCAATATCGTCGCACCATAGCAACAATAGGACATCTAGTAATAATCTAAAATGAGATGTCTGACTTACTGCTATGAAAAACTGTCTGCATCTAGTGGAACAGTAGGGAATTTTTATAAAACACATCTGAAATATGGTATTAAACATAACTTTGTGTTTCAGAAGTTGTTCCACTAGATGCAAACACAGTTATGCATAGCAGTAAGTCAGACATCTCATTTTTTATTATTACTAGATGTTCTACTCTTGCTCTGAGGCAACGATATGGCCGATGCCTCCCAAAATCGCATCTCATTCTTTTTCAAAAGTTGTTTTATTATTAGAAATCTTTTAAAGATATTGTTTAGAATTCTATCGTAACAAACCAAGTCTAAAAAATCGATACTTTTAGATTTAATCTCATTTCTTCTGAATCAAACCATTTAGAAAAAAAATAAGTGTAACATAATGTAATGATGTTACCCGCCATACTTATCATTCAAATTTTCTTAAGTTTAGCATTTTAACTTTCTTTTTGTCTCAATTATTTATTCTTAAACTAAAATTCCATTAAATATGGTTCCGTAAAATGTTTTGAAATATGTTTTAAAATTCTTTCATTGAATAAAAACACCTGTACGTGTGTTAAGTTGATTATATCAATAAAGTTCCCTGGGAACCGATGGCGAGGATTACGAACAAAGAGTTGACGTTAGTTACGGGCTAACATAATTTTTTTACTTAATGTATGATACAGAATAAATAAAAAACATCTAACAAAAAGCTTCATGTAATAAAACATTTAACCCTCTCGCTCGCCCAGAGCCTCATATGAGGCTCCCAAATTAAGTAGTAAAACGCAGTTATTTGAAAATAGTTTTCGATATAATTTTATTACGAGTGATCTCTTAAATATGCAGAACTCGTTTATACTTAGCATATACACAATGTTGACTATCATTTTAATTATGCGAATTCAAGGAATGATTTGTGAAAAAAATCATGAGCTCGAGATTTAAATATATTGTAAACCATGTATTTTTTATTTGGTCTATCGTAGCTAGCTTATGATTTTATACTTATCTACAGAATACACTCATAACATTTAACCCTTTGCACTCGAGTGGTGACTCTCACTCACCACTAGTGTTGTGAAATGTTCCGCGTAAATCCGGGCTCAAAATGCTCTGGACACCACTTATTTTTTTAAGTTTACTTCGCCATCTTTAATTGCAGATAATTCTGCTATTAGATAAAGGGAACAAAATTACTTTAAAATACTGGTGTCCAGATCATTTGGAGCGACGAATTACGCCGGACACCTCGCAACACTAGTGGTGAGTGAGAGTCACCTCTCGAGTGCAAAGGGTTAACAACATAGGTACAAAATACAATATATGATACCTGAATGAATCCCCAGTGAATGAAAAATCAATCGCTTTCTTTATTGTTTACTTGTGTAATTCATACCAGTAGTTTAAAAAAGGGCAGGAATATTATGACATATACAATAAACTTTTATTAAATTTCTGATTTTTACTTTCTTCTATCTTTACAAGAAGAAAGTATTGGATTCGTGAAAATTTTCAACTTCCGGTTTTCGACGGATTTATACATTTTAGAATGTCCTGAACACGATTTGATGGTTTTTAGAAAATACATGTCTGTGAGTCTGTGAGTCTGTATGTGACAAAAATGTTGTGGGCGCTCTATCTCAAGAACTAATGCACAAAATTTCACAAAACTTCAGATTCAGTTAGACCTTGATATATACTGGTCCTGATTAGTTTTGGATGTAAATCGCTCAACAGGTGGCGCTGCTATGCAGCATTTTTCCCGATTTCCGCAATAGCTCAATCTCCAGAACTAATGCACGGATTTTCACAAAACTTCAGATTCAGTTATTCCTTCGCATGAATTGAAGTTTTATACATTTTGGTGTAAATCGTTCAACAGGCGGCGCTGCTATACTGCATTATTTACGATTTCCGCAATAGCTCTATTTCAAGAACTAATGCTTGGATTTTCAACAAACTTCAGTTTCGGGTATACCTTAATATGAATTAGTACTGTTTATGTTTTGGTGCAAATCGCTCAACAGGTGGCACTGCTATGCTGCATTTTTTGGAATTTCTACTATAGCGGTATCTGAAGAACTAATGCACGAATTTTTATCAAACTTCAGAATCAGTTAGTCCTTGACATAAATTGACATTTTATACATTTTGGTGTAAATCTCTCACCAGGTGGCGCAGCTATGCTGTTTTTTGCGAGTTCCACAATAGCTCTATATCAAGAACTAATGCTTGGATTTTCAACGAACTTCAGATTAAGGTATACCTTGATATGAGTTAGTACTGTTTATGTTTTGGTGCAAATCGCTCAACAGGTGACGCTGCTATGCTGCATTTTTCAGACTTTCCCCTATAGCTCTATCTCAGTAACTAATGCACGAATTTTCATCAAACTTCAGATTCAGGTATACCTTGATATCAATTAGAAGCTGTTTATGTTTTGGTGTAAATCGCTCAACAGGTGACCCTGCTATGCTACATTTTTCAGCACTTCCGCTATAGCTCTAACTCAAGAACTAATGCACGAATTTTCATCAAACTTTAAATTCAGATGTAGTTTGATATGGATTGGTGCTAAATTGATGTAATTTCTTGTACAATTTAAATGATTTAATTGACGTGATTTATATAGAAGAAAGTTTTGTGATCGCCATAACATACTAGTTTTTTATATAGGATGAGTATATTTTCAAACTTATGGTTCGAATGTTTCTTCAGTGAATAATAAAAAGACATTGATAAAAATGTAATGCTTTTCTACGCAATTATATTGTTACCTTAGCCTTTAACTGATGTCAGGCGGTCTCCCAGACCCCGCGACTCCCAGCTGTAAACACTTTTACAGCTTTTTACTTTTCTGTACTAAAGTTAAATAATATGAATAAAATACTTTTTTCATGCAAGTTAATTCACATGCTTCTAAGAGAAGTGCGACGATATTGTTAGGACAAAATTTAAGTAAATTCAACCATTTGAGTTATTTTTTTTTATTCAATTTATTCGAGGGGTCTGAGAGACCTGGTCACATCAGTTGTGTGACAAATTTTAGTCACAACAGTTAAAGGTTAACAAACATTTTTGGACGATAGCTCTAATGTAATACATATTTTTAATATGTTAGTTACTTTGCAAAATATTTTCAGAAATTTCATATTATAAATTCGCATGTAAAAATGTGATGCATAAAATCAATCTTAATTTTAAACATTTAGTATATTTCCAATGTTAAAGATAAAATTTTGATCCTCAAGTTTTAATTTACAAATATAATATAAACCCATGCGCAAGAATCGCTATCGCTACATGACAAATAATATCTCAGATTCACATATTTCTGCATTATCTTCCTATTACATTGTTTATGCGTAATATAATATTTCTTTTCACTCATCTTCCTCAGCAAAAGACATAAATATGAATTACGATTATTATCTTCGCTCATTTATTCCTGCACTCAACTAATGTTTTCTTTAACAGTTACTTCTCTGTATCAATCAGACAACCATTAAATTTTCATAAGTACTACAATACATTTCTTTTATCTGCCACATCGCCAGAAAACCATAATACAGAAATTGTTTCAACATCGTTTAATTTATTCATTTACTCTATTATTAGTCTGATTTTTTTTCAAGTTTTATGAAAAAAATATAATTAACCAACCCAGAAAAGTTGTGCTCAAAATCACTATCATTATCTACTAGCAAAAGTCATGCTTTGTTTGGATTCGCGAATTATTTTAATAAGATAAATATTTGAAAATAACAATATTTATTTGCATCTTTATTAAGCAAAAACGTTATTTTATGTTTTCGCGTATTTTAATTTTAGAAATGTAAATTCAGCTAAATAACTAACTATTTCTTCGGAATTTTTTATTTATGATATAAGACTGGTATAAATAAAAATATTTTTTAAGCAAAATTTTACAAAATATTTTTAAATTTTCAACTAAAAGCTCTTTTAAAGAAGTTTTTACATTTCATTAATTACAACAATTAATTTTATTTTTTTACAATTCTTTTATTGCCAGTTTACAATATATATATATATATATATATATATATATATATATATATATAATATAATTCTTTTAGAATGCGTAAGTATCGTCTGTGTAAATGATTTCACGTAATAAGAATAAGTTGTTTATTATCGTTTACGAAAATAAAGCCGTATAATGGAAAAATATATTCAACAAAATAATAAAAAAAAATTTTAGTTAAATGATTAGATAAGAAAACAATATTGCCATAATCTACAGATCAAGTCCAAAAATATTTCTTTCGTTAATTAAATTTAAAAAACAGTTTTTGAGATATTTTGGTGGAATAACGAAAGTATATTTTATTTATTTATTTAATTAATCATGATTCTATCAATAATTACTAACACCATGATTTATTTTATCTTCTTAAAATATAAATGTTTCATTTTTTTATTTGCTAAAATGCGTCCGTAATGGAAAACAAAATAAATTAATTAAAATAGTAAAATTTTTTAAAGGTTATTCTATAAAAAAAATAATATTGTGCAAATCTACAGATCATAATTTATTTTTATGTTTAATTTCAAGTCAAAATACTGAATAGTTTTTTTGTAAAGTGTACGACAAAATGTAATTTGTGTAGCCTAGTAGAGGATTGGCTTCGCTCATCCAAATTATTGTGTTGTCGGTTTTTGTACGTTCGTACTTCTTTCACTTTACACAGTAAAGACAATTAGGTATAAATTGCGACATATCTTCTGACATATATCTCTACAGTCAAATAATATTTTCTTGAATAGTTATTTCTCAGTTTGCATTGATCAACAGGCAAATTTCTCTAGACAGTTCATCTCATTTCGATTTTCTTCTACATTTTCAAAAGCCTTTGAATCATTCATTACTTTACTTTTCAAGTTACTAAGAAAAAACTAAGCCAGTAACGAACTATGTTTTATTTTAAAAATACTTATAAAATGACTATCGCTACTTAAAAATACACTAGATTCTGGAAATGCGGACATGGTCTTTGAAATCTTGTTTTGAATAATCTAGCATTTCTATTATTTCTTTAAGCACAGTAGAAAACACATAGCACTGAATTATGACTATTGGACTTTCTCATCTTTATTACAATCAGCTAATATTTTCTCTGTCACCTACATTTTTATTAAACAAACGTAATGTCATCACTCAAATAATTATGAACAAAAATAGCTACTGCTTCTTGACACAAAATACGTAATATTTACATATTTTTGCATCATCATCCTATTATGTTATCTGTTTTGTGCGTAATCTAGTACTTATATTCCTTTATCTTCCCCAATAAAATATTTCTAGCTATCTTATCCTCTCCAATCTTTTCTTACAGTCATCTAATATTTTCTCCAACTATTACTTCTCAGTTTTTATCGATCAGCAAAGCAATATATTTCTCTCGATATGCCAAGTTTTCTTCCGCATAGTCAAAATTTTCAATACATTCATTAATTAATTATCATTTTAATTTTAATTTTGTCTATTTTTGATGGGGTAATTTTCTTAAAAGTTTTAAGTTAATTAAACAATTATAAAAATAGCGTTTCATTTATATACAGAAGGATCACAATCACTTTATAACTAATAACGTGCGAGATTTACATATTTTCAAACAAATTTTCACTTACATTATCTGTCTTTTACGTAATGTAATATATTACATCTTTGATTTTACACAGTAAAAGTTATTTAGTTATGAAATTACGCCCCTTATCTTGATATAAAAAATATTTGATTAGTCAATTCCAACGACATGCCGCAGGGTCAATGTTTAATACTTCTCTCCATCATCAATAGATAGCATTAGTAGCCCATTGAAGTAGAAAAATCTCTGCCGGCCCGGCCTACAGGCGGAGGTAGATTTCGAAGTTAAGTATACTAATTTCACAAACAAAAACCAAATCATGATTAGAGATAAACCCACTTTAACAATTTTATCTGGCCGCTTTTGACGAGTTTTTATTTCATTTTTATATAATAACTGGTTTTATCAGAATCATATTAGGGCGGTATTCAAAAAAATACTTTTCCATGCTCAACAACTCGAAATTTTCTGGCATAACTCCAGATTCATTTTAATAGGTAAAACATGAAACTTGTTGACGTGATTTCTGAAGAGATTTATAAGCGACCTGTGTTTTTAATTTTCGTTCAATTAATTAAAACTTGATATATAAACAATTATTTTCTCAGTAAAGACAATAGTTTTTGTTTCTAACACAATCGCTTCGGGAAATTCCGTTCAAAATGCCTACTTTGACATCATTTTTTGAAATATATTCTGCCTCTGTCAAAAAATCGATCATTACGGTACATTATATAGTTTCTGAATAAGCGAATCTACCAATTGGATGCGTTTGAGAGCAAAAATGAATTTAAAAATGAGTCAGAAAATAAGCAGTTTGGATTTGAATACTCCCTTAATACGATGATTTTTCCAACACAATCCGCTTCGGGAAATTCGGTTCAAAAGGCCCACTTTGACAGCATGTTTTAAAATATATTCTGCCTCTATCAAAGAATTGACCATTACGGTACATTGTATAGTTTCTGAGTAAGAAAAGGTACCAATTGGTAGCCTTTGAGAGTAAAAATGAATTGTAAAATGAGTCAGAAAATAAGCAGTTTGGATTTGAATACACCCTTACTAAGATTTTTTTCTGCAACCGCTATGTGTTTTTAATTTGTTTTTGCTGTAAGAATTGGTTCTATCCAAAACTTGTCTATATAGATATTGTAGACAATAAAGAAGATATATGATAAATTCATGGGGATTTTATATCTTTTGAATTGACGGAGTTATGGATTTTTTTCCTCTTCAAACGTCCTTTGTTTTCGTTTTTAATTTTTTTTTGCGGTACAAATTGGTTCTATCAAAAACTTGTGAATATAAAAGTTGTAGATAATGTTAAGGAAATTCGTGATAAAATTAATTGGATTTGATATCTTGAGAATTGACGAAGTTATGAATTTTTTTCTCCCAAAAACCCTATTTTTGCGCCCCTTGAGCCCATTTTTAACTTTATCAAAAATCTGTGATACATAAATTTTTGGCCCTATTTTTAGAAGTAAAAACTTTAAACTGATTCGATATGTACAAAATTTAAGAAGTTATGGGTTTTTTTCGGTTTTCACAAAACCCCTCCCTATTACATTAACACATGGAAATTATACCAGAAAGAAATATTCGCCTTGCATACAATATTTCAAATGAAAATCAACCCTTCCCTATTTCCATCCCTTTCGTCCGATTTTGCCCATTAACGAACTTGACCGAGATTTTACGCCCCTTGATTTTATGTATCAGTTTGGAAGAGATTGGTGCAGAATTGTGGAAGTTATCGTGTCCAGAAGAAAGTGATATATATAGATAGATACATACGTAGATAGATAGATAGATAAAGTTTTTTACTGAGGGTGGTTTTGGGCTCTAGGGGTCATGATCGGTGTAGATCTGCAAAAATATTTCAGATATTCCAAGATAGGAACGATCCCAATAGGTAGTATTTCATACGAAATCTACCTAAAATGTTTAAAAAATGGCATTTTCCCACGTATGTTTTTCATTCTAGCTTCAATCTTGCTGTATGATGAGCGATATTAGGTTGCTTTGAATCGAACATTGATAGGTAAGTCTAATATATATATTTGTTTTATTTTCTTAAGTCTGAAAAATAATATTTGTTAAATTAAATAATAAAGTAGTCTTACTTCTTCTTAGGGAGTTTTTAGAAGTGGTACTTTCAATTACAAAGGAAAGCTACATAGCTACTTTTAGCTTAGAGATGTCATTATAAAACAGGCCTGAAATGTAATTTTTTTTTTCTTAAATAAAAAAAATTTTCTTATGTATTTTCTTTATGTTTTTCGGGAAAATACTAAAAATTTTCTATCACGTAAGTTTTGACATAAGTCGAATATTTCCGCCTTGATGGTAAATTATAAATTAAATTTTAAAAACATAAGGATTTCTAAATAAATTTTTAAAAAATTATCGCAAAAACACCAGGTACTAATGTGTGTAAGTCAGACTGCTTCTGAATAGGAAACGAGACAAAAAGGAGAGGGTTTGGTACCTTTCTTCTAGAGAAAGAAAACATATCAATGATATTTTACTTTGCGGAAACTATGACAATTGTAACTAATAAATAAAATTTAATATCTTATTTAATAATCTTATTTTTAAGCGTTTTTTCGCTGTTTGTTTTCAATCTGATATATATTTTGTGTTCTTTTTCTGAATATCCAACATCAATATGCGAAAAACCTTTACTTGATCAGTGTTACCAGTTATCTACTTTTTGTTATTCAGATTGTATTATTGACACCACGTTTATGAAAAGCATAATTAGCTTTATCTTCGTTTTATTTAATCGGTCATTAAATAATACGAATACGACTACTTCAAAAAAGTGGTGGCAATCAAGCAATCCGAATTTTAAAACGTAGCCTGGCATTTTTAAACTCGGCGCATCCAAAATTATTAGGTTGCAGAAAAAAAAATTAAAAAGCATTATTTTGCAAGCCTGTGTAATTGTAGATTTCTAAAATAATTTTACTTGGTGTACGACGTGTTTTATGTTTAATTGAAAACAAAAAATATTCATAATTTTCATCAAGAACGGATGCATTTATTTTGTTATAAATGCTATTAAAAAGTTCATTGAAATGTTGTAAATTTTTTTTTTCAAAGTTGTGAAATATTTCTAGTTATATTGAGCCGACAATAATTAAACGTATTGGTTAATTTTACCAGCTATAATTAACCAATTGTTTTTAATTTTATGCTATTATTTTATAGACCTTTTAATCTGCTTATAAAATGTAAAAATAGGTTTTGGTATATATATATATCTTTTATTCATACTTTTGGGCAAAAATATTTAATAAAATGTGAAAATTTGGAATAAAACCACTATCGCTACTTGACAAATTATGCGTCATATTCACGCATTTCAGCATCATCTTTCTATTACGTTATCTGTTTTGTGTAATCTAATATTTCTATTTTTGCACCTTCCACGATAAAAGACATGTAACTATGAATCAAATTTTTTATCCTCCCGCATCCATTACTACAGCTAACTAATATTTTTTCCAAATGTTACATTTCAGATAGTATCGATTAGCAGGCCATTCTATTTCACTAGCGGTATCCTAAATATTTTCTTCTAAAAAATTAAAACTTTTAATAGGAGAGACCGGGAGAATGCGGCCACTCGGGGTTATGCCGCCACACTGACTAGTTTAAAAACAAACGGCAATTTGAGATAGTGAACGCGCCTGCACTATAGCGGCCAACAATAAGAACATTGCCTAGAGTGAGAATGATATTGTTGTACGTCGTTCGTTTGTTCTAATGAAAAAATTAGTTTTTATCTAGTTGCGTCTTATTTTGGAGCTTCAAATGAGTAGAGGTAAACACTTTTTATTGTAACATTAGGTACTTAAGATAATATTAACCGTCCTCTACATGCATTTGCCGACATTTTGATGCAAATTGTTGAACAAGTTCAGTTCTTCTTTCGGCTTTGCTGGGGGATTTCCGCAATATTGTACTTTCAGAATAATGCCGCTACCATGGCAAAGGGTGATTTTAGCAATTTGAGTTAAATTGTAAACTTACCACATTAATGAATCTAACTTAAGAAATACTGTAATTATTCATTATTCTGCTAAATTACATTGCTTTTTAAATATTTCCAGTAGGTTTTGTGTTTCCTAGTATCCATTTTATGAATTTACTAGGTCATTAAAGAGAGGAGTCATTACACCGATACAGTGGCGGAATTACCCCAGTATCCTAGGTAATCCCGCCACTGTACAAAGGTTGAAAAAAAATTATGTGCTTACTTTACAGTTATGATTACCGTTAAATTTATACAGATACTAAAGATCATCTTAAGAATTTTTACTATTAAAAAATAAACAGTTTTTTGAGGTCAAAAAATATAAATTCCCGTTAGATGTCGCCATTACCCCGGTTTCCCTTAAGCTCATTACTTAAATGTAGTTTGTTTTCTTTGATTAAACTGTTTGTAGTCGTTTTTAAATTCTAAATTCTTATTAAACAAATAACAGTTAAAAAGCTTAACCTTAAACTCATAAAAGCTATTGATCAAGATATGGGTAGCGTTATTATATTTTTAAATAAAACTTGGGAACTTTATGCACAAAAATCATCATCATCGTTATTTGAGAAATAATGTCTCTGATTCACACGTTTTGGCATCATATTCCTATTACTGAGCTTCCACTGTCGACTTTTTTTAATATTTTATCTACAAGTGTTTCCAAACAAAAAAAAATATCTGGGAGATTAGAAGAAATCCAACATAATTACTTTAGTTTGGAAATAGTGATAGACAAAATAATCAAAATAAATCCTTTTACATTATCTATTTTTGCGTAATCTAATATTTTTATTTTTTCATCTTCCACAATAAAAGACACATATCTATGAATTACGACTATTATCCTCTCCCATCTTTTCCTACAGTCAACTACTATTTTCTCCAAATGTTACTTCTCAGTTTGTATCGATCAGCAGGCCATTATATTCCCCTAGCTACCCCAACTCTTTCCGTTTTTCTTCCACATCACCAAAAACCCTCAACTTTCTTCACGCTTGTGCTTTTCTACTTCCATCGACAAGTGACAGCGAATGTATCTGCAATGAACTCGAAAAAAAAAAGCGCCTCTCGTTATTAGGATTCTGTCTTTGAAGAGAACTCTGAATTCATTGTTAAAAAAATATAAAAACCTGCAAAACCCTGTTTCCATTTATGAATTTTGAAGCCTTATTTCATGTTGTATGGACTGAAATAAGCCTGTTACTGCGCTCCTGTAAAATGCATTCTTCCGAATCATTCCAAAATGAAAACCTTAATGTTTTTTGGCAGTAAATATTTTTTGAAAGTAGCATTGTAACTACATATAATATATATATACCCTGTTTTTATGATTAGAGATGTCAAGGTGTCAGATACCTTTGGAAATTAAAAAGTTAGTGCACGATTTAAAGTCTTACTTTAAAAATTATTAAACTTACTTGTACCAAACGTTAAAGACAGTTCTACTGATTTCATCTTTGATTTTATATATTAAATGGATTTATTTTTTATCTTTTAAGAGATTTAAGTCAGAAATAAATGCATATATTTCCTAAATTGACGTACTATCCGCAGAAAAATATTCACAATATTCAACAGTATCAGCTACTTTAATACTTATGCATATGGCACTTCTATAAAATAGCCTACTATGTAACCAAAACTTATATTTCTTCAATAATATAAGATACATATTTATAAATGTTGTAAATAAGTAAACTTTTTAAAAAGAAAAGAAATGTATCTCAAGAATATTAAGGTAGCAGTGAACATTTAAATTAAAAAAAAAAAAAAAACCCTTCGAAATAACGATTTTTTAGTTTTAATATAATATTTATGACCACAGCTTCCGACTGAAAAAGAAAAGATTACGATCCTTTTTACGAGATTTCTGAACATATTTCTGAAATCGGAGCAGCAGCTGTTTTAGCTACGCCCATTTAAAACACCATTTGCATAGCTAAGAAGTTCTACGCTTTCTTCTTACATCTAAAATTTAACAGTAAATTTTGCCTTATTTAATCGCTGAAATCTGCGACTAAATAACGAAAATTTTTTTATTAAATTTTAGTGGTTTTAAAAATGCATAAATGTTTGCAACTGTTTCTTATACAAGACGTCTGTGATTTCTTCCCCCTGCGAAGGGATATTTTTCCAGATTCAATGGCTTTTTTTAAAAAAAACGAATATATATTCTGCCATGGAGTATATTATTAAAAATATATACAAAATACTCCTTTAAATTTTATTTTAATAATGCAACCGGATACTAACTACACTTACAAAGGTGAGTTACTCTTTCACTCTGCCTGCTACAAAGCATTCATGTAGAAAATTTTCTGTAATATTTTGCCTCTTAAAATAACAACTATCATGTATTGTGAATAGTGTATTATGTCATTAGAAATAAGTACTCATACGGAATAACAATAATAATACAATGTTACACATTTTTTTTAAATTTCATAATTTTTCCTTTCTAAAGCATATGTTCTAATTTCAGGTTTTCTCATTAAATTACATTTTATTATAATTTAAAAAAATATTTTTTAATTTGCTACAAGCAAAATTGCTGTCTTTGCATATATTAAAGACATAATTTTGTGCAATATTCATGAATACTTGTTAAATAGTTCATTTTTATTTTACATGCAAATGTCCGGAAAAGGAAGAATTTTTTACTTGAAAGTATTTAGTGTTTTTACTCACTGTCATTACCACTTTTAATATATCTTATTTGCTCATTAAAAAACTACATTAAGTATGTTTAAGACTTATTTACTAAGCAAAAAATAATATTTAAAAATCCATCACCCACATTTTGGACTGTCCCAAGATGAAGTCTCCTTGAAAGATATTGTTTATTTAATACTAAAACATTTTTATTTTCATGTACAAGCATTTTTTTTATAATAGAACATATTATAACAATTAAAGTATCACAAATTAATTCTACAATTCTATAGGGGAATGACACTCACTTGAGGAAAAACATGAATAGCTAGCCAAATTTAGACCAAAAAAAAAAAAAAAAAAAATCAATATTTTATTAACGAAGTATAACTCCAAAGCATAAGGAACAGTTTGCAATAAACTTATTTGCATAAAAGTTTAAGGAATATTTTTAAATTTTTATTTAAATAACCATAGATCTAACGGTAATGCCCGACATGGTAGGGCAATTGCGCTCAGAGTTTGAATACAAGATTTAAGTAAGCCAGTAGTCACATATGTACTTGTGTGGGCTGTTCACACCACTGCAGACTTTTTGTGACCACTTTACACATATCGTGCACACATAGTGTTGCACATATAGTGGACTACTTTTTATAAATTTAGGTTTTTTGTTTTTCACCACTTTTTTGAAATCGTAAAATTCTCCTTGTTTAATAACATATTAATTAAGGCGAAAATAGGGGAATTTTACCATTTCAAAAAAGGGGTGTTAATTAATAAATTTGAATTTAAAAAAAGTTGCCCACTGGCAACACTTCTGGAATTTCACGCGAGCGTCATTACCCGTTATCGCCATGTTGGGTTGTAATGCATTATAATTGGCGTAACAACGCACTACAAAAATAAATAAAAGCATGAAAGTACAGCTAAATGTATATATTTTGTAGACATAATGAGTAAATTAATATTTGAAAATAAGAGCTCTTACCTTCAAGTTAGATGTTGTAGAATGTTATAATAAAACAACTTGAAACTAATAACTTGAGGACACAAAAATTCTTTCCTTCCGACGGTCCCTATATCCTTATTGGAAATTTACGATGAAGTTCATTAGGTGCCGGTACCGATCGCACATTTTTAATTCTATTCTGTTCAGAGATATTGGGTGAGCGGGATTACCCTTCTGAGCGTCATTACCCTACTTTTTTATTAAAGAATGGGGGCCCCAGGGTTTTGAAATATCTGTTATTTAACCTCTGTTTCTACATATAATTTATTTCTATTCATGTCAAAAAAGTGTACCACACAATACAAATGATGTTTATAAGTAAGCAAGTAATTGGCTTTACCTGCGGTTTATTCCGTTGAGCTGTCTACATGACAGACAAAATGTTATTACTAATAAGGTTAAGCGAAATATGCTCGCTGGTTGGCAGGCCAGTTAGCTTAAAAGGTAGAGCATTGGCCCTGTAAGCCTGGGATCTGGGTTCGATTCTCGACATGGACATTTTTTCGCTCAGTTGGAAATATTCAATTCGTACGATTAATATGAAAGACCAAAAACAAATTCGATGTTTGTCAATTTCAAAAGGTACAATTTGCCAAGAGATATTTAAATGACGACTGTAATTTCAATTATATTAATGCAAGAATTAAAGAAATGTACCGTTTCAGGTAATATATCATTCTTTATAATTGTACGCGGTTTATATATACGTAAGTGTTCGACTGCTTATTAATAATTGTTTAATATTTCATTTTGCACTGTAGTATCCTCTTTCGACACTAACTGAGTTTCTCGGATCAAAGCAGCTTGGCAACCAATGTATATTCATCTGCTTTTTCTTAAACCTTCATATAACTGGAAGTTTCAAAGTTTCAAAGTAACATTGTTCCAGAAAGCTAATGTTAAATCCACGTGACAAAGTTTAAATTTGAATAGTACCATAAAATCTTTTTTTTTTTTTTGATGCGATGCATGGAGTACACCCAAACATAATATACAAGGCATTCTCACATAATTGTAACTTTCAGGAATAAAAATCTGGTGCAATTAAATCAAAATTAAATTTTTAACTTATATACGAATGACTTAATGATTGAAAATAAAGAAAAAAGGTCAGCAGCCATGATTTTTAATAATATTTTATTTAACTGAAGAACATGGTTAAATTTGCGTGTTTAATTTTCCTTACCGTCCCTTTGACATTTTAGATCTCTAACTTTTTATTTTCTTCGACATTTTTACTTATAATGAGTTTGCATAGAGCCCATAGAACATTTAAAAAATAATAATAACAATGTACTATTTTAGTGCAAAAATTTCGCATAGCATTGTAGTAAAGGCTGAAGTTTAGCAGTTTATATTTTTATATGCTGAATTATTTTATTTATTATTATTTACTTGTAACTCACATGTTCCAGACATGCTAATTTATTACATATACCAACCATGGTTCCCAAAAAATAAATAAATTTTGTTATTTAAAATCTTTTACTAAGAATTTCAAGGTTGGAAACAGAAATATAAAAATAGGAACGGTAAGAATATCACAGGGATGGTAAGGCCTGTAGCAAGTAATTAAAATTAAATATTTAAAACATTGGTTCTCCAACTGTTGGTCGCGAGCAGATAACGAGAGGTTGCAGTTAATCCGAAGAAATAAAATGTTTATGTATAAGAAATATCTGTTATTAAATATTAATAAAATATTACATAATAGGTGTTGATGCCAATGTAGTATGATAAGTAAACGTAAATGTGTATTAATACACGGCTGCATTTATTTATCGCTTGAAAGCTTTACTATTTATGGGGATTTACGTTTGAAACACACAGAAGTGAATTATTCTCTTATTATAGATTTCATTAAAACGGTATAATAAAACAGGATATTTACTTTTTTATGGATGCTTAGAGGGTCTCAAATACTTAAAATATTTAAAAACGATGATTTATAACAAAAAATATGTGAGCTTTTCTCCGATAATTTTAACTTTCATGAATAAGAAGCATGTGAAATTCAATTTAAAAAGAAAACAGGATTTTTAATTAGAAAATGTTCTTATTTATCATTAATATTTAATACTGTACTATCCCAGTGAAGCCTTTGCCATCCAATTAATAGTAAAATAAAACGGGGATGTTAAGGAAGGGAGGGTAAAGGAAATTACCATCTATTTTTAGGCAAATCGTGTTAAGACTAAGTGATAGCCACAATGGTCATGGATTTTTAGAAACAGTTATTTACATTGGATTAAATAAAGAAAAAATATTTACATCGAAAAGTGCAGAAATAAAACTAGGCTTTATTGGTAAGCTACCAATAAAGCCACAATGCTTGAAATTGATATTTAAATGCTGATTAAAATTGTGCAGTAAATTTCCTGTCAAAGAATTACAGCCCTTTTTTCTACAGCATACTTCTTCAAGAAGAAAATAAGTTGAAAAAAAGTCTGTGGCTGTATCTGGAGTGATTTTCTGTGTAATTTTAGCTAGGGGTACGATAAAGAATCTAAAACCCAGGGACAGAGTTAAAAAAATAACAACCGTAAAAATGTGTGCAGGTTAACTTTTTGCTACATATTTATATAAAAGAATAGTCCCAGTTTCGGTAAAAATTACATCGAGATACTTTTACTGAAACAATTTTATACAGACAGCTCCAAACTTATAATTATAAAATATTATAAAATCAGCATCAGGGACACGGGACAGTAAGGAATTACGTGGTACATTCTGACCCCCAACATCATTCAAAATGTATTTATCCCGGTATTATTGTTATACAATCCTTCAATGGCATATTTTCCAATGTAAGGACAAAAAAATCCAAGAATATTTACTGAAAAAAAAATTATTATTAAGGGACTTAATAGTCAAAAATATGTGAGAATGCCTCTTGCGATCCAAAAACATATTTAATAAATTTTATTTATGACCTACATTTTTTTTTTTTAATCGGATGGAGTAAGCTTCTTCAAAAACATGGCGATGTGTTTTTAGCTCATTCTTATCATTAATTTTCGATATATAGTGAAATTATATTGGTGGATGGTCGGATAGTATTTCCTGTTATCGCTTGAATTGACTGAAATGGAAATGTAAAAAAAATAACCGGAAACATTCTATTATTGTTAATTTAACTAGTTTATTTTATACTCAGAATTTAGTTACAATTTCTCTTGTTTCTATTGAAAATTCTCGGCATTTTAGTTCTCCAAGATCTCAGCAATTCTTGCAACATTTGTGGATAAATACATTTTTTTAATACTCTACATAATACATTTTTTAAAACTATGCACATTTATGAAAAAGTGCACAAAATACACAGGTTTCTGGTCACGTTTAATCCGAGAAATACAAATGAACAGTCAAAACTCACTGTTACTATTAGAAAAAAACAAAGTTGTTGCAATTTTTAATAATGTAGACAATTCTTTATGATAAAATAAGTCCAATGCAATTATAAAGGTCTTTATTCAAATTAAAACTGTATATTTCTTTTATTTATATCAATATATATCTGCATTAGTTACAGTTTTATATTAAATTAATTTATATATAAAAAGTAGGTAACAGCCATCGTTCGTATTTTTTGGATGTACTGTTTTTGACACCGTAATTGGATAGAATCAAATTTACATCAACACCTTAAGATAAAATTAAAATCTTCAAAGTCATTCGAATCCAAAGCATTTTCCTATTTATATTTTAATAATTCATCTTCCGACTGAATTTTAAAAATCCTTAAAGCGCTTTAAAATGAAATTCAGATATTCAGATTAGCTATGTACTGAGCAAAAAATGTATCGTGAAAATGGAAATGAAATATGCACTTCATTTTCACCATTTTTACAAAATGTCAGCTTATGCATATTTTCCCGATCAACTCAGCCTTTATGCTTCTACGAATTTTAAATTGATTCAAAGATAAGATCATAAAAATTTTGGCCGCCTGAAGAATTAGAAAAAATCAATCTTATTAAATCAGCTTTTTTTTGTTAGATTTTACGATATGTAGCTACTACAAAAGTGATATTAAATATCAAACGCTTGCGGATTCTTCAAGATTTAAACTTTTAAAAAAAATGTATAAATTTCGATTGAGTTCATTGTAAAATCCAATAAATTGGAATTTCATTTCATTTGTAAAATTTCTGTTAAAAATTATTAAGGTTAGATATATCTATAGCAGTTTTTGTATTCTATTAAACATATAGGATCATCGCTACTGAACTTAAAGTAATACTTTCCAAGAAAGAACTATGTAATAAAAATTTATTTTCTCTAATTTCATTTTATTCTTTTCACAACTGTGCTAATGTTTATTAATATTTTTAATGAGTATAAAAATGTTAGTGGATTAAAAATAGTTGTAAAATTCAGTTAAATGTAATTTCAATAAATTTGTAAAAATTCTGTTCAATAGTTAAGCTAATTCAGTATACCCATAATAGACTTTAGACTTCTCTTATTTTATTGAATATATTGATTTTAAAATTTAACGAATTAAAAAGTATTATTCGTGAAAAATAAATATAATTTTTTTAAATAATTGTGGACAAGTAGCTGCAAGTAACATGTAAATACCATGTTTACCAAACTTGCTTTGACATATTCATTTTTTTTTTTTTTTTTTTTTTTTTTACAATTGTGCTTTAATTAAGTTTTAATGAGAAATGAAATGTTTTAATTATAGTTTTGTTAATGTCACTCTTTACATTTTTATAGAATCCGTTATTCATAATTATTCGTCGAAAGAAATTATTACAACTACATTATCTTAACGTGTTATACATACCTGTAAACTTTCACAAAATGCATTTGTTTTTATTGTATTTTCTCAATGTACAACTTGTAAAAAAATATTCAGTTACATTTTCTAGTCGATCTTATAAACATTAATGAAGTTACGCCACTTTAATTTACTTTGTTCTATCATATATAAATCATATAATTTGAATCTTTAAACGTGATTATTTCAAAACAATGTTTCTGAAGTCGCAGATCATTATAACTCGAATAAATCTCAACTAATCTTCTTCAAATATTGACCGATTTTTAGCAGCAATATTGTATAGAGAGTAACTTATAATAGAATTATACTTCTCGTAATTAAGGTTACAATTTCAAATTCCTTTTGGCGATCTGATGATTTTTTCAATTTTTTAAAAACAATCAAAATTACAAAACATTTGGGAAAATCGGTGCCTTAACTCAATGGCCGCATTTTTTGTCTACATTCAATTTATCTAAAAACGGAGCTATTATTCATTTTAAGTGTTCGGAGTCGAGACATGTGTTTTTATAATTTCAGATAACATTTGACAGAGTTACGTTGATCCCTGTGGATGGATACCAAAACGACCACATTTCTGGGGAGTCAGTTTGCTCGGGACATGCAACATTATTTCATCATTACAAAAATCAATTTATTTTCTTTAAAGTGTAATAAACAAAATACAAAAAGAATTTTTCAAATATCTTGATTCATTTTCCTGAAAACAATTCCCAAAAATTAAATTTTCTTTTTCGACCTAGCAATTTCTATATGTGCATGTATAGGGAAATAAGTTACAGTAAAATGTTACAACAAATAAATATTTTGATTTTATTGTTTCTATTTAATAGTTGATATTAATCTTAATTCCTACAAGTTCCTCAAATTTCTTACAAAAATATATTTTTAATTCAAAGTAACTAGTTGGACTTAATTTTAATATCCATTGGCATTTCCAGTGTATTTCGTTCAAAAGGGATTTGGATATCATAAATTATAATTCAATATCTTTTTCAAAACCAAAAGCTCAAAATGAAAATTATTTTTGTAACGAATCGTGACTGATATACAGTACAAAATGTCCTTTTTTTATTGTTGACCAATAGTTAAATTCTAAGCCGTTAGTTTTAGATGTATTGTTCAAGTGCACATTTTTTTCAAATGTTGTTCTTTATCATACGAAATTTAGTCAAAAGGTTATTTAAAAAAACTAAAGAATTTTTTTAAGTCCCTGGTTCCTATAAGTTACATTTCTAAAATTGTTCTTCATGCATTACAACAATAATATTTCCTCCCTTTTCTACGCCTAGAACTTACTGATTTATGATACTTAGAATTTTATTAATCTACAACTTTTTCTGGCATTAAAAATATTTTTCATTTTTAGTGCCAGAATACCATTTCCTCATGAAAGAATTATGCAGAATTCTTCGCATGGCAGAATTGCACAAACTGTATTACCTACACTTTATATAAATAAGGCGCAATATTTATTTGTTGACAACTTATATCTAATTATTATTTTTAATAAAAATATTAGATATATCATCGTTTAATAGCTTTAAATATTTGATGCAATATTCAAAAAAGCCTGATTTCTTAACAGTTTTCAGCAAAATACTTTTACATATTAAAAATACCTTCCATTATTGTATAATAAATTAAATATTTGACGCTGCATTTGCAATAAGCCTCGTTTCTCACATATTGGATTTTCAGCAAAGAACAAATGCACAAAAGTGATTTCAATTTACATCAAATTTAACTTAATGTGATATCGCGAGAAACTTTGAATTTAATGCCTCTAGTCTTTCCTTTCCTATGTAACAGTGATGGAGTATGAATCCATTCACATTAAGTTAGAAGCGGACGCTTCATTAGGTGAATGTGATCCCATGGGGTACAGTAGAATGAATATCAGGAAATTCATTACAAGCCGTTATTAGTTTTCCAAATTTGTTTCTAGCTGAGAATGTAGTTTTATAATCCTAAAAATTGTTCATGATCCTTAGATTAAAAAAAGAAATTCCAGTCTGTAAAAAAAATTGTAACAGGGATTTAAATCTACAAGTGGAAAAATGTAAAAATGACAGTGGATGAAGTGCTGCTTTCATTTGCGTATGATGAAAATTAAAGATTCTGAGGTAAAGCCAATCTTTTCATGGCATTAATAGAAAAGGTATGATATTTTTGTTTATAAGAAATATAGCATTATTCCTTATTCTAACAATAGACAATTCACTACAAGGTATGACGATATTTCAAAGTTTGCTTCTAACTCGGAATGTATTCTTATATTCTTAAGGGCAGGTGTTATTTCTTTGGCCTAAAATTTACGCGATTTTTATAATTCTTTTTTTCGGTGACAAAGAAAAGCGATATCACCTTCGGACTTTCTCCATTATATTTAGTGACATTTTAATTATACATTCAATTTTTTTGCGTAAAAAAAAATTATATTATGTCTTGAGACTGCAGATGCGCGCCACGAACTTCCAATCGTGCGATCGTCTATCTCCGGTCACAAGCATATCAAACAAATTTGGCCACCATATTATGAAAAGACATTAAATTCCCTTCAGTTTATACCAACATTTAGTTTTAAAAACAATTTTTGACAAAATGGCGGACAGAAAAGTTCACTCTTTCGCTTTTTTTTTTTTTTTACGTTTTGCGATATCTAAAAAATATTTAATCAATGAAAATTATACTTTTTGGGGTAATGGGGAAAGTAGGGTAATGACGCTCAGCGGGCAACCCCGCTCACCCAAATATATCTAAACAGAATAGAATTGAAAACGTGCGATAGATACCGGCATCTAGTGAACTTCATCCGAAGTTCCCAGTAAGGATATACACTATATGGCCAAAGATGACCGGTCCCTTGCGATTTTAGACGTTTTGTTAAAATATCTAAAAAAATACATGAGGAATTACCCTGAAATTGCAGTCATGTAACCAGTATAGTATAGATCATATATTTCCGCGAAGAGTTTTTCCCAAAACCCCATAGGGGACAGTCAACAAATTTAAAAAGAACTAATATCTTTTGGATAACCCTGTATAAACTAATAGAGCAAAAGCGTTCAAACTCGAGATTATTAATAAGTGGCTTATTGTAATATACTGTGTTCATTTTTATGAGGATAGCATGTATACTCGTAGAGAAATTAAAGTTTTTATAAAAAAAGAGTCCCAAATTTTCCCAAGTTTTTTGCTTATAATTTGAAGAGTTCTTAATATAAAAAAAAGTTCTTTTTAGAAAGTAGGACAAACAGCATTATACATAATACCCTGCAATCAGAATTAAAGAATGATAAAAATTCGATGAAAAATGAGCAGGTATACTAAAAAATACTTCACTGCGCATGCACGAATGCAATCAAAATATAATATACATAATGTATTAGCTAAGTATATAGAGCAACTTTTGTGAAAGTCTCAAAATCATAGCTTGAAAATTCTGAAAATTATCGTCGATAGAATGAGCTCGAAATCCGTTGTTCCCAAAAAGAAGCAAAAAGATGAGGGGTTGTATCAAATATCTGTTGATTTGTGCCAAGATAGCGTACACAATATTGCACGCATATATGGATACAACCCCTCATCTTTTTGCTTCCTTTTGGGAACAACGGATTTTGAGCTTATTCTATCGACGATAATTTCCAGAATTTTCAAGCTATGATTTTGAGAATTTCACAAAAGTTACTCTATATACTTAGCTAATATATTATGCATATTATATTTTGATTGCATTCGCGGATGCGCAGTGAAACTTTTTTTAGTTAACCTGCTAATTTTGCATCCAATTATTGTTATTTTATTATTCTGATTGCAGAGTATTTTGTACAATGTTGTTTGTCATATTTTCTGAAAAGAATTTTTTTTTTTTTTTTTTTTTTTTTTTTACATTAAGAACTCTGCAAATTATAAGCAAAAAGCTTGGCAAAATTTGGGACTCTTTTTTATAAAAACTTTAATTTTTCAATGACTATACATACTATCCTCATAAAAATAAACACAGTATATTACAATAAGCCACTTATTAATAATCTCGAGTTTGAATGCTTTTGCTACATTAGTTTTTAAAGGGTTATCCAAAAGATATTCGTTCTTTTTCAATTTGTTGGCGCTCCCCTATGGGGTTTTTCAGGAAAAAATCTTCGCGGAAATATATGACCTTTATATTCAAAGCTGGAGTAGCACAGTTGAAGTTTATTCCAACAGAGCGAAAAATGTCCAGACCAGGGATCGAACCTGGATACTTGGCGTGCCGTGCCAATGCCTTACCTGTTAGGCTATCCGGACCGATACCTGGCTGACATAATTCACTCTTATTAGTTGGACTTGGCTGCGAACTGCAGCGCTATTTCATTCATCTGAGCTATAACTGTAGCATTTACATGATGAAACTACTATAACACGGAAACTCCTGTATACCATGTAATTAGGTCATAATGAATTGAACGAATATTTTTTCCAACTGGATTATATCATATTCAAAGCTGGAGTAGCACAGTTGAAGTTTATTCCAACAGAGCGAAAAATGTCCAGACTAGGGATCGAACCTGGATACTTGGCGTGCCGTGCCAATGCCTTACCTGTTAGGCTATCCGGACCGATACCTGGCTGACATAATTCACTCTTATTAGTTGGACTTGGCTGCGAACTGCAGCGCTATTTCATTCATCCGAGCTATAACTATAGCATTTACATGATGAAACTACTATAACACGAGCCTATAGTTATAGCTCGGATGAATGAAATAGCGCTGCAGTTCGCAGCCAAGTCCAACTAATAAGAGTGAATTATGTCAGCCAGGTATCGGTCCGGATAGCCTAACAGGTAAGGCATTGGCACGGCACGCCAAGTATCCAGGTTCGATCCCTGGTCTGGACATTTTTCGCTCTGTTGGAATAAACTTCAACTGTGCTACTCCAGCTTTGAATATGATATAATCCAGTTGGAAAAAATATTCGTTCAATTCATTATGACCTAATTACATGGCATACAGGAGTTTCCGTGTTATAGTAGTTTCATCATGTAAATGCTATAGTTATAGCTCGGATGAATGATATAGCGCTGCAGTTCGCAGCCAAGTCCAACTAATAAGAGTGAATTATGTCAGCCAGGTATCGGTCCGGATAGCCTAACAGGTAAGGCATTGGCACGGCACGCCAAGTATCCAGGTTCGATCCCTGATCTGGACATTTTTCGCTCTGTTGGAATAAACTTCAACTGTGCTACTCCAGCTTTGAATATGATATAATCCAGTTGGAAAAAGTATTCGTTCAATTCATTATATATGACCTTTACTATACTGTTTACACACCTGCAATTCCAGGTTAATTCCTCATGTATTTTTCTAGATATTTAACAAAACGTCTAAAATCTCAAGTGACCGGTCACCTTTGGCCATATAGTGTAGTACCCGTCGGGAGGAAAGTATTTTTGTGCCCTCACGTTATTAGTTTGAAGTTGTTTTAGAATAAAATTCTACAACATCTAACTTGAAGGTAAGTCTACATTCCTATTTTCCAATGTTAATTTACTCATTATTTCTAAAAAATATATACATTTAGCTGTACTTTCATACTTTTATTAATTTTTGTAGTGCTCTGTTGTGCCAACTATAAATAACTCCAACTTAAATGTTGTATTCAAATTTTGAGCGCAATTACCCTATCATGTCAGGCATTACCGCTCTATCCATTGTTAATTAAATAAAACGATAAAAAATATTTTTTAAACTTTTATGCAGATTAGTTGATTGCAAACTGTTATTTATGCTTTGGTTATGGAAAGTGTTCTTTATACTTCATTAATAAAATATCGATATTTTGTGTAAATTTGACTAGCTATTCATGTTTTCCGCTAAGCGAGCGTCATTTCCCTACTTTCGCCTAAGCTCCGAAAAAAACAATTAGATTTCTTTTGAATAAAAATGAAGGAAATCAGACCAATAGTTACCGAGCAAAATGGTCGCCTATTTTGAAAAACAGGGTTTCGAGAAAAAAAAAGTTTGAAATTTGACAATAGGCCTTACGTTCAACGAGTGACGTTACATTCAATCGGCAAAAATACTAAAAGGAATTGAAATATCAATCTGGACAACAATCTGGACACTTGAAGGATGCAAAAAATGCAAACTAAAAACAAATGGAAATTTTTGACCTAAAGAAGCAGAACCCCAAATTTTGTCGACTACTAACCATTGTCGACTATCCTTGGCTACATAAAGCAGATATTCTTGTTCCGTAAAAAAAAAAAAAAAAAATAGTATGAAAAATTTAAATTCACAAATAAAAAATACAAAACTGAAGGATATATTTAAATGTCCCTTTATTGTTGTGGAAGCTATTACGAAAAGTGAGTGTAACCATAAGCATTTTTCAGGTACATTTTGCAAATCTTTAAAAAACGTACGGAGAAAGACCAGTCGGAAACCTCCAAAATCAATAGGTTTCAAAGGTTTATGGAAGCGTTTCTTTAAAAAATGTTTTTTTTTTTTTTTTTTTTTTTTGCTATATGTAAATTACTAAAAATTTATTCGTATAATTTTGAAAACCTATTAGTTTTCTGTAGTCCCCCATTGATTGTTTTCTAAAAGACTATCTAAAATAAGAGAAATATTTACAAACTCGTGGGTAACTGAGTTTACATGGAATTACTGAAACGTTATTTCTCCGATATTCTAACACATTTTTGGAACGTTTTAGAACAAGAGAAAGCTAAAAAACGAAATTTGTTAGCATTCTTTTCTTACAATTCGCATACTTCTAGACTGTGTTACGGCGTCATATCATATTGCTTAACCCTCCAGCACTCGCGTGGAGTCTTTTTTTTTGTCCGGGCAACTGAAAATGTAAATTTTTAGTAAAACCAAAAAACGCTTCCATTCTGTAAAAAGGTTTTTTTTTTTTCGTTAATTCGAATATAAAATTTGCCCAATGAACCCAGACTTCGAATTTTTATTTTGAGAATCACCATGATTCAAACGCGAGTGCTGCAGAGTTAAATATGAAATTTATGTACCTTATATAAAGTGATGAAAATGACAACCAATTATTGTTTCATAGATTACACATGCTTATGAAAATAAAATAAATGATTTAAAAAAATAGTCTTTCTTAGCAAAATCCATCACTTTCTTATTGACTTATGATTTTCCTAAATAGCGTGACTTCAAAGAATTGCGTGAAATCTTGCAGATATAGCTTTTAAAGACTTTCAGTCAGAAATATTTAAAGTATGAAGTTTTCTGGAGAAATAAATTTATCAAAGAATATCACACTATAAACGTTACGAATACATCATGCATATAAATTGTTCTAGTGCATTTATTGGTAGTTTATCTCAGAAATTAACGTCAATTTTTTACCTATCTAAATTTCAATATTAATAATACAGCTTATATTACCAATTAAATTTATTGCTCAAGCCTTTTACCCTTAACTGGTGCGGTGGGGAGTTTTGCACCCCAAAGAAATTCGATCTGAAATATTGTCATTTTACATTACTAGATGGACAGTACACTTTTATATGTATGTACACTTATAGTATTTTTTCAGTTGTTTTTATAAATTCTGAGTTTCTTATTTTAATTCGCTAAATTTTGTGGAGTGCACAAGAAATCAAATTTAAGGTTTACATACACCCCACCTCACCACTTACGTTATAAAAACATCACCTGACCACTTACGCGTTAAAGAGTTCACATATTGAAACTCTTTCAATTGAGAACTTAACATTTACATTAATTTTATTAAATGAATTCACAATTAATAAATTTGTAACAGTATACCAAACATTTTGTGAAATAGAGTGATCTCCCAATTAGACGATACTTAAGTTAACGAAAAAAAATTGACAGGGTCATAAATGAAAGTTCAACCATTTATTTCAGTTTAATTTCATTTATACTATATTGTACACTGTATCGATAAAAAAAAATGATAACGTAATTTTTTGTTGTTACACAAAATAAAGCTATTAAATTAAAAATAATAATAATGAGCTTATTTAAGCGAGAGCGGCACGGGGAAATTTTCATTTCATTTTTGTTACATTTTTGGTGTACGGGGGAAGGAAATAAATTTTAAAGAGTTGCCTCTATGTTTATATAACTGCTATTTGTATAATTATTAAATAAAACATGTTTATATAATTTATAGTTTGATATAAATGTATTAAAACTGCACTCTTGAAACCATTACAAACATTGCTCTTGTCTCATGCAAACCTTGGCTGCAAGCTGGGTTAAGGAACTTCAGCCACTCCTTTTGTTGCACAATTTTTTGTAGATTTTCTAAGGTTGCATTTGGCACAATATAACAAAGAAAGTTGTCAAATGATGGATATTTTTTTATTTCAAATTGTTAAGTAACACGATTTTTGTAGTGTGCTTCATTATGACTGTTATCAGTCAAATTGTTATGAAGTTAAATAAGATCTATGATAAGAATTAAAAATATATAAGTAAATAGAATTAAAACAAAAGACGGAGACACAAAAAATAATCAAAATTTTAAATTAGTGTCATATAAGAGATAGAAAGTGAGAGACATTTCATGTTATTTCCCGTTAGATATCGATATCTGAAGAAATTGGCGTATAATTGAGAGAGGCGTATAACGTTAAAGGGCACTGTACAGTCGTGGAAGAAAAAGTAAACGCCCTTACTAACTCTGAAAAAAAAACATCGTAGAAGAAAGTGACAGGTACTACACGTTTATAATAAAGTCTACTTTTAAATGATGTATATAAAATTTGCTTAGGGGGCCATCTGCATATTAAAACGAACCATAACTCTTTTTTTTTTTTTCAATAGCAGTACACAATTCTGACAGCATAAATGAACTCTAAACCCTTCAATTAGCATAAAAACAAATTTTTATGCAATTCGTACGATAAATTTCCGAGAAAATAATTAAGTTTAAACGAGCGTATTTTAGGGCCTGTATCCAAATTGAAGTTCGGTAGTCGATTGTTGACCGAGAGAGCCCTCTCTTGATCAAAGCATCTTAATCCCACTCAAGCAGTCATTGAAGACTGCTAGATTACTGGATAGCTTGAGAAATTTCAAAATATCTAGTCAATTCTATCATAGACCCTTAAACCATCATTTTGTCGTTTTTTAAGCATAATTTGAAAACTACTTGGAAGAAAAATGTGAAATTTTGGATTTCCTTAAAGCAGGACATAATAAATCTAAATCCATCAAAAAAAATTGTAGGTTGCAATTCGTTTTTTTTCGAATATTAATTTCATAAATCATAATTCATATCATAAAATTATAAAAATTGCAAATTCAACGTATTTATGTTTGAGTATTTTAGTGCTATTGCTACACAAAAAAAAATAGCACATTAGGAGTATAATTTCAGGATATATTAATAAAAATATGAAAATGTAATTTAACATTAGAAGCACTAAATTTTCAATGTTTATAATTCAAAAACTTATTCACATGACTTGAAATTTAATGTCTAGGCATAATTTGAACCGAAGATTTGAAATATCGTGTTAAAATTGGGTATTACCATTGAAAAGATTGAAGTTTGGGTTTGTTTTCATATGTAGATGGTCCCCTAAGCAAATTTTATATACATAATTTAAAAGTAGAATTTATTTCCAATCGTTCGGTACCAATAACTTTCTTCTACAATAATTTGTTGAGGAGTTAGTAGGGAGTGTTTACTTTTTTTTCCACGACTGTACATTACATCCTCTTTTCCTCAATTATTTTACAATAGGTTTATTATTTAGGTACATATTAGACAAAACATACGTTGTTGATTCTTATACATCTGAGCAGAAAGTCCAATAAAGATTAAAACGTCATTTTTAAAAATGATACAAAAATACGATTTGCATTAAAACCAGTGTCCGCATGCTGAATATCTAATACAGAAAAAGCAGTTGAAGTTCAAAAAGTCACTGATAAGTATTCTAACATCTACCGGAAGAACGTAAATGAGGATGATTTTTAAAAGACTGAATTCTCGGTTGATGATGATTTTGTTGGGGTTTCATAAAAATGTTTTACTTATTTAAAATATTTTCGGACCCCAAACTACATCATATATATTACTTTTTCGGTTTTTATGTATTAATGACTTTTTACATAATATTTATTACACAGATTGGGAATAAACCTCGAATCAATTCTCGAGCACAGCAATATGCTCATCTTCTTCATGGTAACTGTAGTCGTTTTAAGGAATTTAGCCATTTTAACATAACCATTCCATGAAATTTCTATTTTTTGCAATTTCTACTTCCGTGAAAACGTTTTAATTTTACACTAATGTTATCATGAAATTTGCAACATCTAAGAAGCTGAACATTTCAGTTTCGTGTGGTCTTGGGGTATGTTTAATTCTAATCAATATTTTATAACAAAACTATTTCTCTGTTCATGATATAAAATGCTTATGAATTGAGCATTTAGTAAAGAAATGTTAGCTTAAAGATAATTGCAGGCTCACCAAAGTCAATATAATGGAAACACTCACATAATTTACCCCATAATTCTCCCGACTAATCAAATTTCATTGCCTGTATGCCGTTATTGTCTTATAAAGGCACTACAATGTAACTACATGAAAATAACATAATTTGCGAAATGTAAACCATTTTTTAAAAATCCCATGCCAACACATTTCCCATAATTTTCAATTAACCTACATTGAAAATGTCATTCCTTACTTATACATATTTTTTTATATAAAATTAATATTATGAATATTTTTAAAATGTAGAATACAATCAGAGTACATTTCTTCCCCCCTCACAAAGAACTCCTCACAGATCTTATAAAACACAAATGCAACAGAACGGGTTGCTAGTTTTGAATATTATAATAAATCTTTTTTCTTGAAGAAATTTCATAAGTGCTCTGCTTCTGTGATTAAGTGTATTTCTTTCAAATTATGTACTTGCACCGACGGGAGTTGTTTCAAACCTTTCCTCAATAGCTTATAAAGACCGCAGTTATTTCGGCATTTAAAATATTACTATAGGTATCAGCCTATTAGTGAAAATGACCGACATTCAACCGCTAGTGATCATTCGGCAGCTAAAGTGTTAAATAAAACATGACATGTTTACGTTTATGTTAATATTGTATGTTTCATACAAACATGAAATGTTCCCAAGATAAAAATAATATTTTTGTAATTTCTTCAATGTACTGAACTTATTACAGTTTTCCAGCTCTGTTACACAAAAATCATGTTAGATTTTTACAAAAGTACTTCTATAAACTTTGATGGTACTTGTTCCTTTAATGATAGTTACTATCTTATAAATTGGTATTGATTCACAGCGTATTTATAAAAATAAAAATATATAATATTTTTAATGTTTAAGTAACTGAATAATTCGTAAAAGAAGCTTAAATAGCTGCTCGTATAACAAAATAACTTGTTTATAAACTAAGAAACCCAATTGTTGCTTTAAAAGTTTAAGTTTGGTAGATCTTAAATTTAAATAGCATATTAGTATAACAGAAATTCAAATTCTCATACCAAAAGTCGTCATAGAAGGCATTAGATTTATATGTATTAAATTCAATTCATTTCAATCAATTTTCAATTTTAAGAAATAGTAATTGGAAATTTTTCCGGCAGAACAAATCCGTTATTTTAATCAACGTGTTTCAATTTGCATGTTGGAATTCATGGAAAATTGATCGTTTTTGATATTCACACAGTTAACAGTAGTATTTCACAAGCAATATATATTTTTGGCTTTAAAAAAATATCTAAATACTTCTTTAAGAAAACTAAATTAACATATTCATGTATCACAAATTCAAACTTGCATAGGAAATTTTGAATAGAGAGAAACTGTGTGTGTGTAAATGTATATATATGTATATATATATATAATCCAATTAATTTTCTTCAACTATTAATTTAAATAAATAAAATACTAAGAACTGGACATGTTTCCATCCGATTAATAATATTCCTGCGCTGAAAGTGCTGCAATTTCCATATGTTGTGTTTCAAAATTCACTTTAGAATATTTGATGTACTTTCTTGATCAATAAATTTTTATGGTAATTTTTAACGATATGAAATAGACATTAACAAACCATAAGCATAAAATATTTATAGGCATATCGCATATGCCTGCGTAAGGATGCATAGACTATTTTTTAAAACAACATGCAAAATTTTTGTTTGAAAGAGCAAGTCTGAAATTAGCATAAAAATATAACACAGATTTAAACATTGGGAGGAGAGAAATTGGAATTGTTTATTAAATCCAAATCATAGCTGTCAAATTTTAACGTAAAGAGATAGAAATTAGAAATATGTTTCACTTAACAATACATGCAATTTCACCAGGGCATTGGGACTTGCTTAAATTTCCCTGTTGTGGGAGAAAAAGGTTGTGTTTGGCATTTAGACACTTTGCTAAATTATTTGATACTTTGTTAAGCAATTCTTTTTTGTTTGTTTTCGGTAATTTATTTAAATAATTCCTTAAATTAACCTAAATTACTATATTCCTATAACGCAAATTCAAACTTGGTTAATAAAACGTGACATAGTGATAGATGAAGAACTGGATTTATGTGTTTTAAATCCAATTAACTCCCTTCAAATTTTGATAATTATAAAGATCTAGAACGATTTCTACAGAGCAATACTGCAATTTTTATATTATACGTGCTGCAATTTATGTGTTGTATTCAAAAAACAAATAATGAGAATTTTATACAGTTATCTGTACTTTTGGTTAGTACATTATTAAACAATAAAATATTTTATGGTATTTTTAACTGTATTAAATAATAATAGCACGGTTACATATCACTAAAAATTAAATATTCATAATTTCATCATAGTTAATATTTTATGATGTAAAAATATTTTTAAATCAGATTTCTTGTAATTCTTTTGAAATGCTACACCGTAGATATTACATTTTACAAATAATGATCTTAATGATGCAAGAGTTTTCTTGTTTATTCATCACGAAATTTAAATATTAAATAAAGAAATAAACAGCGCCTATTAAAATTTCAATGATATAAAATGCATAAAAGTAAAAAAAAACGTTTATTGGTTAGATAGTTAATGTTTCACGGGCTCAAACATAAAGAGGAAACATAAAGACGCATTTGCGATGGAAAATAATCATTTACTCTTCCTAATACATTATAATGATTTCGAAAATTCTGGACAAATCTAATAACGTTGCAGTAAAGTTGTAATTTTAATGATGAGAATAGCAATTTATATACCTTAAGAATAGTATTAATCGTGTATTTTATTTCTTTATAAAAGCAACAACTGATATGCTCACTCTGAACTCAATCTATGTTAATGACTTTTTATATAAATATAGCCATGGTTGAAGGAGATAAGTTCTTTTAAGTACAGGTATGTTGTAGTAGAAAAATGTAGTTTTAAGAATTATGAGAATTAACTTAAAGTTATTAGTAACAACCTTAATGATGGAATGTTTACATGTATGCTCATGTAATGATCTTTAAAGTGAATGTGATCAATTAGTTTTCCGTGAAGCCCTATGATTTAGCGCCACGGAAAGAAATCTCAATAAGCAAGAAAAAAACTAAAAACATTTGTTTATATATATATAATAGCTTTTCTTTGTGATTCCTCAGCCAGACACTTTTATGGAATAAATTGTTTGCTATAGAAGGTACAACTGATAAACTAATGTTTGACTCAATACAGATTAATGACAAACTCTGTAAATAGACCTATGATTTCAGGAAAAAAAGCTCTTTTGCTATAAGTAGAAAATCTAACATGCAAAATTATTCCATTATACATCATTTACTAAACAAATTTCAAAATTGGATACTGGTTATATGACTATGGTAACCTTCCGTTTTACAAATTTTAAAGAATTTGTGCATACAGTGTGTCCAGTGATGTCTTCACTAGTATTGACATACATTGGTTATCAAAAATTAAGGAAAAGTCACAAAATGCTAATTTTCAAATACGCGAACACTCAAAAGGAAATAATATAATTCGAGTAACTACTATCTTTACAACACAGATAGACCATATAACATCTCATTCATGTCACACATGGTCACAAGTGTCACAGTCACTACGGTGAAGCAAAAAAATAGGAAATTCCATACATCTCATTATGAGTCTCAAATGATCACTATATGTGACTCCACTGAGAAGTCAATATGACTGCTGCTTTGTGACGAGTCACCAGGCGACTTTACAATGTAGTTAAATTGTGACTATCATGTGACTCATTTTGAGACTCAATTTCATAGTCATCATGAACATTGCATTATTATAAGTCACCAAATAATATATTATGGTCACATGGAGACTTTTCCCAAAAGAGCACAATGGTGACTTCACAGTAGTCTCTCTGTCACCTGAAAGTCATCATGTGACTTTAATGTGACATTATTTGGTAACTTATCACAATGCAGCGTTCACGATGACTTTGAAATTGAGTCTACAAATGACAGTCACATGAGAGTCACAATGTAACTACATTGTAAAGTCACATGGTGACTCGTCCCAAAGCAGCATTCACAGTGATGTCTCAGTGGAGTCACATATAGTGATCATTCGAGACTCATGAGATGTATGGAATTTCCTATTTTTTTGCTTCACCGTAGTGACTGACATTTGTGACCATGTGTGACATGAATAAGATGTTATATGGACCAGCTGTGTTGTAGAGATATTAATTACTCGAATTATATTATTTCCTTTTGAGTGTTCGCGTATTTGAAAATTAGTATTTTGTGACTTTTCCTTAATTTGCGATAACCAGTGTATTATGTCTGATTTACGTGGGGCGTCCACATTAGGGGCAGCTATTAGGGACGGCAAATTTCTCTTTCTTCATGGAGCCTAAATTTTTATAAGTAAAAAAATAATCTAAAAGTTTTAATCGAAGGTGTTTAATTTTCTGAATAAAATATATATGCTAGTCTGAGACGAGACGATGCAACAATTGGGTGATATTTAGATATTACAATGATTGGATGGCACCGAATACCTCATCTTCTATCTATAACTCGTGTGCGTTCCTGTTTAAAGATCATTGGATAGATTTCAAACTGTAGGTTAAGGTCATTCGTTCACCAGGGTCCATAGAAGGGTCAAATCAACACCAACAACAACAAGGGTCATTTGCGGATCGAGTTTTAACTCAATTATACCCTCAAAATTCTATTTAAAGAAAACCCGAAAACAGACCTAAATCTGTTAAGTACTGAGCCCGAAATAGAAAAGAATAAATCCGCTTTTTAATAAAATTGTGTAAAAATAGTCTAAAATATTACCTCTAAGATCAATTTTATTTTGTATGTTGAAAAAATATCACACACATACACACATATATATACCGGGTGTCCTAAAAAGGACTGACTGATTTTAAAATTCAATAACTTGCAAACGGTTACAGATATTTAAAAATTCTTGCAGGAGGGTTATGCATAAGGTCAAAAGTTTTTTTTACAGCGATTTTCGAGTTTAGTTCGAATTACAAACAATAGATGGCGCTGTAAGCAATAGGCGCTAAATACAGGCTCGATTTTTTAGTCTTTCTCTTCTTCCATGTGGAAAAAGGAGGTTTAAATTTATTGAGTGGGTCCCGAAGTACCAAAAATCGAGCCTGAATTTAGCGTCTATTGATCGCAGCGCCATCTATTGTTTGTAATTCGAACTAAAATCGAAAATCACTGTAAAAAAACTTTTGACCTTATGCATAACTCTCCTGCAAGAATTTTTTAAATATCTGTCACCATTTGCAAGTTATTGAATTTTAAAATCAGTCAGTCCTTTTTAGGACACCCGGTATATAATATATATACTCATTGACGTTTAAATATAGTTATTTTCATTTAAAAACTTCTTTTGACCACTTTTTTCTCTTGACTTTTCTGAAAATTCGGGTCAACCCTACCCGCATGATCAAATCCTTACCCGTAACGGAAACACCTAAAGTCATCCCGAACAGTACTGAATCAAACATAACCGGCAAAAAAATTAGAGCCAGTACGATCCGACCTAAACCGCAGATTGGTTAAAATCTAGTTATCCGACCTTGCAGCACTCTATAGGCGCCAGTAACAGAAAAGGTTCAGAAAGCACTTCGATCTTCTCATTATAAAGCGTTTGAGAGTAGTTTTACAAATAAAAGGGAATTGTTTTTAATTACTCATATTATCTTAGTATGCAACTAAAAAATTCTCCTTTGTTCATTAATTTCATCATACAGTAGAGGCTCATTGTTTAAATTATATATAAAAATCAGAAATGGAAATATATATATGCAGAGCCAGCTTTACGAGGTGTCGTAATGGGGCGACAGCTCAGGTTGCTAAGAACTAATGGGCACAAAATGTAGAAAATGTTTCTTAAATATAGTGCAAAAGCTACCATTCATGGGTGCTCTGAAACAAATCTCGCCCAGGGGCACTTTGCGTACTAAGACTGCCCGTATGCATATATGTTTTCTAATTTCGATTGTTGTAAAATCCCGTTGCCATTACAAATCGACATAACTACCAGAGGAGGCTCATTGCTGGAGGCAAGGGTCAGTTAGCCTCCCTCGCAAAACTTGTTTAAAATAAACAAAAAGTAAATTAGAAGATTTCTAATACAAATTAAATTTAAAATGACGGCTGGGAACAGGTTATTATTATATCAAATTGAAATATGACAAATAATAAAACTGCATGTAATTTATTTTATCAAAGACGAAGGTTAGAAATGGGTTATCCACCAGCATCGCCGTTTGAAAGTGAATGATTTCTGGAGATCAATGAAAAGAGCTAAGAACTATTCAGCGTCAATCAGGTCTAGAAGATTTAAGTAGTCTAGCATCCTGTAAGTAAAAGAAACGGAAGGATTCCATCGAAATCACAGGTACGGCTGTTGTTCGCTTTATAAGGACCCAGCTTAAAGAAAATTGTTGAGGTTCTCAGTCAGCTTTAAATATAAAAGAAAACGATTTAGTGTCATTGAGGATCGTAAGAGTATAGGTCCCGAATTTGAGAGCGTAATTTTTTCCATATGAAATAGGCTAAGGAGAAAATTTTCAGTCTCGTTTGTTACCCTATAATTGCGAGGACAAGGTGAATATATGGCAACCCTCTCCTATTCCCGTTATGACCCACTCTGAGAAACATTTTTATACATTTTATTTAAAAAGACAGTATAAAAATTATTGATTTTATTCAGGCGTCGTTATATTTTTAAATGTTCCTAAAATATATTTTTTTAAATAAATATTGTACAAATCGATATTGTACGCCTACAAATGAGCGGAGACCCCTTGATGATTTAGGGAATACTCGCTCATGATGATTGTGTTATTTGCAGCAAACGTCGGGACATACGAACTCAAAAAATATCAAGCTCTACTACATGATCATCTAATAACATTTGGGCTTTTATTAAGGGGTGCCGGTTAGATGATTTAGCAGTTTGCCATGTATCCACTCATAAATTGTTTAAAAAAGAAAATGTTGATGTTTTCCTATATAGGTGAACTTTATAATCTGTAACTCATGTGCTATAAAATGCCATGTACTTGTGGTACCATTAGTCATAAGTGAATAAAATATTTAAAACAATTAAGATTAACAAATATTTTAAAACAAAAATTGTTAGAAGAGATATTTTTACATACTTTTATAAAAAATCAAAATGAATATAAAGCAAGTTTCTCGGATAATTTTCTAAACATTTCTCAAAGTTTACTCCTAATCTGTATATGTTACAATAACAAGGAAATTAAAAATTTAATGACGTTTTGTCCTATTATACTTCAGCACAAAATTTCGAAAATTTCAAAATTAGCTCTAATAAATTTCGATATTTCAAATACCAAGTGACAATTTTCGATATCTAAAATAAAGAGTACCCGTACCAGCTTACATTAAAGGAATATATTGAACTCAAAGCACTTACAATATTGCACTCTTTACTCAGAATATTTCTCAGGTATGAAAGAGAATCACATCTCTAATCTCTAGTAAGATCACATTCCTTACACTCCTGACACGTAAAAGAGAGATTTTGTTTGATAGATAAAAAAGTCATAGATATGAATTGAAATATCACTCTTAAGCTAAATAAAATAGTTAATAAATTAAGACTAAATATTTTGTTAAAACAATTGTTTGAGGTGATATTTTCACGAACTTTTTTCTTTTAAATATCCAAATTATTTTAAAGTGAGTTTCGAACACAACTTTTAATATTTCTGAATGTTTAGTCACAATTTGTATATATTAATTAAACTATAAAATAAAAAATAATAACCAGTGAAGTCCACACTACTGATAATTCGCAACTACTAAAAATTTCAAATGTTGACGTGTTTTGAAAAAAAATTCATGAAGTGACATCTTTCAGTAACAAAATTAATTTTCCGATAAAAATAAATATCACCTTACTATTTCTCATTAAATTTCGTATCGAAGTAATGCGTTCCATTTTATTATGACTATACTGCCAACAAAGTTATACGCAGTTGAACTTATGGTATCACAAATTGCACTACTGTGGGCTGCGCGAAGGCTGAACCGAAGCATTGAGACCACGTGTTAGTACCATTTCCTCTTATTTCACTGTATCAAAAAAATAAAAAATATATGAATTTACATTTTACAAATGTCGATATTTCATATACTCCATAAAAAATTTTTAATCGCAGAAGAATAAAACGTTTCTCGACTTCCGAAAGGAACACATTAAATTTAAAACACTTACAATGTTACTCTTGTATCTTAGAATAATCTTAAATTCGAAAGAAAATATCAGTAATTTTTAATAAAATCAATTTCCTTACATTTCTGACAAGTAAAAGGTCGTTTCTTTCTTTAATATGTAACAAAATAGATGTATTTATTAAAATTTTACTTTTGAGTTGAATAAAACATACTTTTTAATAAATAAACCAGACGCATATTCGTAAAACAACCATTTTTTAAGGGCATAAAATGCTTCAAAGATCCAAAATTTCAATTTTGAGCTTAAAAAATAAAGCAAACGTGGACTATTCTAAAAGTATACTATATATGTTATACACTTTCAAAGTTTATAAACCTAAAAACAAAAGCTTAATTAGTTTACAGACAGAGCCAATCGTAGGATTATATTTTTTTTCTTTTTCATTTTCATTATTTTTTTCATCCATTCTTTACAGATTTAGGAACACATTTTATAAAATCTATTACAACTATAGATTTGAATTCTAAGAGTTGAACTTGAAAAGTAACTATATATGTTTATATATGTAACTATATTTCCAAAAGTATACTATATATGTTATACACTTTCAAAGTTTATAAACCTAAAAACAAAGCTTGATTAGTTTACAGACAGAGCCAATCGTAGGATTATATTTTTTCTTTTTCATTTTCATTATTTGTTTCATCCATTCTTATCAGATTTAGGAACACATTTTATAAAATCTATTACAACTACAGATTATAATTCTAAGAGTTGACTTGAATCTAAAATTATCACATTTTATAATGTTGCAGAATATACATACTGGATTATATATTTTTTTATATTATTTTCTGTATGTTTCATTAACTTATTTTAAATTAAATTATTTTTGAGAAAAAAAATTAAAATACTAATTATATATTTTTAATTCTTATATAAAATTTTGGATAGGTTATCTGCATTACATTTTTAAAAACGTATACCTAACTGATTTATAAGAATGTGGACATACGCAAGTAAAAATTAAACGCTGGCACTAAATAAAATTATCTGTGTAACAAGTATTTTTTCTGTTATATGTAAATCAAATATATCTTCTCTAAAGAGAAATATATTTTACTGGTATATATGTTTATAAAGATATAAGATTAAAAACATCATAAACTGACTGCTGCATTGACACTGCCAAGATTTCATATGTGGCCTTAAATGATTTTTTCACATCCTTTATTTCTAAAAAAGAATAAAAAAATATCTATAGAAAATGAGATTATCATACCATTTTCAAAAAAATTTAAATTTATTTAATATTTCTATGTATAAGTACCCTTTACAGAATTCAGAATATACAATATATATATGTATTGAAGTAAATCTTGAATACCACTCCATCCCCTCCCTCATCTAAAAAGAATTATACTACAACATGGAAGCTTTTATTTGTGGAATATCTTCACGATTGTTTTAGGCATGAAGTCACAATTTTAAGTTTAAATATATTCTTAACCCTTTCAGGGACAAAGTACTTCTGTTTCTAAAATGTTAAAATGATTGAATGATACCGGTATTCATGAACAAATTTATATGAGAGTCAGTAAATGCTTTTTTTCGCGTAAACAAGACAAATTTTATTTCTAAATTTTGGTGCCAATGTGACATTTGGAAATTAAAATTAAGTGATACATATAATATACCGGTGCCCTTCAAGGAGTTAAACAACGATTTCACTAGTCATGTTTTGATCGAATTTTGTGAAAAAAATGTATGAGCGTCAAAAATATGCTTCTCCACATATATTTTTACATATTCCGAATGAAATGGATATTTTTAGAAATACAAATTCGGGATTATGTCATATTTTGTAAACTTTTTACGTTTTCGAAAATTAACACAAATTAGATTTGAATATTTTATTACTTATTATATATATATCATAATATAATATGATATTATATATTATATTACTTAAAAATATGAACAGATGCCATTTTCATGAAAAAAATTACTCCTAATATTGTAATTCTAATATGTTTTTCTTTTATGGTTATGTTTGGCCCAAAGTCACAAAAGTTTCTTGATACGAAAAAGAAAATTATTACCATTCATAAAAAGATCCAAGTGTACCAAATATTTACATAACAATAGAGTACGAAGCTGGTGTAAATAATGGGCGAATATTTTCTAACTAAAGCAGGATTTGGCATTATATTAGTTTCATATTATTATTCTCTGATTGCAACTTTGTGTGCTTGATTCTCTATTCCGCAAACAATAAATAATATATTTTAAGAAGCAGACAAAAATATAGATTCCTGGATACATATTGACTTAGTTGATTAAGATTTAATGGTGCATGTCTATGTCAGAAGATGATTCCGAAATAATGGATGCATAAGAAATTCAAGTAATGTTATTACCACAATACTAGTATAAATGTAAAGAAAAAGCACACAAGTAGAAAATAATACACATAACGGATCGTCATTATAGAATTGAAAGACGCAGTATAATCAACCCTGCAGTTAAGAATATACTTCTGATAACCGCATTCTTATGCTAATGATGTCTTACGCAGTACATAATTCAAATCTATTGAAAGAAATTTAGGTTACTAGAAAAATTCCCAGTTCTTATAACATCGAGTTTGGAAAAGAGTTCTTATTTATATTTTCACAGTTTGTAATTACAAAGTTCTACCCTTACAACATAACAATATCTAAAAAGTAATTTTTGCAAATGAAATCAAAGACAGAAATCCATCAAAAGAAATTTTAAAAAGATTAGCAATATGTCAAACACATTTTTTTTTTAAATTCAATTCGGAAATTTCAATTTACATGAATTTAAAAAGTTGAACATTTTTGAGGCAATAAAAATTGAATAGTACTCAATCCAATAAATCTCGTGTACTAAGAGTTCATTATAATACATCTCCGGCAAAACTCACAAATTAAAATTTAATTAAAGCGAAGTTTCAAAAAAAGGGTGTGTTGAGACGCTTATTTTTGAGTACCACAATTTCCGAATAATAAACTTTATCTTATTTAATTACAGAATTCTGCAATTAAATAAGGCGAAAATTATTATTCTCAAATAACCGTACTCAAAAATTTAAACCTTTATGTAACCTGACAATATATAGGGAACACAATTTTAATGCTATATAATAACTCTTCTGTTAAATAAAAAAACAAAAATTAATAAAGTAGAAATCTGTAAATATTATAGAGATGATTCCTAAATCCGCTTCAAATTTGTAAACCAATCTATTTATAGCCGTGAATGGGATGTTTAGGAATGGTAAAGTGGGTATGCATGCCTTCCAAATTTGCTATATTCTTTCGTAAAATGTGTGTTAATTTGACTCACGTTAAACATGTTTCGAACCAGAATTTTTTTTAAAGAAATGATATCAAACAAGCTCCACGTGGAAAGGTGAAATTAAATAATTAAAGATATACCAAAAACATTTTTCCGGTTAGAATCCTGTTTAACCGGATTTAAATTAACTCACATTTTACGGAAGTTTAGTTGAATATTGACAAATATCGATATCTGATACATGATGAGGTACCTCACAGCAATTCTTAGCAGAGTATTTCACAGTATAATCACAGTTAGATATTGTATCTCGAAATCTATAAGAGATACGATCAAAAGATCAATGACAAAGTTCCAGAGAATCATCTACTTAAAGATATTGTACACATGGATATCATATAGTTTTCTGCACAGATCAAAATATATGACCCTGATTCGAGTAACATTGTTTATGAAAAATACGAAAATTCTCCGAAAGCAAAAAAATATATATTTTTTAGATATGCAAATCCAATTTGATTAAATCAGAATGCGACCGGTATGCAAATAGAAAACAAAAATTGTGACTTATTAAGCACACAAGAATGTCTATGTCTATGTCACAAGTCTATGTTTTGTAAATAAAAGTTACTTTTAGAACTCTTTACTTAAAATAAAATAAAATAAAATATCTTCCATTGCTTTCTCATATTTTTGCCTGCTTAGTGAATATCAAATACTCGTGCATAATGCCTTTTCTTAGCAAATAGATGATGCTCTAAAATTTATCATTGAACTCTTGGTAGTTTCTGTCGTATCTCATTGCTTTTCGAGATACCGTCTCTAATCCCAGAATTTCTCACTAGGGGCGCTGTCTGTACTATATTATGTAAGTAGTATCCATTTTAATATACATAGACTCTTTATTCATGGCTGAATCTAACTATTCACTTTTTATTTAAAGTAAAACGGACTTAAAGAATTACCATGTATACATCAAATTTAAATCCCACAGCACAGAATGATAATAATAAAATTTATTTAACAATCTCATTTGCAGGTGTTGTTTTTGCAGACTGCGAAAAAGAATCATTTAAAATTTTACATGCTGAGGTAAATTAACCAAAAGTTCTTTAAAAGGTTTACCGTAGTTTGAATGTCATTTAAAGAAGAAATAAACAACTGCAATACCTTTATTTTCATCTTAAGTTGATTACCATCAACTGACTGCTGTATTGTTAAATAAAAATCAATTATATGAAAAATTAACCATCATTGAATTGTACATTAGCTTAGAATATCGTGTATATCCACATGATATGATATATACATATGATACGATATGGTATCATATGTACTGTTAAATAACAGTCAATTATATGAATAATAAACCATCATTCAGATGTGCATTAGCTTAGAATATCGTCCCCCTTCTGCCACAGACATAAATGTATGCATTTTAAAATTTTGGAAATAAGTGTTTAAATATATACTGTATCCTTAAAATCCAACTGTATTATTTTGGTAAAATGTTTTGTAATATTGCTTCATTTTTCACATGGAAGAGTTGTTATGTAATATTAATTTTATTACCTTTTTATTTTCCGTCGAAATACTAATGTCATTTTAAGAACATATAAAGTAATAAGTAAGAACATAGTAATAATACATAAGAACATGCATAGTAATAATATAAAAAACAGTAACGCTTAATATTATACAATCCGCAAAACAACTGTAAAAAAAAATTCGTAGTGAAAACCGCTGCCTTTTTATAAAAATATTTCTCTCTAAAATTACTTGATACACTTTGAAAAATTCCAAAACTTGAATTTAAATAAATGAAGTAATAAAAATATAATATGAAAAAGTAGTAAATATCCATTAAAAAATAGGTACATTTATTCCCGTACGTTTGTTTTGTAGGTGAACAAATATACTTATTTTTTTCCTTGATAAAAAAAAAAAAAAAAATAGAATAAAGTACAACAAGAAATTTTAGAGAAATGAATATTTTTTTAGAAAGAGGTACATATTTCTGCTTTCACCAAGAATGTTTTTACCCTAATTGCTGATTTTATGATATTAAGAGTGTTAAATCGTGTGTAGGTTATGTGATATTATTAAACACTGCAAAGTTAAAAGATTTTGATTAAGTGTTTGAAGAAAGCATCTCTTTGAAAAATCTAATATACAGAGAATAATTCCAAAAAGTAACTGAGTAAAAAAAACTAAGTTTTTTTTTTTTTAATTTGAACCAACACTATAAATTTTTGACGTTAACTTTGGAAATAAAATTTTCCATAACCTCCCCCCCCCCCCTCCACACACCACCATCACCCCTCTATGGTTTAACTTCCTTATTCTCATTCTTTTCGTTCATGAAATTTTATAACAATGCTTTTTTTTAAATTGATTTTGTTTTCGAAATTCGCATTTTATTTAAATGGATTGTTTTTGCTCAATATAAAAGAGGTGTAGAAAATCTGAATAAATTCTGTTTTTTATATTCAAGCTAAGGAAAATATTACTCGACTTTAACTTTAGAAAGACATTTTTAATTTATTTCTCTGGGGAGGTGTTCTTTTCTTATTTAATCGATCCATTTTTTGCTCCCTTTTCATTTACAGCCATTAAAACAATAAGTTTTCAATTTTTAAAACTTATTTCATTGTTCCGCCTAGCTTTATGTAGAATTTCATTATTTTTTTTTCTTTTATCAATTAAATAAATGGATAATTTTTGCCAAATGAAAACTATGCAAAAAATCTTAGTAAAAGTACTTTTTATTCCAATCAATGGAAGAAAAATACTCGACGTCAACTTTATAAAGAACATTGTTCTTTTTTCCATCCTTGTTCCGACTAATTTACATAATCGATCTATATCTCTGCACTTTTCTTTTACAGCTGTTTTAACAATACAGATTTTGATTTTTTGAAATTATTTTATAGTTTAGCTTGGTTTCATGTGGTATTTCATTATAAATTCCTTTTTTTCCGCTTATTACTTTTTTTTTTTTTTTTTTTTTGCCATACGAAAGTTATCAAAAGTTAATATATTTTTTTATTCCATGCACTGGAATAAAAATTATTTACATTAACTTTAGAAAGACATTAATTTTTTCCCTCTTGTTCCGATTAATTTACAAAATCGATCTATTTATCTGTACTTTCCTTTTACAGCCGCTATAAGAGTAAGGATATTAATTTATTTATTGTGTTGGTTATCTTTGTTTCCGGTGAAATTTCATAAAAAGTATGTTATTTTTTTCCTAATGAGAAATATCCACAAAATTTCAATAAATGTATTTTTTAAATCTAATCGTTCAGCTAAATATACAAAAGTAACTTTAGAATAAGCATTTTTATTTTATTTTATTTTTTGTTGTTGTTCCTATGAACTTGAATAATGAATTTCTTTCTAGAAATTCTTAGAGTTTAATACAGGGTGTCAAAAAATTATTGTCGTTTTTTATTTCTTTTACCTCATAACGTATGATTGAAACATATTAATTGAAATATATTGTTACATATTCGTAAAGTACAACTGAAAATGTTTTTAATAACAAAGTTACGAAAATAATAAAATTAAAATTAAATTTTTATCAAAATAATCAAAAGGTTTTTTCTCTCCAAGTACTCCTGAAGCGACGTTGTGTAGTAGTGACTGATTTTTATTCGAAGAGCATTATTTTCTGTTTTTCAATTTGAATACTCGCATCTCAGCCTTTTACAATGCGAAACTTCTAGGGTTGCCGCATAAATTGGTGAAGAATACTTAATTTTGTGTTATTAAAAATTTTTAAATTAATTTTTCAACTACTTTTCAGCAGTGAAATTATTGAATATTAAAGACGTGAATTATCACTTTGCTAACTAAGCTTAAACCAACAGAGTAAAACATGCCCAAGCCTGGAATCGAACCCATGCCCCTTGAATAGCGCTCCAGTGCTCTACCATTTAAGCCACGGGGACGATGGCCAACTTGGCATCTCTCACTCCTGCTGATGCTGCGTTCATTTGCATCTCATCTCTCATGTTACGAAGCAAGATTGTGTTCTCATGAAGACTTTTCCATCTAATAGCTTCAGTAGCAGTCTTACCGACTTATGTGATTAAGAGATACCAACATGAACATCGTCCTCGTGGCTTAAATGGTTGAGCACTGGAGAGCTATTCCCGGATGCCCGGGTTCGATTCCCGCCTTGGACATTTTCCACTCTGTTAGTTTACGCTTAGTTAGCAAAGTGATAATACACGTCTTTAATATTCATTAATTTTTTTTTTTTAATTTGTATTTTACGAATATGTAACAATATTTTTCTTCATGTTCTGAAGTGAACAGTTATGAGGTAAGGAAAACTCAACATTTTTTTGACGCCCTGCATACCACAATACCAACCCGCTTGGCCTGATACATAAATTGGCTGAGAAAACTTTGTGTTATTAAAAAATATATTGAGTTTGTACTTTATGATTATGTAATGTATGTTCGTCATGTTCTTATCTCAAACGTTATGGGGAAGGAAAACCGGACAATAATTTATGGCCAACCTGTGTATCACAACGGTAAGTTTCATAACGGTAATTTTTAGTTTAATTAAAATTAAACAAAACGAACAAATAAAAACAGTTTATTAAAAGTAAGCAAACTACATAATTCGCACTCATTTCAGAATAAAGAATTTTCTTTTTTTCCTTTCTATAAATGTTTTTAATCAACCGATTTCTGTTCACTGTCAATTTACGGTGTGTTATAAAACTAAGTTTTTTTTTAACCCTTCACTGCACGAATTTTTCTATGTTTATGAAAAAATTTTATTCGAATCTATATATCGGTCTAATAATGAAAAAAAAAAATAGTAAAAAAATTTAAATTTCAAAATCTCAGCTAAAATTTGATATTTTATGGTGTGTTTGCCATATGTATACATTTAGTGGTTTTAAAATATTGTATTGCTATATTTTGAAACTAAATGAGCTTAAATTAATTTCATCTGTTTATCACTCTGCAACTTTTATTATATTAATATTTTTAAGTATTCAGTAAAAATAATGAAAGTAAATCTTACCTTAATAGCTTGATCGAAATTTTGTTTCCGAAGAACAAATTCTAATTTTTTGTATAATGCAACCATCTGACAGGGACAAAATAAGTGGTATTCCATTCTTTGGATTGTCCTTGATCGGTTACAGTGATCATATTAGCCAAATTCATGGTACATAATGAAAATTTATAATGTTTTTAGGTATGTGCCAGATATTGCACTTGGTACATTGAAGGGTTAAATTGATTGGTTTAATATATTTTTAATATGGAATTTTCAATTTACAATAATAAATAGTATCAAAATTCCGAGTAAAGTAATAGTTTTTAAATTTAAAATATGCAAAATGCATAATCAGCATTAACGTTAAGATTTTTTCATTTTTCCTTCGTTATATGTTCCTACTTAACAATTTTCCTTCTTTCCACTTTTCTTTTACAACTATTAAAAGTAAATGGACTTTTGTTTTTAAAACAAATTTTGGTCTTTTGTTTAGTTTTAGATAGCATTTCATAACAAAATTCTTTATTTCGCTTAATTATGTACATTTATTACTTTTGCCAAATAAAATTTATGCACAAATTCTTAGAAAAAAGAATTTATTATTTCAGTCAATTGAGCTGGATATTCGATATTAGCCATAAGAACGAGCATGTCTCATTTTTAACTTTTAGTTCCAATTAACTTATATAATCGATCTCTTTCTCTGCGCTTTTCGCTTTCCAGAATAAATATACGTTTATTTTTTTAAATATTTAATAGATGCTTACTAATTAATAATAATTATTTCACAAGCCGTTTGCTATAAGAGATGTACAGGCATTATATTTAACCTTTAAAAATTATCATCATTTAAAACTACAATTCTTTGTGTAATTCCCAAATAATCAGGGCTTCTCATTAACATTAATTGGTTATTTTTTAATAATTTATATCTCATTAATTAATGAATGAAACTTGATCAAAATTTGCATTTCTGAGTTTTGTGACAAATTAGGGCGTTGCTATTTTACATTCAAATGTCAGGTTCAAATTTAATATGTAGAAGATCATTTGTGGCAAAATAAACCACAGGCAATTTTAAACTTACTTTTTAACTATAACATACATTTTAATTAAATCACTTTTTTCCATTTGCATTAATTGCAAGAAAGAGAGCAGAGAATGAGCTCTAATTCACCGCGTAATCCGATGTATTAAATGCCATTCCAACCCGAACCCGCTGGTTGGTGTGTCTAGATTAACAAAAATAGTTTTTAAAATTTCCCGGTGTTATTTTCCGTACTCAGCGCTACCACCATTCCAGAAGACTCAGTTTTGAAAAGGCTATTGAAGAGGGAGGGGTGCGGTTCCGCCTGTTACGTGAATAACGCCGGTCAGAGCAATAAGTGATTTCAAAGCGGCTGCGGTCGACCGGTGTATTAAACACCCCAGTTCCGCCCGACCTGCTGGACTTTCAACGCAAATGTTTTTTTTAATTTTCCAGTGCAATCTTTTGTGATCGTATCTACTACCGTTCCGGGCAGTCTTGGAAGGCGGTGCCGTTTCGTCTGTTTCACACGGATTTTGTTTTACTAATGAACAATTTCGGACTAAAGATTTAAAGCAATAATGAATGTAAGAAATTACTTGCTCTGTAAAAGCAAAGTATTTTAATTGTACTCGTATAGGAAAAAAACTGGACATAAATTCCTAAAACTTTAAAAAGAAAAAAAAAAACAAAAGTGAGATAGAAATCCAGTGAGAGAGAGTGAAATATACAAAATACATTTAGTGAAAGAAAATAAGCTAATCCAGGGAACATTTCAACCATTTTCAAACATAAAAAATAGACGAAGCACTTTTATTTTTACACTAGAAAAGTATGCATTTATATTTTGTAGTGAGGTAATCTTTTTTACATAATTATCCTATTTCTCAATATTGATTACAAAAGAAGATAAAACCAGTTTTATATTTAAAAAAGCGGTTCAAATGTCCTATTCTCCCCCCCTGTAGCCCTTCTTTTTAATGAAACTTTTCATGAAAAAAGTTTTAATGCAAGTTTTATACATTTTTGTTTAGGAAGCGTATAAATGAAAATTTTAATTATGGCGTATGAACTTTTTTAGATCAAACAGCAATCAAATTTCCTAAACAGTATAGATGGGAATACTCAATACAATTTTAACATATAAACAGTATTTTTTAGATATTTTTCGAAGAAAGAAAATCAGCTAATCCGATTAGAACTGACGCGTTTTTTCGAAGCGGAAAAAATAGTCCTTCGTTCAGTAGCAATTGGTAAAACAAAAATCTTTTTGGGAAACACAAAGATTACGAATTTTACTTAAAACTTTAATTACTTTACTATTTTTCTTTTCGGAAAACGAATTCGCCCATGAATAGTTGGTAGTAACACATTTAGAAAAAGCATAAATACATTTATGAAATTACTTGCGCCGTATGAACTCGATATTTTCATTGATTAAGTAGAAATAAATCGCAATTCCAAAATCTTATAGATGAAAACATCAAAATAAAAAGTCCTTCCGGCCAGTGCCGGGACGAAGGGGTAGCTTTCATATTCCTTATTTTAAAAAAGCCAACTTATATTATTCAAACACACGAAGCTCAATTTAGTGGAAACCGAATATTGGAGATTCAATACTAATTTTTATCGATATAATGAATGAGAATTTCGCGAAATTTGTCAGATTTATCCAAGCTGCTTTTCTTTAAAGTAACTTATATTTGGCTGCCAAATTCGGCGATTTCTTAAAGTGCCTGCCATTTTAAGACAACATGGTGGATGAGGCTAACCAGTGAACTTGGTCGAGAACTTAGTAATTGCTGTGCACATGCTCACTCACATCGGAATCGATTGATATATAAGAGTGCTGTCGCAGGCAAAAATCAGATTTTTCAAAATGTCACCCACATTAGAAATTGAAACTGCTATATCTGAGCCATTTTTTAAGATAAAGACAAACAAAAAATGCTCCTGAATCCTTATATCAAGGTCAAATACTTAAGAAAGAAACCTTTTTCAATCTCTAATTTTTTTGCAACTCACTTTAAATATATATATTTTTTTAATTTAATAGCCGCCATTTTGAAACAAGATGGCTGATGAATCTGGCCAGCGAATTTGGTCGAGATATTGACGTATACTATCCACATGCCTTCTTACATCGAAATAGGCGAATACGTGTGTTATCGCGTGACAAATACAAGATCGTTTCAAAATGTTAGCCATGCTAGAAATTCAAAGTGCTATAATTCAACCATTTTTTAAGATATAAACAAAAGAACAGATTTTCAGAAACAAAAACTGCACCGGAATCTTTGTATCAAGGCCAAACACATAAAAAAAATCCTTTTCATTTTCCAATTTTTTAATACCTCATTTAAAATTTAAAATTTAATTTTTTTAAATGGCAACCCTTTTAAAACAAGATGGCGAATGAAACTGGCCAACGAACTCGATCGAGACATTGGTATGTACTATGTACAGACCAAGTTACATCCAAATCGGTTCATAAATACGCCTGTTATCGCGTGACAAAAATCAGGTCGTTTTAAAATGTCAGCCACAATAGAAATTCAAAATGCTATAACTCAGCCATTTTTTTAGATATAGACAAAACAAAAACTGTTCCGGAATCTTTGTATTACGGCCAAACACACACGAAAAAAATCTTTTTCATTTTCAAATTTTTTGGTATCTTATTTTAAATTTTTTAAATTTTTTTAAATGGCCGCCATTTTGAAACAAGATGGCGGATGAAGCTGGCCAACGAACTCGGTCGATACATTGGTATATACTATGTATAAACGAAGTTACATCCAAATAGGTTCATAAATACGCCTTTTATCGCGTGACAAAATTCAGGACGTTTCAAAATGTCAGCCACGCTAGAAATTCAAAATGCTATAACTCAGCCATTTTTTAAGATATAGACGAAACAAAAACTGCTCCGGAATCTTTGTATAAAGGTCAAATACATAAGAAAAATTATTTTTCCATTTCCAATTTTTTGGTACCACATTTCAAGGTTTAAATTAAAAAAAAAATTAAAATGGCCGCCATTTTGAAACAAAACGGCGGATGAAGCTGGCCAACGAACTTGGTCGAGACATTGGTATGTGCTATGTACACACCGAATTTCATCGAAATCGGTTCATAAATACGAGAGTTACAGTGTGACAAAGGTCAGATATATATATATATATATATATATATATATATATATATATATATATATATCGGTGATGTTTAATTAATGGTTTATATATATGAAAGGATAAAACCCCTTTTTAAATTCAAAATTTCAAAAATGTAAATTAAAATCCGAAGTTTTCGTCCTAACTTTAAATCTCAATCTAAAACCAGTTTTACCCCTTGTAACTTTGTTTCTTAGCAATACATCGTATTACTTTCAGATATCATTTTCGGACGATCTTTAAGAGTAAACTTGCTGACGTTCGGAATATTCTCATTCAGTTGTGGTTAGCTCATCCCCGGGCGAGCCAAGCCTAACTCTGGCATCTGATCCCGGACAATCAATCAAAAGCTAATCAGCCAATTAAAGAAATGTTCCTCCCAATTTTACAACTGTGCCCTCTGCTGGAAAATATGTTAAACCCCAAGATATTAGCTAAAACCCGCGCCAAAAAAGACGGATCTTGCAGATTTGAGAAGCCTGTCAAACCTACCGCCATGTAGCACTCTTATAATCAACGTAACGGGCTCGAGGACCCCCGGCCGAACTCGCGAAACGAACTGTAAGATGGAGCGCCAAATAAATGAGTTCGGTCCAACAAGAGGTTTCCGAGTCCAGTTATTCTCCAAATTATTATCTACAATTTCTGTCAACATCAAGATGTCCTTTTATATGAGAAACCGGCTGCACGGACACATGTCGGGAAGTGAAACGGCTGCGACTACGCTATACAAGTCCGGGGAACGCTCCCGATCTTTATTCGTTACATATATATATATCAATTTTGACGGAGGGTGGTTTCGGGGTCTGGGGGTCATGATCGATGAAAATATACCAAAATTTTTTGAAATCGCTTTCCTCCGAACGGCTGCAATAGGTAGTATTTTGTAATGAAAGCTACCTAATAGAACATAAACTGTGCACTATAGTATTCGATATAGCCGGCGAAAGAGAAGCTCCTAATTCAAACAGAACGGACATTAGCTAATCGTAAAAAATAGTCCTTCTGTTCAGCAGAAGTTGGTAGAAAGCATTAGGGAGAAACATGTGAATGTTATTTGTTTCGAATTAATTATATATTGTTTATAGGAGTGAATTATAATGCAATTTCAAAATTATATATATAAGAAAAAATATAAAATAAATATAACATATACACGATGCTGTTTTTAGTTAGATATTTTCTGCGAAAGACCAGATTGTAATTACAACGGGCTATGTCAAAAATTCTCAAAGCAATATATTTTCAAATGTGTCCAATAGCTAATTCCTAAACCGTTAGTCATAGACATTTAGTTCCAATTACAATATTATTTAAGTGATGTAAAAAAGTATTTTAAAAGCGATTTGGGTCAATAAAAACGTTTCTTAAAAATTTTCGAAATTTAAATTTTTATACGGTTCCCCGATCCTAAATTTATAGTAAAAATATCCTATTTCACAAAGAAGCAAGACAAAAAAGATCCCATTCTTCTACGATTAAAACTGACCGAGTGATAGCTATTGAAAGTTGAAGCATCTTTTCTTCTGCGAAATAGGGGTAATTTACAAATTTACTAATAATATGAATAATCCTCAGATATAAAAAATAGTTGAAAGTAAAATTAACATTACAATATAAATTTGAAAACTATTTTCATTTTGAATATTAAAAATATAAACCATTTTTCTAATGGGAACTATATGTATATGACTAATGGTTTAGGAATTAGCCATTGGACACGGTTGAGTGTGGACACACTGCTATATCTGTGTGATTTTTGTCTGTCGTTCTTTATATGATGTCGGGGGCTAAAATTTGTTTTTAACCCTTTCCGGCGCGGAGTAATTCTATCTATAAACTGATGAAATGATGGACTGATGCCGGCGTTTATAAACAAATTTATTAGAAAATACGAACTCGCTCATTTTCAGGTACATTATAAAAAGGGAAATTTTTAATTAAACATTTTCTGGGAGCCAGTAAAATAAAAATTGTCCTTTTTTAAAGGACACCGCCCATGAAAGGGTTAACAAGCATCTTCTAGAAACTTCTTACTTTTCCCTGCATTCAATGACTTTCATAAGGAAGGCCTACAGTGGCTTTTTGGATTTTTATTCAGTGGAAATTGCAATGAATTTTACAATGCTTTATTACTGAATTTTTGCGCATTTAGTATGTATGTTTCACCTTACTTTTCTAGCGCTTCAGTTATTAGTTTCCCTTTTTTAATGCTTTGTTACGTTCTATGAAAATTTAATTATATATATCCCTTCATTTGAATGAAATGTTCTTTTAAAAGAATGGTAGTAAGACATCTCATTTAGAGGGAAAAGTATATAAATGAAATTAATAATTTATTCCTGTTGTATAAACATCTTTTCTATAAAACAAATAAGAAGGAAATGAAATCTAATTTCAAACTTCCATAGATGAAAAAGCTCAAAAATAAACTTGACATAAACGGCGCTCTTCTGTATTAGATATTTTCGTCGAAAGAGAAGACACTAATTGAAATGGAACAGACAGAAGTTCCCAAGTGTTAAAATATACCTCTGACGTTAAATAAAAGTTAATAAAAGAACATCTATTTATAAGGAGAAAAAAGTAGAAATGAAACTTGAAAATTGTGCAGTATAAACAGTAAATTGTTTTGTAGAACAAATATTGAATGAATTGTAATCTAATTTCAAATGTATATAAATAAAAATAAAAATCTAAAGATAAATATTACATAAAAGGATGCTCTTTTATATTAGACTCTTTTAGAGAAAAGAAGAGATGCCAGTTGAAATTATGGGGACACAGGTTCTCAAATTTTAAAATTTCCGTTAAACAAAAGCATGTAGTAAAACATATCTTTTTAGATGCAGAAGTATACATGAAATTATGAATTCACTTTTGTCGTATAAACAATGCATAGTTTCGTAGAGAAAAATAGAATGAATTTAAATCTAATTTAAAACTATGTAGATTATAAAAGCTCAAAATAAATAACATATGAACTTATGATTTTTGAATAACGTAGGCATTTTTGGTATGAAAAGTGACGTCCATTCTAACAGAATTTGCCACAGCAAAAAAAAAAAAAAAAAAAAAAAAAAAAAAAAAACTCTTCTGTTCAAAAAAATTTAGTAAAACAGCTATGTTCAGCGAAAAGGTATAAAATAAATTACGATATGGCTTATGTCTGAATAACGGTTGAAATCTAAATTCAAAATTACTAAATTAAAAAAAAAATAATATAAGCATATCATATGAACGGTTTTCGACATTATTATATATTTTCGTCAAGAGAAGAAACACTAATTCTAACAGAGGAACACATGTTCTCTAACCGAAAAAAATCCCTCTTGATCAACGAACAGAGGTGGGAAAATTTCCATTAAAAATCAAGAAAGAAATTATGCTCTAAACATAATTTGTGAAACTCTTTCCAGAACAATCGGGATATTTGAATGCAACTTGATCTTTAAACGGTACAAGAAGAAAACATAACTGAAAACCCAATTTCAACAATCACCGCCCTTACAGTCGGGTAAATTACTCGAATCCTTTTGTAAAGCATAGTATACACTACATGGCCAATGATGATTGGTCACTTGCGATTTTAGACGTTTGTTAAATATCTAGAAAAATAAATAAGGAATTATACTATTCTGTTTACACACCTGGAGTTTCAGGATAAGTCATACATTTCCGCGAAGATGTTTCCCTGAAACACCATAGGGGACCTTTAGCAAATCGAAAAAGAACGAATATCTTTTGGATAACCCCATAAAAACTAATGTAGCAAAAGCTTTCAAACTATACACATGATTAAGAGGCTTATTGTAATAAACTGTGTACATTTTTATTAAAATAGCAGGTATACTAGTAAGGAAATTAAGATTTTTACAAAAACACTTCCAAGTTTTGGCAATTTTTTTGCTTATAATTTGCAGTTTTCTTAATATAAAAAAATGATATTTTCAAAAACTATGACAAACAACATTGTACACAATACCCTGTAGTCAGAATTAAAAAATAATAAAAATTGGAGGAAAAAATGAGCAGGTTTACTAAAAAATGTTTCACTGCGCATGCGCGAACGTAACCAAAATATAATGTGCATAATGTATTAGCTAAGTGTATCGAGCAACTTTTGTGAAAGTCTCGTAAACAACATAGCTTGAAAATTCTGAAAATTATCGTCCAAAGATTAAGCTCGAAATCAGTTGTTCCCAAGAGGAAGCAAAAAGAGGAGGAGCTGTATTCAAATGTTTGTTGATTAGTACCAAGATAGCATACACACAATATTGCACATACTACTATATTTGGATACAACCCCTCATCTTTTTCCTTATGGGAACAACGGATTTCGAGCTTATTCTACCGACGATAATTTTCAGAATTTTCAAGCTATGTTTTTGAGACTTTCACAAAAGTTGCACTACACTTAGCTAATACATTATGCACATTATATTTTGATTGCATTCGTGCATGCGCAGTGAAACATTTTTTAGTAAACCTACTCATTTTTCATCCAATTTTTATTATTTTTTAATTCTGATTCTAGAGTATTGTGTACAATGTCATATTTTCTGAAAGAGCTTTTTATATTAAGAACTCTGCAAATTATAAGCAAAAATCTCGGTAAAATTTGGGACTGTTTTTATAAAATCCTTAATTTCTCTACTAGTATATATGCTATCCTCATAAAAATGAACACTGTTTATTACAATAAGCCTCTTAATCATGTTCTATAGTTTGAAAGATTTTGCTACATTAGTTTTTACAGCGTTATCAAACAGATATTAGTTTTTTTCAATTTGTTAACGGTCCCCTATGGGGTTTCGGGGGAAAAAATCTTTGCGGAAATATATGACCTATACTATTCTGTTTACACCCCTGTAGTTTCAGGATAATTCTTCATGTATTTTTCAAGATATTTAACAATACGTCTAAAATCGCAAATAACCAATCACCACTGACCACATAGTGTATGACCTAAAGATTTTTGTACACACCACTATAGCATGCTAAAATTTTATTCAACTATTAAACGAATAACATTACTAAAAGTGAACAGGCAGTCACTATTATTATATGGCAATATGTGAACTATGTTTTACGCAGCTTCGTATATGAGTTTAAATGAAACAAAAATCTCTTAATATATTAATATATACAGGGTGTATCTAAACTCTTGGGCAAAACTTTAAGGGGTGATAGTAGAGATCAAGACAAACAATATTAAATATGAAACTAAGGGTCTCAAACGCCTTCCGAAGAAGATAGATGCAATTAAAGCGTCATATATCATAAGAAAGCTTAGGGTCCAAAATTTCAAATGATTATAAAAAACGGAAAAATCGGTCGATTCGTTTGCGGTCTTCACTAAAACTATTCTGTATGTCAGTCTTTTCTTGAAAATAAATTTTGAAGATAAAGTTTTAAAAATGCTGATACAAGGCGCTTTAGACTTTGGAGTAACGAACAACTATTTTTTACCGTTATTCCTTGTATTTCATTAAGTGCTTGCAAATGCTTAGAATTAAATTTTGAGCACAAAATCTGAATCGTTGGGAGTGGTTAAGTAGCGCAAATTGAACTGTGTTCAGGAGGGGGGGGGGGGTCAAATTTCAACTCCTGAACACAGTTCAGTTTGCGCTATTTAACCACGCCCAACGATTCAGATTTTGAGCTCAAAATTTAAGTTTAATTCTGAGCTTTTGCAAGCATTTAATGAGATACAAAAAATAACGGTAAAAAATAGTTGTTTGTTACTCCAAAGTCTAAAGCGCCCTCTATCAGCATTTTTTTAACTTTATCTTTAAAATTTATTTTCAAGAAAATACTAGCATAACGAATAATTTTAGAAGAAAACTGCAAATGAATCGACCAATTTTTCCGTTTTTTATAATCATTTGAAATTTTGGACCCTAACATTTAATGGCGCCTATCTCCTCCGTAAAACGTTTGGGAGCCTTAGTTTCCTATTTAATATTGTTTGTCTTGATGTGTACTATCAACCTTTAAAGTTTTGCCCAAGAGTTTAGATATACCCTGTAGTTCTTATATCTTAGTCCAGCAAATATCGCTCATAGACAGCACTGTAATCAAATTATCTCGTTCATCGCTGTAAACAAATAATAAATAAGCACCTCGTATTCCTTAAGAAAACATTCCGTTGTGAAGCGCAGTAAGGCATGTGAATTTCATTATTTGAAGTAGTGTAACATCGTTAAAATACATTTCAGAATATTTTCTGGCTAGACAATATGAAATCATCTTGTGTTTGTCCCTGTACACGAAATACAAATTCTATACATTCCATTAGCAATAGGTAATGTCCTATGGTAAACCTCAATATCCGTTACCAATTATGAAAATAGAAGTATATTTAAAAAGTTAGAGCACGAACAGATGAACAGGCTGACAAAAGAACCACAGTCAAGCACCTTTCAATTATATTAAAAAAAAAAAAAAAGAAGACGTGTATGAAAAGAACTAAACAATTTATTTGCATAGATTGAAAGTCATAAATTTACAAATATTGTTCAAAGAAACATTTGTATGAAAATTTTTCCATAAAGAACTACTTTTTAATTTTTTGCTTCTCTTAAAACTACTAACAAAATTTCATATTTTTAAAAGAAAATTTCAAGAAAATGAAAAGGTAAATATTTCTTTTTTAAATTAGAAATCCTTACGTTTTAAAAATTTACGCTAACAGTTGTTTGAAAATTTGAAAAAAGATCCAATATATTTTTTCTTCATTCTCTCGACTTTCAATTAAATTTTGAAATTTTATGATTTACCTTTTTTAAAAGAAATTTATCAGCTTTAAAAAACTGACGCATGACGAAAATATTTGTATTAAAAATGTATTTATTTAAACAAATAACGCAGTCCACAAATTGAAAAATAATTTCCGGAACAGAAATTTCAATAATTGAGTTTCATGTTTTTGTCGACACTGAATAAGAAAATGAAGTCAGTTTGTTTCTATCACGCATTACAGTTTTGTTATATAGCCTTGAGTGATTCAAATGTATAAACTTTGCAAAGTGTCCAAGATTATTGGTGCATGCAATTATATAAAATGTAATTAACTGAATTTGCTTATTTAGAAAAAATGCAAGACACCAACCGAACAAAATTTAACATGAATTATGAAAGACAACCACACCTGTCAATGGTTTTAGCTACACTGACAAAGTCAAAGTGTTATTTCAAACAGGTTCTACGAGGTTGGATCATTAGTACAGATACATGACTCATTTATTGTTCCCGAAATTTATTGTGGAAGACTGTTTTTGATAGCAGATCGTTTATATTATGTTCAAAAAATGCCACAATAGGAATGCTCAAAGTTGTGTAGGGGAGACCGGCGCAAGATGACGAATGCCTTAATTTTTCTGTTTTCCACTAGGTGGTAGTATCAACCGGACACTACTAGCTCTCCTATCAGCCGTTCATTAAACAATAGTATAGAGACGCTGAAATCGCCATTTTTGTGTTAGTTGTGAAGCTTTGATTGTTTACCGCTGCCACGTTATAACTTTTATGCATGAGTAAATAAGCTCTGCTACAGATACAGGTAAGATATATCGTTTCTCTTCAATATTTACGAGTAACTTAGTTTAAATAGGTAATAGTACTACCTATTACCATGAATAAATATCAATTAATCGCCTTCCTTCATGGCAATGAAAACGAATATTTTTAAACAGGCAGTCCGGGGCAAGATGACGAGCCCCGTGTTTCAGAATTTATTAAACTAACTGTCTTGTCCATTCTATTTAAATCCTGTAAACGCTTGTTTGTGTGTGTGTTTGTCCGCGCGACCTTGCGCTTCTATCTCCTCTGGGGCTAAGGGGCGCATCGGTTCGAGGGAGGTGTCTTTTGAAAGGGGGCGACCAGATGAAGACATTTTTACCATCCGCTAAGTCCCCTAGCCGCTCCAAAAGAAAAAACCTATCGGGGTACGTTTCTCCGCTTCCAAGCGTCTGATCGGTACGAGGGGGGGGGGGGGGTACCGTTCGACGGGGTTTGACCTTGGGGTCAAGACCTCCCCCCTACCCCCCAAATAATTTAAATATTGTGACCCAACAGCAGAAGAATAGATCCAGTTCTGTAAATGCCAAGAGTTGTGGCATGACGAATGCGCCAATTATGAAAATGGCATTTTTATTTGTGACTATTGCTAGCGGCACAACTAAACAGTTCAACATTACGTTACAAAGCATTATGCTTAGTTTGATACTTTGTAAGATGTAAAAACACAGTTATCATTTGTTAAACCATGTAACATATTCAAAAGATAAAATATGTTCAACCTTTTTCAGTGTTATCATCATGCTTCAAGGCCAAAGTCATTTTGCCCCAGTACTGGGACAAGATGACGATTTGTTAATGCTATGAAAAACTAAAATTATCCTTTATTTATTTTTTTTTTGAAAAATTAAATGGTAATATATTTAATACTACAAGGTATACTCTAACAGTTCATGTAAAATTAATTTTACTATCCTATAAAATGAATTAAAAAAACAACAAAAATTATTAACATAGTCATCTTGCCCCGGTCTCCCCTAACTAGAAAACGTGACTTGATACAGCATTTTCGATATTTTCTGTTTCAGCATTGAAAATTATTTGTAAAACACTCATTGACTTTATCCGATTCAAAAATCATGTAGATCAGTGCAATTATTGGCATTGCATAAATTTATTTTGGACTCGGTATAAACAGATATTGTATATCTTTTAAAAACAAAAAACTACTGTCTATTTACATAACCTAGAATTAACTTTTAAACACAAAATCATTGTTTTAATGGATTTATACATAAAAATGAAGAACATTATAGCTGATATCTATATCTTCAAAACAATTTCACAATTTAATTGAAATTGGAATATAATACAGTTAGGTCGAAATTTACAGTTTTGTTCGTAAATTGACAACCGATGGTCAGAAGCAAACGAACGTTTTGACGTTTTTCGACTATGCTCATTTTAATAAATCTGAAATAAATATGTGAAATAATAGAATTATTAATCCTAATTAATATTTCAAAAGCAGTTTAAATCACCAGTTTCCAAATGCACGCTCTATGGTTCAACATTTCTACACAGTAATTCTTGAGAAACCACCACAGGTAAGTTCAGACCCATCTATTTGTTCTTGGAGATCTAAATACCTAAGATTTATGTATACCATGATTTGTAAAACATAAAATTTTCTTAATTAAATGTTTAAACTAAAACATACGTAAAAATTATATTTTGAGATGTGCTAAATATCATATAAAACAAAAAGTAAATGCATGCATTATTCTTTATCCAAATTATCTCCAAATTATCGAAGCTTTACTAACTGCAATTGAATTTACTTTTCAGTTATTTATATCTCACTAACTAATAATTCAAAATTTATAAAAAATATATTTCTACGGTTTTTTAGAATGCTGAATTTAAATATGTAATTAAAGAATTTTTCTGTTAGAATTTTTCCGTTAAACTTTTAAAATTTTTATGTATAGTTAAAACCTTATGACAAAACAAATCATGACCAATTGACAAAATAAACCAGAATTCGTCACTGTATTATCAAAAATGAATGACGACTTTTCATTTTAAAATGTCTCGTCTTGACACGTTTCATACATATTGCTTGTTTGTGTCCATTTCAATTTACGAGTTAAAATTTAAGTAGGGAAATTCTTGATGAGTGGAATTTAAGTGTACTTTTCTTTAATAGAACACCTGCTTCTCTATCTCTCTCTTCATGTTTTCTTTAATTAACATTCACTTTAATTTATCTCTAACTTTATTTTTCAAGGTTCATTTTTTTAACCGATAAAATGAGAGTTTTTGTTGTAGATATATCTAAATTACCCGCAGATGAAGAATTTTTTTAGAGAATTCATTGAATTGCATGAATAAATGTATAGGTATTTTTGTATTTAATTGTTTTTCAGGGATTTTTTTTAAGGAAAATTTTAGAATTAGTAATTATTAAAGAACAAAAAATTATCAACTTCGCAAACACTACATTCACAGATACTTTTCAAGACCTCTTACACATCCCATTAGTACTTTTCATGAGCAGTGCATTTGTTTGGATTTCTCTGTGGGTTTTTTTTTTAGGTACATTTCGTAAGAAATACTACCTATTACATTCTCCCTATGTTGCAATTTCTGAAAAAATTTTACAGATTTACTAGAACCCAAAATCACCCCCAGTTGAAAAATTTATATATATATATCACTTTTGTATGGACACGATAACTTCCATAATTCTGCACAAATATCTTCCAAACTGATACAAAAATCGAGGGGCAGAAAATCTCGTTCAAGTTCGTTAATGGGTAAAATCGGACCAAGAGGAAAGAAATAGGAAGGTGTTTGTGAAAACCAAAAAACACTCATAATTTCTTAATTATGATACATATCAAATCAGTTTAAAGTTATTACTACTTATAAAAAAAAAATGGCTAAAAACTTGTGTATCTCAGATCTTTGATAAATTAAAAATGGGCTCAAGAGGCGAAAAAAATAGGGTTTTAGGGAGAAACAAATTCATAACTTCGTCAATTCTCATGATATCAAATTCACTTAAACTTATTATGAATCTTCTTAATATCTACAGCACTATCTACAACTAATACTATCTACAACTTCTATATTGTCAAGTTTTTGATTGGAGCAAATCTTACCGCAAAAATAAATAAATAAATAAATAAAATAAAAAAAAAAGTGGGAGTTGAAGGAGAAAAGAATTCATAACTTCGTCAATTCAGAAGATATCAAATTCGCTTAAATTTGTTATGAATCTTCTTAATATTATCTATAACTTTTTTATTGAGAAGTTGTTGATAGCACCAACTCTTAGAGCAAAAACAAATTAAACAAAAACAGGGGTTCAAGAAAAAATTTTCGTTTTAGCATGATTTTGATAAAACGAGCACTTACAGAAAAATAAAATTAAAAATTCGTCAGAAGCGGCCAGTTAAAATTGTTAATCTGGATTTATCTCTAACCCTTATTTAGTTTTTGTTTGTGAAATTACTACTTGACTTCGAAATCTACCTTCGCCTGTAGGCCGAGCGGGCTGCGATTTTTTAATATTAACTTCAATTTATTCTCAGTTTATTTTCGGATTAATTTTTTCTTGAAGACAGATCGAGAGTTCATTTTAATTGAATAACTTACTTGGATATGTTTAAATAACAGGCGGGAAGAAGAATATCTTTAAATATTTAATAAAGTGCAGATTTGCATGAGCTATAAATTTTGAGGTATCTTAATACTATGTTATTTTAAATGGGAATTTTCAAAACAATATTATGATTTTACGGTGTTGGATTAACAATAATTTTGTTTATTGTTATGTTTTCGTTAGTGACAGAATGTAGGTTGCCATTACATTTTGAATTGAATAACTTGCATAAATATGGCTAAATTGCGGGTTAGTAGAGTAAGGAATTTTGTTTTCTTTTGAATTTTTCTAAATTATAATGCTGTATTTGTGAATGTTGTGGATGCACGTTTCTTTGATTCATTTTAAGATTTTTCTTACTATCGACTTATTGACCGAATGAAACTTCAATTGGTTATTTAGTTACGTAACTTGCGTAGATACGACTAAATTATGGGTAGTTCAAGTAATATCTTACAACTGCGCTAGCAGTTTCACTCATGTGGAAAAAATACTACTTGTATTATTTATTTACCAAAGTTTAACTCCAGTTCGGGTTAAAATAGTAGAGTAAATGCGCATCCATAGTTTATCGAGCCTTCCTTTTCTTTGGGTTTACTCCGTCAATCTCAAACTGTCAGTTTCAAATAAAAGAAAATATGTCATTATCAAATGGATGTCTGAGGGAATTGTGCTGGTTAGGTTGCCGTCCAGATAGCTCACTTAGAAGAGTAATGGCAAATGAAGCCATAGACTCTGGTTTCAAGTCCCAGGGTGGGCATATTTTCACTCAGTTGGAAAAATTACCGCATAGGGGAGACCAGGAGAATGGCGCCACTCGGGGTTATGGCGCCACCCCGCATAGTTTAAAAACTAACGGCAGTTTGAGGTAGTGAATGCGCCTGCACTATAGCGGTCAACAATATAAACAGTGCCTAGAGTGAGAGTGATTTTTTTTTGTGCGTCGTTCCTTTATTCTAGTGAAAAATATAGTTTTCATGTAGTTGCTTCTTATTTTGGAGCTTCAAATGAGTAGAAGTAAGTACCATTTATTCTAACATTAGGTACTTAAGATAATATTACCCGTAATCTACATGCATTCGCCGACATTTTGATGCAATTTGTTGAGCAAGTTCGGTTCTTCTTTCGGCTTTGCTTTCGTAGATTTCCGCTATATTGTCCTCTCGGGGTAATGCCGCCACCATGGCTAAGAGTGACTTTTCCAATTTCAGTTAAATTGTAAGCTTAGCACATTAATAAATCTAGTTTAAGGAACATTGTAATTATTCATTATTTTGCTAAATTATTGCATTCTAAATATTTTCAGCAGGTTATGTGTCTCCTAGTATCCATTTTAAGTATTTACTAGGTCATTAAAGAGAGGAGTCATTACCCCGATACAGTGGCTGAATTACTCCAGTGTCCTGGGTAATCCCGCCACTGTACAGAGGATGAAATGAAAAAAATATGTGTGCTTACTTTACAGTTGATTACGGTTAAATTTATACAGATACTAAAGATAATGATTCAGCTTTGGAATTTTTACTATTAAAAAATAAACATTTTTTCGATGTGAAAAAATTTAAATTCCCTTAAGGTGTCGCCATTCCCCCGGTCTCCCCTATTTTATTTACCAATGAACTTGTGTTAAAATAAAGAAGTATCTTTATGTATTAACAATTTTAATATATATCTTCAGATTAATTAAAATAATTATTTTGAAACTCAATGCAGTTAATATAACATTTATACTAGAAAACTAACTTCTGTTACTCCATTGCCATTTAGTAAAACAAATATTTAGAATTATGTCTCCACGAAAACACTACAAATCTTTTTTGCAGAAAACACTTCCTAGAAACGAAATTAGTGAAAAAAGTAGTTTTGGCACTAGACATCACATGTTTAGAATCTAAAACAATATCTCCAAGTTTTCAGCTGAATATATTTATCTTTTTAACTTTTGTTACTCAAATTTTAGTATTACTTATTTAAAGAAAGTTGGTTTGTTAAAGTTTATTTGTATACATTTTCTGAACATAAAACTATCAAGTAATGTAACCTATGTTTTCCGTAACATAGCTCACATTTAATCAATTGTGCGTTAATTGTGATTAAAACTTAAACCTTACGTAATTTTTCCATTCATCCCGTCATTATTATTTTACTACAAAATTTCTCATCAAGAATTGTACACCTAGTATGCAACCACCGTATGTGGGAAAATAATATCCTGTAAGCGGAAATATGAAATCGATAAAGGAAAAAAAAATCATCTAGGGAAATAATTCCCCCTTCAGAAGCCAACGCAACAAAATTGTTAGCATAAAATATATATTTGTATTCGTCTTAGACATTTATAGGACAGCAATCAGAATTACAAAAATTGAATTGAAAGATAAAGTTAAAAAAGAAGATTAATTTGTATTGGTTAAACAAACAGAAGTTATAATATAAAAATATCTAAAAATTACTCTAGCTTAGCAGAATTTCCTGACAACATACATCTTCAGGATTTGTATCACCAATTTAGAAAAGTAATATTTGCCTTATTTAATGACAGAGAATTTCGATTGAATAAAGAGAACAAAAAACAGTGGTATCGGAAGGTTAAAAACTTCAAATCCTCTTATTTTCCCTATTTCAATATATAAAATACAAAATTAAGAGTAGTGCATTTTGTTAGTTATCTGTAATTACTCACTATTACATTTAGTCTTTGACGAATTTTTTGTATACGTATAAGCTAATAAGGATTTAATTTGAAATTAGTAAAACATGTATTGCATAATCTGAAAAAAGAAATTGAGCCTAAGAAATTTCTTCTTTCAGATAATAAAATATACATAAAAGAAGAAATAGAATTTCTCGTTTCTAAGAATACCATAAACGGAAGCAGAGACACCTTTTCCCAACATTTAGAATGAGATTCTATACATCTGCGCGCCTTGAATTTTTTCTGTGCTCATTTTCATAAATCTTATTCCAATAAGGTCTATTCCTACGGTTTTATTTTCATATTAATGTACAGCAAATTTCTCATTTTTTTTTGTTACGCATGTTTTGTTTCCGCTTAGAACGTATTCAAATGCATTTAACTTATATAATTGGTTTGGAAACAAAGTATAATAACGGAATATTATAACAACACATATATCAACTTATTTTTATTGTAGGGGAGACCGGGGGAATGGCGCCACTCGGGGTTTTGCCGCCACCCCGTCTAGTTTATAAACTAACTGTAGTTTGAGATAGTGATTGCACCTGCACTGTAGCGGCCAACAATAGAAACAGTGCCTAGAGTGAGAATGGATTTGTTGCACGTCGTTCGCTTCTTCTAGTGAAAAATTTTGTTTTCATCTAGTTGCTTCTTATTTTGGAGCTTAAAATGAGTAGAGGTAAACATCTTTTATTGTAACATTAGGTACTTAAGATAATATTACCCGTAATCTATATGCATTCGCCGACATTTTGATGCAATTTGTTGAACAAGTTCGGTTCTTCTTTCAGCTTTGCTGGGGATTTTCCACTATATTGTCTTCTCTGGGTAATGCCGTCACCATGGCAAAGGGGACTTTTCCAATTTGAGTCAAATTGTAAGCATAGCGCATTAATAAATCTAGCTTAAGGATTATTGTAATTATTCATTATTTTGATAAATTATTGCTTTCTAAACATTTATAGTAGGTTATGTGCTTCCTAGTATCCATTTTATGTATTTACTAGGTCATTAAAGAGTGGCGTCATTACCCCGATACAGTGGCGAAATTACCCCAGTATCCTGGGTAATCCCACCACTGTACAAAGGTTGAAAGAATTTTTTTTTTATGTGTGCTTACTTTACAGTTATGATTACGGTTAAATTTATACAGATACTAAAGATAATGATTCAGCTTTAGAATTTTTACTATTAAAAAATAAACATTTTTTTGAGGTGAAAAAAAATTAAATTCCCTTAAGGTGTCGCCATTCCCCTGGTCTCCCCTAATGTTCAAATTTTTGCACCCGTGTAAAATGGAAAGTGTTTAGTGTGTAACTTGTAAAACTTGCATTACATAACTTAAAAAAATAATTTATATTGAAACTAAAAAATTCCTTTTAACGAACGATAACCATACAAGGTGCTGCCGAATTCAACCGACAAATTCAAAGGGTTGATAATAGGAACCAAGAGGATGCAAAATTACCATAGAACATCGGGTCGCAAAACACGTATTTAATCAAAAATACAGGGTGTTCTACCCTAACTCAATTTGTGTTCATGATAATAACTTTCAGAAAACTGATACATATTATAATAAAACTTTTAATAGGCATTCTCACCTTTATTGTAAATGTGATAATATCAAAAAAAAGGGGTAGAAATTTCCATTTTATGCGTCAGCAGGATACACTTGACGCTCAACATTTTGGACTGCGATTACCAGTTCATACGGTATTATCGATTGCTTGAGTGCCCTACTTTGAGATCTTTTCGTGATGTTATAACATTTCACACTAAACAAGGTACATATTGTTGCATTTTCATTGCAATTTTTTTTCCTCAAAATTATTACTGTCAACCAGAGTTCACTTACGATGAAACACCCTGTTTTTGCGATTAAATAAGTGGATTGCTATCCCATGTTCTATTGCAATTTTTCATCCTCTTGGTGTCGACTATCACCCCTCTTTTTTGGTTGAATTCTGCAACACGCTGTAGAAAAAAAAGAGAACTCATAGTTTATAGGAATAACAAACAGCAGTAGTGGGACATTCCTGTATACAGCTAAAATGAGATTTCATAAATATTCGCGCCTCCAATTTTATCTCTGTTCCTTCTTATAAATACTATTCTAACAAAGTATGTTCTCATAGAATTTCCTTCTTAATGATGTTCAGTTGACCAAAAAGGGAAATAAAAGACAGAACACCCCATATATTCCGACCACTAAAATTTGCAAGATAGAAGGAACGAAAATAGCCATTTCGCTAGAAACTGCATTTAGTTTAACCGTTTAAGTGCGGTGACGCCCCTCTTGTTATGTTCCAAAATTGTGGGTAGCACGATAGCGCTCCTCTTCTTATGTGCCAAATGTGCAAGATGCGCGATAGCGCTCCTCTTGTTTTATGCTAAAATTGCGGAGAAGGTGATAGCGCCCCTATTTGTTCTCAGTTTGGTGGGCATGTAAGCTGGTACCACTAGCGAAGCGTACTATTTCTGTTTATATCGTCGGCTTACAAGTAATTTTTTTATATGTATACCCATTATCGCATTTTTGCCATATATCCACAAGATTTGTTCCGCACTCAAACGGTTAAATTTATTTTACACAAATAAGCTTAGGGGTTGTTTTCATACTGAAATTGTACGAAACTCCGAAATATCCAATACGAACAATTAATTTTGACACCATATTTCGCATTTTCGATACATTGTACCCAGGGAGTCCAAACAGAAAGCTATTTGATCAAGTAGTTTAGGAATTATAAAGATTTAAAAGTTGGAACTGCTAAGTTTAATTCCATTGTAATAATTGCAAAACAGATTGCAATTAGTGTAGTTTTAAAGCTTTTTTTTTTATAACTCAAGAACTACTTTTCGAAATGAGCCCAAATTTTATTCGCATTTGAAGCTTCTGTAAATCGATTTCTATTTAAAATGTCATAGGTTAAAACTTTATTCTTATCGAAAACATTTCCCAACATTTTCCGAAAACAAACTCCTTTTCAAAACAATATTATTTTAACCTGTATAATTTTTAACATAAATAATTTCTAAAAGTTTGTCATGTGAACCCAAAATTACAGCTCTTTTCACAAAGTATTTTTTGAGATATGCTTCAAGAACTACCCGCGCATTGGAATCTATTTTGCATCGATTACAAATGAATTTACCATTATTAGTTCCAAACCTTAAACTATAATCGCTCGTAAACTACTTGCAGAATGACTTTCCGTCTATATCTAAAAGTACAATTTAACGAAAATGTTAAATATGATGTCAAAATTAGGTATTCGTATTGAAAGTTCAGAGTATTGAACAATTTCAGTATGCAGTTAAGCCGATATTTTTTCATAAATTGAAAAAAGGCAATTTTGAATGGCTATTTCCGTTTTTTTTTTCTTATGTGCGAATTTTCTAGATTAAAATGTATGGCGTGTTCTTTTCTTTTTTCTTTGGCTCTCAGTACTTCGAATTTCTTTTTTTGCGTGGTGAATGTTTTCTTTTATCTAATTGTGAATTTACAATATATCAGTCTACTTATGCAATTCTCCTATAAAACAAGGTATAGTAAAACATATATGGACTTTTTATTCTCTTATGCAACTTTAATAAAACTGTAAGCTTAAGAGGCTTTAATGTGTAATTAGTAAATATTATATTACATTATTTAAAAGATATATTTATACAGGGTTATTCATAATTCCCTCCGGGGTTCCGAATCACTGTAGTAAAAAAATAAGACCAATACAGCAAAAAAGAACATTTGAAAGATTACTAAAACAAATCAAGTTTTAATTACATAACTTACAGGTGTTCTATGTGTGAACCCTTGGTCACACGGCATACATAAATGCGAAGCCACACTCTACTCAACATGATACTATCAATGTTCTTTGAACTTTTTGTACCACACACGGATTGTCTTGTCAGTTTGTGCCTGTTCGATATTTCGTACGAAATGCCTGATAAACCAATAGTCCAGGCATTAGGTGCTCAAAAAGGACAAATAGGGGAAAGTTTTGGTGTAGTTTTGATATTTAGTGCCTTTATGTTTTGTGGGTCGCTGAACACGAATCTGAAGTTTGCCAACAAAATTTATCCCGGGAAACACGTTTTTTTGGCAAAAAACGGAAAAAAACGGGATTTTCTTTGTTTTTTTCTAAATAACTTCAAAATTATACATTTTACGTAAAAGTCCCCAGTGCATAAATTAAAGAAGATAAAATTTTCTACATTTTATGTATTAAAAGTTTTTTTCTCTGATCCATGGTTTAGCCGTGACAACGCCACAAAAATGGGAGTGAAAATCAAAAAATTCAGAGAAAACGGGAATTACGCCGCTGTACGTAGATTTAACATGAAAACTGACCAGTTTACACAAGCATTGACTATAAATTATACTAAAGATTATATGAATGACTACATTTTACAATGAAATTGCTGATAATAAATAAGACGACTCATTATGAATCATTATTTAATTATAAATAAACATGTACATTAGTAAGTACATTTATTTAAAAAACAAAAAAATATTATTTCCGCTTTCTTTTACTTGAGGGTCCCTGCTTTTCACCGACATTTACAGCATAGAAAATAGACATATGGAATTAGTGGGTGTTTTTATTACTACCAACAGTATAAAATAAATTTTTTTTTTAATAAAAAATATTTGATACCTTCTGGCATGACTTTTTCTTGACATTTTAGTTCAAGTACCATTTTTTTTTTTTTTTTTTTTTTTTTTTTTAAATCAAACAAAGCAGATCTTAAGTTAGTCACATAAATAAACTTTTGCACCGTTATGCAACGGCAGCAAGATTTAAAATGTAACGAAAATGTGAATTTGGTTGAAAATATTTTGTTTATAGAGAAAAATTACAATGAAGAGCACACGAAGTTTTGCAAGAGCGAAATGTCTAAATTTATGACCCAATTTGGACAAAAATTGCCAGTTGTATGTAGATATATCGGGACAAAATCATTTAAAATACATTACTTGGCTGCAAATTCTGAGTGTTTACAAAATTGATCCAGACAAATTCTCCAAATTCAGATTTGATACAATGCAAAACATAATGTAGGCATTTTCTCATGACATATTAATCATGATATCTTATGATTTCGTATCTTTACACATAAGGTTCCTGTTAGGTTTGTGCAGAAATAAATATGAATATACAACAGAATATGCAACACAGCAATTTTCATTAATGCTATCGAATGTTTGTCCCGTACCTTAAATTTTAGAAAAAGAAATTTTAGAATTTGTTATAATAATACAAAAATAGTTTTATTACTTTAGCTTCCATGCCGTTAAGAAAGTATTAAAATTATCAAAAAGAACGTAAAATCATGCGTCAATCAGATTATGGAACATTTTTGAACGCATTCGGGCTACTATAATAAAACTTCATAGTTTAATAACGTGAAAAAGGATGTCTAAGTAATAATTTGTAAAACATATAACACGTTTGAAAACACAATTTCAACCAAAATCGAAAAAATAGCTGAAAATTTTGTACATCCCTGTATATGAACTATAGATTTATCATATAATTCGCAATATGCTAAAATTTAGAACTGTTAGTGAACGCATAGCACAGTTGAAAATTCCTCGTTAGCAATTTCCGGCAATAAGCGGGTATATAAATGTCTTGTGCAGCCCTATGTATTATTTATAGAATTTATACACGCTAAATAGTATGCAATTTTTTAAATTTTTTTAAATGTTCCACAACTGAAAACGCACTTCCATCAATTATTGTTCATACAGAGAAAAATACAACTGATTTATTTTGTGTGCCCCTGTATATGAAAGATCAATGGCACATCATATTCAATAGTAAGCATCTTATAGAGCACCTTGGAGATATATATCAATTTAAATACTTTTGAAAAGGTTTAACATGAACAAAATAAACCACAAGCAATTTTCCTCCATAGACCGTAATGTATATAATTATTTTTAGTGTCCCTGTAAATGATCGACAAATACTACCCATACCATATTCTATAGGAAATCATCTTGTAGTGCACTTCATAGATATGTATATAAATTTCAAAGTGTTTGAAATTATGAAACATTATTAAAAACCACCATAAACGATTTTCCCCCATAGGCCGTAATATAATGAAATACTTTTGAATGTCCCGGTAACGAAATTATGACTGCTACACACAACATTTTACAATACCTAACATTCAATAGTGAATATCAATAACATTTTTCAACTTCATGGCGATGCGACTATATTGACGCCAAAAATAATTTTGGCCAGCTAGAATCCGTATATCACCCACCGTGCACTGCCGTAATTCCCGTTTTTTCAGAATTTTTTTATTTTCACACCCATTTTTGCGGCGTTGTCACGGCTAAACCATTGGTCAGAGAAAAAAACTTTAATACGTAAAATGTAGGAAATTTTAGCCTCTTTAACTTATGCATTGAGGACTTTTGCGTAAAATGCATAATTTTGAAGTTATTTTGAAAAAACAAAGAAAATCCCGTTCTTTTTCCAGTTTTTTGCCAAAAAAACGTGTTTCCCGGGATAAATTTTGTTGGCAAACTTCAGATTCGTGTTCAGCGACCCAAAAAAACATGAAAGCACCAAATATCAAAACTACACCAAAACTTTCCCCTATTTTCTACCAAATGACTGGACTACAACACCACTGATTAAGATTTTACAAATTCTAAGACACAAAACACTTTCTGTTCGCCTGTAAACGCCATTTTTATTTACTAACTGCCTACCGACAATTGCTGACAATAAAACTTGATTTGTTTCTGTATTCTTTCAAATGTTCTTTTCCGTTGTATTAGTCTCAGTTTTTTTTTTTGGGTTAACTACAGCGCCTCGAAACCCCAGAGGAAATTATGAATAAACCTGTATTTAATTTAAGAAATTAATGCTACTGGATGATAAACATGACGAAACAAAGATAATCTCTAATTTCTACGAATTACATAAACAGCAGAAGCGAAACATGTATACAGTTAAAATGATATTGTGCACATCTGCTCGCCTTTGCTGATCAATTTTATGATTCTTATTCCAATAAAGTTTATTTTTGCAATTCTATCCTTATAATAATGTACTTAATATTTCTATTTTTGTGGTGTTTTTTCTTTTAGCTGCTTATACTGCGAGTACACTAATTTATGCAATTCTGTTCTAAAGAAAGGTATAAAAATTGAACAGTAAATCTATTTACATATGATATGATTTTTTGTATTATGTAAATTTTTGTACATGTGTAAATTTAAAATAATTTAACCTTTAACTGATGTTACCGGAGATTTTTTCAATTTTCATAGTTTAACTTGCACATTTGAGTTTATCTACAAACACTATTGAGATTTTGTTTAGTTTGAAACATTAGTACTAACACCAGAGACTTTTGAATAGGTGAATATTAATTATAACACTCCTGTACAAAAAGTTTAATGATCCACATCCTATGAGTTAATCGCGGATTTTATTCATCTTTCGATGGAGCGGTCTCACAGACCGCTTCACACTAGTTATGTGACAATTTCCGTGACATCAGTTAAAGGTTAATGTAAAATTTGACAATTTACATTACAAAATTTAAAAGAAGAATTTATATTTAGTCTAAGAAACAACTTCTATCGGGTGATAAATTCACAAGACTTATTTAGAAAACTTCTAGTTTCTAAGAATAACAAGCAGCAAAAGCGAGACATTTCTGCATACAGTTAAAATGAGATTCTGAAAATATGAGCGCTTTGAATTCTTTATGTATTCATTTTCACAAATCTTATTCCAATAAAGTATATTCATAATAATATACTTTAAATTTCTTATTTATGTAGAGTTTGTTTTACTAACTATGAACGTACAGTAATTCATACAACTTATTTAAAAGTTCGTAATTTGAATTTTCGGATTTAAAAATGTAATTACTTTCAGAATAAATCTAATTGAAAAACCTGAAACACTAAAAGAATGAAAACGTATTTAACCCGGGAGAACTCGCTAGTGAGAATGCCCAATTGCTTTTCTTTTACTTTACATTAATATAATATCAACTTTTTTTGGTTGGCGTAGTACTTATATTCACAAAATAGGTAAAATAATTGTAAAACATTTTGAAATTTTAATTAAAATGAAAAATGATTTAAATAAGAGTCTTAAAAAAGTACGACTGTGAGAGAAAATCTCATGCAGCGAGTTCTCCCGGGTTAAAATCATTGTTGTAAATGTATTTCAATGTATATAAAAAATTAACGACTAATACTTTTGTTAATATTTTGATATTTCAGTTCATCATATACCAAATGCAATTGCTTTAAAAAAATAAAAAGTACTCCTTTAAAAAGAATCTAGTTCCATTTAATATTTTCTCTTTATTTCATAGATTCAATAAAACAATACGGCAGTAATATATATGTATCTTCAATAAATGCAATTCTTTCAAAACAATTATTCAAAGTCACACTTGCCAACCCTCCCACTATTTTTAAAATAAAATAAAATAAAAACATACATTGAGCCAGAATGTTTATTTTATTCAATAATTATATAAAATATTCTTGATTTCATTTATTATATAGAATTTCTGGTTCAATGTATAGTGTTTTATTTTTTAAAAGCGGGAGGTTCGCATGGATGAGCTATACGAATTCCTTCGTATTATTTTGTATTTATTAAGTTATATTCTTAAAAGTCTTTCAACAAATATTAATACCTAAAAGCGAAACATAAAATAATATTTGAAACTAAAAATTCCCATATTTAACATCAGTATCGAAATAAATCGTATTTCAACATTTTATTTTAATTTTTTATAATATTTTGTTACTATAGGGGAGACCGGGGAAATGGCAACACTTTATGGGAATTTAAATTTTGTCTCCTTAAAAAAATTTTTATTTTTTAATAGTAAAAATTCCAAAGCTGAATCATTACATTTAGTATCTGTATAAATTTAACCGTAATCATAACTGTAAAATAAGCACACATAAAAAAATTTCTTTCAACCTCAGTACAGTGACGGGATTACCCAGGACACTGGAGTAATTCCGCCACTGTATCGGGGTAATGACGCTGCTCTTTAATGACCTAGTAAATACATAAAATGGATACTAGGAGACACATAACCTACTGAAAATATTTAGAATGCAATAATTTAGCAAAATAATGAATAATTACAATGTTCCTTAAACTAGATTTATTAATGTGCTAGGCTTACAATTTAACTCAAATTGAAAAAGTCGCTCTTTGCGATAGTGGCGGCATTACCCCGAGACAACAATATAGCGGAAATCCCCCAGCAAAGCTAAAAGAAGAACCGAATTTGCTCAACAAATTGCATCAAAATGTCGCCGAATGCATGTAGATTACGGGTAATATTATCTTAAGTACCTAATGTTAGAATGAAAGGTACTTACCTCTACTCATTTGACGCTCCAAAATAAGAAGCAACTAGATGAAAACTACATTTTTCACTAGAAGAAACGATCGACGTACAACAAAATCACTCTCACTCTATGCACTGTTTCTATTGTTGGCCTCTATAGTGCAGGCGCATTCACTATCTCAAACTGCCGTTAGTTTTTAAACTAGGCGGGGTGGCGGCATAACCCCGAGTGGCGCCATTCCCCCGGTCTCCCCTACAAGATTTTACAAAAAAAAATTATAATGGATATCAGTTTAAAATCTATATAACAGGATTATAAATAATTTCCCGCTGCTGTATAAAAGTGAATTAGTGGTACTTTTGTAATTATTTAAATTTACTATAAAATTCGTCAAACATTTTTCTTACGCTTTACTTTAACTTAAATTGTTGTACTGCATTTCATTAAAGCGTAATCACAAAAAATCTAAACAGAAAGAATGCATTTATAAATTTAAGGGATAAAAATTAAGCAACCTATAATTTCTTTCGTCAAAATTATTTACATAAAAAACGAACATGAGAATATTAGTCTTTTATTTATGAATATAAAAAAAAAAAAAATTCTTTCATTTATGCATTATCAATTCGAAAATTTTAAGGTTCTTTTATAAGTAAAAAATTAATATTAATTACGAAAAATACATTTTCCTTATGCGTTTGTTTATGTTTGACGAGTGAAAGATGAACAGTAGTTTAAACTACTTTTTTGATCTTCTGAGTTCCTTTTAAGGCCAGTAATTGTTTTTGAATCATACAGTATATACATTTTATGTATCCATTGGAAACAATTTTGTTTCAAATTCGTAAAAAAAAAAAAAAATAATAATAATAATAATAATAATAATAATAATAATAATATATTTTTTCGTTATTTTACAATAAAACTTAAATTGGCACATTGCTTTCCAAGATCTACCTATTTCATATTTTTTTTTCTTTGTCTGATCATTAAATAATAAATGTATACAGTATTTTTTGTATTTACCGCCTATCATTTTTAGACCAATAATTATTTTAGATTACTGAAAGGAAATAAATAATGTGTGCAAACAGAAATTAAATTTTGTGTCAAATACGTCAAAATAAAATTTCACGATATATATTTATTTTGTTGCTTTTATAATAAAATTATTTTTTTTATCATGGACTATAAGACACATCTATTTTTATATTTTAATTGCGGAAAATGCTATTCTCCACGCTTCATTTTATATTTGGCCAATAAAGGATGAACAAACATATGAAATATTATATTTTCCCGTATTATTTTCATTCCAGTATTTGTTCTTTGCAGCACACACTATTTATTTTTCTCAGAAAAACCAAATATACGTTTGCTGTAAATCGGTCAAACTAAAATTTAAAAAATACTTTTTCCGTGTTTTTACGCTGAGAAACTTTTTTCTTTTATATTGCATTCTAATACCTATTTAATTTATTAACACTTTATATAAGCACTTGTTTATATTTTATCACTAAATGATAAAGAGGTGTATAAACAAACTTGTTTTTGTTTTTTTACCCACTTATCTTTTAATGATCAATAACACTTTTTGAATGCACACATTCTCATTTTAAAAAAAGTTTAAATTGCTTAAAATAGGTCAAACTAAAAATTTTAAATGTTATATATATATTTTAGTGCCTTACAATATATTTTTATATTGCATTCTAATTACTAACTTGTTATTAATGGTCTATATACGAATATACAAACAAAAATAAATTCTTTAATATATCGTGATGCAGTACTAATATGGAATTTTCCCCAATATCATTTTCATGAGTATAATATTAATTGCAAAAAATGCAATTTCCTCATGCGTTTGTTTATGTTTTACTATCAAATAATAAACGAGCATATACACATTTTTTTTATCCCGTTTCACACCAATTGTTAGTTTTAAATGGACACAATATCTACCTTCGTTCAGAAAACAGAAGGATAATATTGTTTCGTATCGTTCAAACTAAAATTTATAAATAAATATTTTGATGCTTTTATATTAAAAAGATATTTTTCTATTGCATTCTAAGACCTACCTATTTTTATAACACTTGGTAAGCCGTGAGCGTATGGAACAACGCTCCAGTTCAAGAGTTCAGAGAGCACCACAAGGAAGACACTGAGAGAGCAGGTAGCCTCCAGCATGAAATGTCGGAGGGGCTTGGAAGCCGGCATTGCAAGGGGCTTCACTGCTCGGGGCCTCCCATCCTCTTGGCCAGGCAATGCGGCAACGATGCTGCGGCCCTAGGATTCGGGAGCCACGGCCACCTCGGGATGTTCGGGATCAGCGGACGCATGCGCTACACCATCCGATGCGCAGGCGCCCTCCTCAAGCGAAACGTGCTTTTTCGGAATGAAATGAGGGGAAGAATGTTTAGGGGATAACCTCCTCCCCTCAACTCCCACGCAATAGGGTAATGTTTTTCGGGGATAAAGGATTCAAGGAAAATTTTATCTAGATTTTTCTTTATTTTGTGGAAAAGCTGGCTCCGTTATTTACAACTTTCGCGAGGTGTTTCCCAGAAATTATATTGAGTGTTATACATTTAACTTGCAATAATGTTTTGAGAACAAAGTTGACAAAGCATTTCTATGTAGATTTCTGTCCGTAAATAATTGTGTTAATGCTGTAGATAAAAATGATCAGTAATGACTGGTATGAATGAATGGTAAAAGAAAATGAACTAATTATTTTGTGAACTCTAATTAAAACTCATATTATAGGCTACTTTACTGAACCTTGCAATATTAAACTTTATGAGTAAATGGTAAACAGAAAACTGAGTGTGGAAGGTAATTGATTTTTTTCCCTTGAAAGGCTGGCTGCATTATTCACAACTTCGGCGATATAATTCCCAGAAATTACATTTATTGTAACGCATGTAAAGTATAATAATGTTTCGATAACAACGTCGGCAAAACCTTTCTTTTTATTCTTATTTCCTTTTTTAGGACTAGTAGAGAATGTTAGGAATGAAATAAAATAAGCTAATTACTTATTTAACATCAATCTTTCCATTACTAAATATTTTCTTTTGCTGGGACGTATATGTCCCCACAGGGATGAAATGGTTAATGAAAACTGATCTTTACAAATTAGATTACTCAATTATGATTATCATACCAAATTATAGCTACGCAATACTTTTTGGGATATATCTAACAATGTATTTCAGGAAAAAATAATAAAAAATTTAGATTTTTTTTTCTTTTTTTATGGAGAAGCTATTTTCTTTTCCCGCAGTGTTTGCTAAAAATTATATTTATTGGTTCACATTTAACTTCCAGTGATGTTCGGGTACGTTTTTGTGTACTTTTATTGCTTTTGTATATTTATAAATTGTTCTGCTCAGGCTTTAAATAACATTACTAGTAGTAATATTTAGAAATAATCAAAAAACAATAAAAAGGGAAGTGCCCAGTTAAACTGATGGCATGGAGCTCACACGCTATTCACACTAATTGTATATTATACTCTTATTTCAAAGAATAATGCCCCTCGAAAAATAAATTAAAGGGGGATTAGTCATCCCCTTTTTTCCATCTTTATACTTAACTAATGAGCCTCCAAATCTCACCAGGGAAGTGCCTTATATGAATAAATTGTATATCAAATTTGAAGCAAATCGGATAGAAAAACCCATTATCTAAATTAAGGGGGTATTAGCCCCACCCCCCGTCCCCATCTTTATACTTAAACAATGAACCTCCAAATATAATCAGGGAAGTGCCTTTTCAGACTTAATCGGTATACCACATTTTAAGCTAATCTGATAATTCTGTAAGAAAGACCCATTTATCAAGTAAAGAGGGGGATTTGCCCCCGTTCCTTCCTTTATACTTAATCAATGAACCCCCAAAACTAATCAGGGGAGCGTCTTGTCAGAATGAACCTAGAGAGAAAATTTGAAGCAAATCGGCTATTTCTATCAAGAGTTATCGCATTATGTACATACAAACGTTCATACATACAGAACCTGCAGGCACATTAGCTCTCAGGCTTTGATAGCCTGTGAGCTAAAACTACTTATTCACTTACATTTAATAATATAAGTTTCTTTTCTCTTAGTCACTCTACATTGTTAAATCAAACTTTCACAACTATTAGTATGTGTAAACACTTTGAGTGTGGTTAATATTTAATATGTTTGTTAAATTTTAGCAGTCAGTACACCTTTAATAGACATAAAAATTTAATTTTGAAATTTTGTATTAAATAAACTATTTTAAAGTATTTTACTTAATATAAAATTTCTATTTCTGAAAATTTTGATGCAAACTTTGTTTCTAATACCATTTTCCAAACATATTAAATCCATTATTGAACGTATTTATACACTTATTTCTTTAGTTCAAATGTTTTAAACACTTATTCGAAACGTGAATTTTGGTACTGCGCCATACTTTTTTCTACAGCCAATATATGAAGTGCATTAAAATTCTTATAAATTACAAAAACTACATGTTTTATACACTGAAATCTTTAACATTAAATATTTAATTTCAAAACTAATATGAAGATATAAATTGTTACCAAAAATTATACAGCATTTTCGGTCATAACTGTTTCATTTTCTCACTTATCAGGGTTCGTAATGCTGATTTAGTTTCATTATAGGTAACTATAGCATTTATAAGCTAATGATTTTTAAATTCTTTCTTTCAGTCGTTATGAACATACGCTGTGCACAGTACCATAATTTTCATTCCGATATATATATATATATATATATATATATATATATATATATACACCTTTAAATCTTTTGAGGGAACACCTATGTAGACGTGTTATTTCTCTTTTCAAAATGCTTCAAACAAAAATTGCACAAAAATAAATTTAATATCAAAATCTTCAGAACTAAAATTGTTTCCATTTAAAATAAAATTTGAAATTCTGAATTTGTGTCTTGTTCGCGATAGACATAAGACAGATGTGATGTAATCTTCATTCCAAATGTTTGTTGCTGTTTTTTTACACTTATCTAATTCAAAAATCAAACTAGAACAGTTGTTCTCACAGAAGCTAACTTTTCCCAGTATAATAATTGTATGAAGTTAATTTTTACACAGATTTATAATATGAAAATTTTAGTTAGAATATATATTATTAATTGCTTTATTCTAGTCGTAAACATATGAGAATTAATGATGAGCCATATTACCTAATATTTTCTAAGAAATAAAAAAAAAATTAAAACCCAACATATAATCGAAATTATCAGCATAACACATTTCAACATAAACAACGACATCGCATTAATCTAACAGATGATTTATTAATAGTTTTTACAGAAATATTATTTAAAAGCATAAAAAATGAAGCAGCATAAAAAGGGTGATTAAATCAAGTAAAGCAGTGCCTTCACAAGTGTCTTACTGACTTTTTGATCCGTCAGTTCTTTCTGAAAAAAAGTCAAAATAGATATCTTAACCCGGGAGAACTGGCTAGTGAGAATGTCCAATTGCTTTTCTTTTACTTTACATTCATATTATATCAACTTTTTTTGGTTGGCTTAGTACTTTTATTCACAAAATAAGTAAAATAATTGAAAAACATTTTGAAATTTTAATTAAAATGAAAAATGATTTAACTAAGAGTCTTAAAAAAGTACGACTGTGAGAGAAAATCGCATGCAGCGAGTTCTCCCGGGTTAAAAATAATTTTTATTGGCTTTAAATTGATCGGTAAATATCATTATCACCAAAACTGTTTAACAAAAATAATGATATCACATTCTTATAAAATATTACTTCTTGGGGGGGAAAATGTAGAAAAGGATGTATTAAAAACGAATAATGAAGTTATAGAAATCACAGAAAAAAGTGAATTAAGTAAGGAAAAGACTTCAGAAGGAGAAGACTTTTTTTAATCATAAATTGTTAATGAATAAAGACAACGTAGACATATTTTAAAAACGTTTTTGAATCCAATGTGATCTAAAAATTGTTTTTATCCAAATTCCTTTCAGAAGCGACAATGGTATCGCATATTTCCAAAATATTATTAATTTAAAATGTTGATACCGGAAGTAATGTTTCCACACATAAAAAAATAAACAATGAAGTAAACAGAAAAACAAATGTATGAATATCGAAATAAATCAAGTAATTAAAAGATCTCCCAAAAATTGAGATTTTTTTAACCCTTAACTCTTTATATATTTGGAAGTAGGCTAGTGAAAACAATTCTTTCCGCCTTTAACTTGAGCTAAAATTTGCTCTTATCAGCCAAACTCCTTTCAGCATAAACAACGACATCACATATTTCATAAAGCGCACTCGTTTAAAAAAGAGCTGACATAGAAAATATTATTTTAAGAGCCATGAAAAAAGTGAAATATGAAGTAACATTTAAAAAAGCAGAATAAATCAAATAAGGCAAAATCCTCAAAAGTAACTTTCTGAAACTATGATCAAAGAACTGAAAAATTATACATTCTAAGAAACTGACCATTCAGATGCTCATTTTCTAAAAATGAAATGCGGATAGTCAAATCAGAAAAAAAAAATTAATAATAATTGTCGAGGTACTTGAACTCAATTGAAGTGAAAAATAAACATGGAACATTGTACAGCAGAAAGTATATGCAAGGGTGTTCAGATGATATACTGACAAACTCAGAGAGTTGTTAATGGACATCAAGAACAACAAAAATTGTAATGGGACATGGTATCGCAATTGATGTATTCAAAAATACAGGGTGTTAACACACTAAACGAACTTGTTTTCCAGTTAATAAATTTGAGAGCAATAAAGATATTGCAATGAAAATTTGTAGATACATACCTTGTTTTGTGTGAAATCTGATAACATTGCGAAAAGTTTTGGAAAAACAGAGTACTAAGCAATCAGTAATACCGTATGAACTGGTAATGGAATTGAAAAATATAGAGGGTCGCGCTCATGCTGCTGGAGCGTATTATGCAATTTTCCGGCACTTTTCTTATGTAATCACATTTAGCAGAAAAGGAATCAGTTCTATAAAAGTTTCATCACAATATACTCAAGTTCAGGTGTTTGTTCATACACAATATACTCAAGATTTACTTAATGCTATTAACACTTTTTGACCTATCACGAGTATACTTGTGTTTTAACGTTGTAGATTAAAGGCTAAAACAGGAACCTTAGTTCCGCCTACAGAATTTTCCTTCGAATGAAATATCAGCACACTTTTATTAGAACGATTACATGTTTATACCAAAACGTTGGCCACTTTTTATTAGATTTTATTAACTTTCGCATAAAATCCAAACATTTTCAAAATATTTATTGATAGATACAGTCGGAAAAACTATCTAGTGAACCGATTTGCAGAAAAGACGGAAAAACACAGATTCCATAGGAAATTGCCGGTCAATATTGTTTTAACGGAAACTTCGGCTCAGTTGTAAAAAAACACGCTGTATTTTTGGCTGAATTTAAAAATTTCGGCACCATATTCCATTCCAAATTTATATACTTCTTGATACCTACTAATAACTCCCTGAGTTGGATGATATATTACCTGAACACCCTGTATATTTTTTAAATATATGACGTTTGAATGGAATTATAAAAATTCACTAATATAAAATGTTTTAAAACCGTATATTTTATTTTCACAAATCTCAAAAAAAAAAAGTTTTAACCCCTGTCTAGAAGGATTTTGTTTAACTTGTAAAAAGGAAGGTCAGGTTTCTAGGACCGCGTTGTTTCGACTATATCTACTTAGACATTTTGATATAATTGCATGTTTTAAAAAATATATCTCTGCTAAAAGTTTTTTATAATCCGAATTTTGTTATTGCTTTCTCTTGTAAGTTGAATATCCCAAGTAAACATCTGAAAAACTTCATACTATTATTTTATTAAACACTCTTTATTGGCCCAATAAAGAAATGCGGTCTACGGATTTGTACGCCCTCTGTTATGATTTAATTTCCCACCTCCCTTGTTACAGTTTAAATATGATAAAAATTGTGCTGTCGTTTTAAAAGTTAGTATACAACAGATAAAAATAAATGTTATATATATAACCATTTAATAAACATTACCGTCTATCAACAAAAACTGTGAAATTATGAATAAAATGACATTAACAAATACAGTTCACCCAAACACACTCAATATAGATACCAAAAACATCGTAAAAAACAGCAGAAATTGAATAACAGAAATGAAAATGTATGTATACCAGATGTTATGTATTAAGTATGTATATATATTAATAATATGTATATGTATTAAGTATGTATATATATATATATATCTTTATTATCCATATCAAATATTTTTTCTTGAAATTTATCATTTAAAATTATCACAAATTTATCATAAAGTTACTGTTTTAAAGGTTAATCCACATATAATAATAATAATTATTATTATTTTACCCTATATAATATAGTGGCAGTAATCTTTAATTGTATTATCTAATGGTAGAGGACAGCAATAGATATGATCTAATACTAGTAGGCAGATCTGCATTTAATATAATTAAACATCCACATTACAATGTTTTTTCTTAAATCCATGGACGTAGAAGTAGTTTCATATTTATATTATTTCTAACAACATATGCAAATCATTTGTATCATTTTAAAATTTGTTGTTTCATTACTCATTTTAATTCTTCAGCAGGTAAATGCTTTCTTTAATCCATTTTATTGTTTTATCTTTCCTTATTTTTGAATTATTTTTGGCTTCTTTTTCCTGAATTTATTGTGCACTGATAGCCCAGACTTTGCATTTATTTACTTATTATGGCTAATAAAAGGATGAAATCGTACATATTATTTGTGAAACTTAAGGTAATTTGGGCCTGACGATTCTGCCTTTGTTCCATACTTCCATTTTTCCAATATATTTTATGATGTACAGTGTTTTACTGTATTTTCAATTTTTTGTCTCACTTGATATAATGATAAATTTTGAAATTTTTTTACAAAGGATAAATCTTCGTTTTTAATTTGCATAGTTACAATTTTAAATGATCATTTGTATTATCATATAATTTCTTTTATTATTGATTTTTATTTTACTTATATAATTTTTGCAATTATTGCATTTTCTGTATAATTTTTTTATATATGTAAATGGCAGTTCTTAGCAAGAATCTTTATCCTGGCAAGATACACTCAGCATCTATGCAATATAGTGCCCGGTACAGGAACAATAATGGGGTTGTTCCTGGATCGTCATCCAGTGACCATTTATACTCTCCTGCTCGTCCATTATTTTTTCGCAATTGCATTGATGCTAGGTGCAAGACATGTCCATACGCTTCTCAGTCACAATTTTTGTAAAGCCTTTAATGTAATTTATAGTATAAAGTGCATCTTATGTAATTTGAAATATATAGGTGAAACATCGGGTCGAATACATAAACGTATCAATCAACATCGTTCAGACTCTAATAAAAACAAAGCAAAAAATATAGTCTACAGCTGAAATTCAACATTTTCATAAACATCAATTTAAAAATACGACAATTGAAATCCTACAAACTCTAAAAAATAAATCAGAACGTCTGTATATGGAGTCATCATATATGAAATATTACAACACCATTTATCCATATGGACTTAATAGTAAAATATTTAATAGACCTGTTAAAGTGTTAGTATCATCTATAAATAACACTATTGATTATTCTCCAATTTATCCTACTCTTAATCATAATTTAAATTGTAAAACAACACGAAACAAGCGTGGACAGGGTTCATCAGTAGAAGTAGTTTCCACAAAATATATCACTAAACAAATAAATAATCTTCAAAGTAACTATTTAAAGAATTATAACTGGTTATTAATTCAAAAATACATATTTGCTATTAAAAAGAAACAGATATTACAACAATTAAATGTATTTCTTAGTAAATCTTTCTCTAAACATTTCTCTGATATATATTTTTTAATCTCATTATGACTAGAGTTAATCTATTAAATATTAATTTACAAAAAAAAAAATAAAATTCAAAACACGAATACTCAAATGATAATAACTTTTCAAATCAAATATTTAATAAAATTAATATCAATTCTATAATTAATGATAAAAACTGTTATTTTCCTATTAAAATCTTCAAATATCAAAAACCTTTAAATATCCGAATACAATAGGCAGAAATATTTTTAACTATAATACATTTTCAAAAAATACATCTGCAGCAATTACTTTTCCGTGTAAATGATATGACCCCACTCTAAAAAAATACATAAACAATGACCATGGACATATAATCACTGGAAATCTTAATATTGTTAATGATTTTAAATTGAAAAAACTAATGGGTTGTGGTACTAAATACAGACTTCCATCTAAATTTAATGTAAAATCTTTTATAAAACAGTTTACATATGATATAGATATATTTATATATAAAATATCAATCTCTTACAATAAACGTATTAAATATTTTAATCAATGGAAAATACTAGTTATTGAAAAATTAACTAGCGCTTTAAAATATAACATTTCCGATTTGGTTACTATTAACACAGAGCATTTTTTCCAACAAATTACTAAATTACAAAAAAAACTACGTTATTACATATGTAGACAAATCTAATAATTATGTAATCATATGTAAATCTTATTATCACCAACTTCTTACATCCTGTATTTCTTCTAATAAATCTTTTCAAAAAAGTAATGAAAATGTAATAGTAAATAATCGTAAAATTCAAAGTTATTATAAGCTATTAAATATTCTATCTACTAACTTTAATTATCCTTATTTAGTTTTTATTCCCAAATTTCACAAGAAACCAATTAAATTTAGGACTGTTAACTATTGGATGCAATACATATTACATAATACATGTTATATAGCCAATAAACATCTATTAAAAATTCTTAATTAAATATATATACTGACAACAACCAATGATAATAAACGTTGTATAAAAAATAGCTATCAACTGGTCAATATTATAAAAAATCTTAAATGTGTTAATAATATAACGACATATGACTTCAAAGATCTTTTTAATAATATAGATTTATTAGATTTACATAATATTATAAATGCATTATTTAAAAAGTATCATCATAAACTGGATTTACCATTTAATATAGATATAGCTTATTTTAAATCTTTAACAAACTTCATAATCTATAATAATTATATCTTGATAACACATTATATTTACAGCACGTCGGTATACCACAAGCAGGTTGTACATCCAGTTTATTATCAGACTTATATCACTACGAACGTACTTTTACTAATAATAATCTGCATTTGTATCATTATATTGATGACATAACTTTAATTGCCACTGATCAAACAAATATTTCTCAATTTCCAGTAGATTATCCCACTAATTTGGAATTAACGGTAAACCTCTTATCTAACAATACAATTAACTTTTTAGATCTTAAAATTACAATAAAAGACAACAAAACAATAACAGATCTATATGATAAGCGCAAAGATTTTAAATTCAAAGTTAATACTTTTACTAATTTTAAATCTTGTCTTCTTAATTCTGTATATATACAGGATAATATTACGATATATCGTAATATAATCCTTTATCATTTACATAGAATAAAATGTTTATGTTCTTCTCATCTAATTAACAATAATATTAAAAAACTAATTTATGATGCATTAAATCATGGATTTCCAAAAAAATGTATATATTCTTTAATATACAATCAGTACTTACATGATCTTAAAAAAACAAATTAACACATGCGTAAACAAAATTACAAAAAAATATATAAATTAAGAAAATAATTATAAAAAATAAAAAATTGTAAAATAATAATAAAAAATATCACAGGATGGATGGGTGGGTAGACGTTAGAGTACGGAGGAGGCTGGCGTTGTCTGGATAATAGGCAATTGTTAATTTATTAAAAAAGGGGCATTTGATTTATAACTACGTTGCTAATACACATTTTATAATGGATGCTGATTCGATGCTTTTATATGTATAATGGTGAAGTTACATTTATATATCAATTAATATTCAATTTATTCATCTTCATTAATATTCAATAAAGTTTACGATCAACTTGTATTTCATTTTTAGTCTACTCAGGACAATATCATATTAATTTCTAATTGCATACCATCTTAATAGAGAATAATATGCATAATAGGTTTATTTGATATAACTATTGCTATGACAGTATGTATTAAAATTTGGTTATTTGTTTTTTATTATTCCTCTATCCTGTTTAACCTGTTTCATTTTGAACTTAATTAGTGTTCAATGATCATTTGTCGGTTTTCTGTGTCTGGTAGTCCCAAATTCATATTTTTTAGCTTTTTTATGGCTAATATAAAAATAAACCACACACTTTATTTGTGAACTTTAGGCATTTGGGAACTGAAGAGTCTAACTAAGTTTTACAAATACCGATTTTCCTTTTCCTGTTCATTTTATTAATTTAATTATATTTTATGTTTGATGGTAATTCTTAATGTTTTTTAAGTGTCATATTTATATATATTTATTATATATAATTTTATATGATTTAGCATATTGCTATATAATAATATCAATGCTATAAAATTATTTAAATTCTCCGTATAGATTAATTGGGTTTGGTAGCAGAATAAATTGTATGCATTACATGCTATTTATATTATAATAACTTGTTTTTACATGTGTTACAGTTAAATTTCATTATAAGCATGTTTCTTTATGTCTTTATGATACATAGTATCTTAATAATAATAATTGTAGTTAATCTAATAACATTTATCTTTATTTAATATTTTTGTGAATAATGATATATAATATGGTATTATTTATTTATTAGGGTATGTTGGGTAGAGTAGATGTTAAAAATTGAAAGCATTAGCTTCAATTTGGTTACTATGCTACCTTTATTTAAATACATGGAAATATTAATTACTAGGGATATAATATCAATTTTCATTACAACTAAATATAATTATATAAATGGACAGTTAAATGAATAATAATAATTTTATAATTGGATAAATAATGTTACAAATAGTATGGCGAGAATAGGAATGAAATGGAGGTGGGAAAGGAAGAAAGTATTGATTTATTTATTCAATTAATGAATTTTTTGTATGTCATTTATCTATTTTTTATTCTCTTTTAACTATTTGATATTGTAAAAAGAAAAACATAGCTTAAGTAATTAGATCAAAATACTTTCATTTTTGCATAATAGTTGGCAGCATCAAAGTTAATTTGTATTATGTCTATAGCTTTTATTAGTGTAACGTTCTTTCATTTTTCATTCAACACTAGGTGGCACTAATGCTAGTTATTGGCGATAATGTAAAAAAATAGTTTTGGGAAATTTTTACTTTAGCTAAGTAAATTTAAAAGTATTAATAGGTATTTTAAATACTACTATAGTAATGGATTTCTATTGATATTTATCAATTGCATTTATCAAGGTATTTCAAAACGGATTAACTGCAACTATTAGGTATTAATATCTGTGTTAAATTAATTGCAAAAATAACCTTAAAGTTATAGCGGTAATGGATAACATGTGATGGTGTGTATTTGGATTACATAAAAATGGGGTTATATTAGGTAAGCTGTGTAATATTACTATATTTCATTGATATAAATTAATTATTTAAAAGGTTGTATTGATTTTTTCATTTCATGGCATTTAATATTATTCTGTATTCATCTTGCATCTATTCTTTTGGTCATGGTTTGGGTACAGGGGAAAAAATTTTCAGCTTTTAGCTTTTTTTCTCTACAGAAAACGAATATTTTGCTTATATATTTGAATTCTGTACCCTTGATAACGTAATTGAATATATAAGCTTTTCAATTATTTTTATCGGTATCCATATTTTTCCTTTTTTTCCTTCCATATTACTACTTGTAAGATAGTACATTTGGTATCCATGTTATGCGTGTTGGGGGGGGGGGGGGTACTCTATTTGTCATTTCATTCATAATATCACAGTTTTTGTTGGTAGTCGGTAATGTTTATTTAATGGTTATATATGTGTATATATATGTACATATATAAAAACGGGTGATTCATAAATATCAAAACAATAGACTATTTCCTTAAATATTGCCTCTAGACACATACTTCCAATTGCAAAGTTTCATTAAAACAGGCGCAAAATTTTATGAGATGAGTTGTAACTCCATTGGATGTCTATTTGAGAAAATACGAAAGCTAAATTTTTATACGGCCCCCGTAGTGTAAAATTTTAAATTAGGAAAATTTTCCTTATCCATTCCTGAATTAAACACCAAAAATTCCATCTTCTTATCTACAAAACTTACAGAGGTATGATCGTTTAAATAATTCGCCCGGTTTTAAGGGATTAGACACAAATTGAAATACGTGTAATTTAACAAACAATGTTACTTTAACAGTTCCAGGAAAAATGTAAAAAATGTTTTTATTCAGTTGGAATTTTTACTTTTTTGTGTGTGATGGTTAACCGTATAATTTGCAATCAAAATCACATCTTAAAATTTCTCATAAAGTTTTAAAAAAATTAAATGATTATTTTTATTATGTAGGGTAAATTTAAATCGTTATAACTTGCAACATTATTTGTAGTATTTCATTTTTTTTTCATTTATTTAAAGAGGAAAATATAATTTTGTTTCGGGATTTTCTTAATTATTAATTTTAAAAAGATTAAAAATATATATTTAAAAAATGATGTAAATATTTTTTAAAAAATCATATTTCCAAAATTAAATATATTTTCTTAATCTGCCGAAATAAAATAAATGTAAAATAATAAAAAAAGACATATGTTCCAAATTTGTAGCTTTGTTCTTTAGAAATTCTTGACTTATAATAATTTAAAGACGAGAATTGGTGAAAAAAACATCATGCAGAAAAACGCATTGAAACTTTTAAACAAAGATTGGTTCCAAAGAAAATATTTAAATGCTTTTTAAAAAAACTGCAGGTGAATAAGTAACTGCTTCCCGGAGCTTAAACTTCGGATTCAGTTTAATTTTTGCCCTTTCCACCTTCTTTCTGTATTATTTAAATGAAATCTGTATTATTTAAATGAAAATTTTCCTGATTGGAAATTTTACTCTAGGGGGGGCTGCATAAAAATTTCGTTTTGGTATTTTCTCAAATAGACCACCCATGGAGTTGCAACGTATGCCATTAAATTGTGTACCTTTTTGTTATGAAACTTTGCAATTGGAAGTTTGTGTCTAGGAGCAATATTTCAGGAAATAGTCTATTGTTTCGATCTTTATGAATCACCCTGTATATATGTATATAGAGATAGATAGATATTTAGATCGATTTTTCATTTGTTAAAATGGTTTATTATTACAAAAAGTTTGACTATATATATATATATATATATATATATATACAGTAGCTTTCAGAAGTTTTGAGACGATATGTTTTTCCGTCCTATCTTTTTCTGTAAGATAAATTTCTTAATGAAGTAAATTAGTAATCTGTGCCCCTTTTAAACGTCAACAAAATGCAACATTAGAAGAATTGAGACGTATGCATGAATTAAAAATAATTCGGAAAATTACTTACGCAAAAGTTTTGAGACGATTGAGTTTTTCTAAACTTTTATTTAAATTAAGCTTCTTAATCTGACGAAATGCAGCAATGTTTAATATTTAGTTGCATATCCTTTTGCTTTGAGGACTGCGGCACGTCGTCTGGACGTGATATTAACAAAGTTTTGTAAGGGGTCCCATAGGAATTTTCGCACAATCCGATTGAAGATCTTGAAGGTCGGTTGGTTGAGGTTTTATGGCGCAAAATCACTTGGTGGGACATGCTGCGCCAAGAAAGTAGACTAAAACATCAAAAAGTGAAAAAGAAACAGTGTCAAAATAAAAGAGCAATGAGAAAAACAATCGCGATGGGGATTCCCATCCAGATGTAGTCAAACAAGTGTAGAAGAATACAAAATTTAAAATCCCCCAAAACAGAGTTAAAAAAATAATAGTAATGCAATAAAAAGTGCAATCTGGATGGGGTCCCATCCAGATTGCACAAAGGAGTAAAATATAAATCTGAGACTTTAAATCAAAGACAGAAACGAAAAATTATATTTCAAAATAAAATCCTGCATGTTTTAAAAAGTAAAGAGAGCCCCATGAGTTCTTTCCCCAATAAGGTTTGTCAAGATTGATGATGATGAATTAAAATAAGTTCTATACAAATGCCTGAGGTCCGGACAGTCAGTTAAAATACGATAAATGGTCAGGTGATCAAAATCACAATGTGAACACATAGATGCATCCTCCCGAAGTAAGAGAGGTTTATGAGTGATTCTAAAAGGTCCAATTCTCAGACGGGTCAGAATAACATCGGATTTTCTAGGATAAATACGAGGCCAGGTCATGATGGCAGGTTTGATGTGGTGCAGTTTATTATTGCATTTTAAATTCCAACTTTCTTGCCATTTATTATGACTAAAGTGTTTGATAAGTAGTTTTACTACTGAGAATGGAACTTTATGGCACAACGAATTAAGAGGACGTTTTGCCGTCTCATCCGCTTTCTCATTTCCAGGAATACCCATGTGTCCAAGTAGCCAGCAAAATAAAATATTATAGCCACGTCTTATCAATTTATTATAAAAATCAAGGATTGATGAGACATAAGGATGCTTTTTAAATGATTTAACTGCGTCAATAGAGCTATTTAATTCAGTATAAATGATGAAGGATGAGCTATGATGATGAGAGATGTGAAACATTGCTCTCTCTGTTGCAATCAGTTTGGTTGTAAAGACAGAAGTAGATGAATGAAGGCGGTAGCTTAAAGAAGTGTTCTCACAAAATACCCACACTCAACAGTATCTCCACTCTTAGAGCCATCTATGTAAATATCAGTATGGTCATTAAAGTTTGATCTGTGTACAGCAAATAACTGTTGAAAAACAACAGCAGCCAAGCTGTTTCTATCGTATCCTTTAAAGGAAGATCTTGAAGGACTTCTGCTTTTGAAGAATGCTTCCGTTGTCCCGACTTTTCTTCCGACATGTTCCCAAAGATTTTCATTGGATTGAAGTCAGGCAACTGACCAGCCAAGAACGTTGGTACCGGTTATTCATTCTGGCGCCTTTTGGACGACGAATACTATACTTCCAAACAAACTGAATTTGGATTCATCCTCCCAAAAGGACTTTCTTCCAATCTTTGGTTGTCTACGTTTCGTGCTCCTTTGCGAATTTCAATCGGATTTTACTATTATTTGCCCGGATGAGAGGTTTTATTGCAGAGACCAGTGCACACAATCCAGCGGCATACAGACGACGTCTTATGGTGTCCTAACTCACTGTGAGTCTCTGTTCGGTGTCCATCTCCATAACATTTTAGCAGTGTTCGTGTTTGGATCCTTGATCGACTTCATTCGGATCAACGCGTCTTGAAGTTGAGTCGTTTTTCTTATGGCTCCTAATCTTGGAAATTCGCACACACTTTTACCATCCTTCTACTTCTTTACTATGTTGCCAACAGTTGATTTTGAAATTCCTAACTTGCTGGCGATAGCAGAATTTTACATTTTCCCCCGCTTCTTTAATAATTAGAAGACGAATGCCCTAAGGCGTATTTTTCCCCCTGTGTTCATGCTGAAATTGATACTAGCATTCATATTTTCACGTACGAAATAGAACCTATGATAGGCTCCTGCCTACTGAAGCAGATGCCAAAGGAGTGTGTTGGTTTCCCTCCATTGCCAGGATCCCCCTTTCCAGGGACACGCACGGGAAACACGTGGTTTTACGATTCTCCATAAGTGGACATAGACATGATGATATCGGCTTATGCAGAATTTCCCTCACCTCCAAAGAAAAATCAACAACGAGAGTGAAACAAAGAGGAAATATTACACTATAGAAATGAGAGGGAAAGGAAAAGAGTATATCACTCAGTGCCTGGGCTTCCAAAACCCGTGAATACCTAAAGAAAGTATCCCCTAAGGGGCATTTCCAAATTGAGCAAGTTCAGAATAAATTAAGAACACCAAACACCCGTAACTTACATTTATAGTTTTATCCTGTGAAATCTCATAAATATCTGGAGCGGGATATGGAAGAAGATGTTTGTTTATTCCTTTGATGGGCAAGCAATTGTGTTTCTGTAATGTTGAATTCCCACCTGAAATTTGGAAACATTTTATTTCAAAATAAGGAAAAGCAATTTTTTTAGATCTTTTTCATGAAAGTGATAAAAGTAAAACTTAAGTAAACGTTTCTGGTGCAAACCTTAATTCAAATTAGGCGGGATATAATATATCCCAGATCCCCTCAAGGGGTTAAAACCAAGCCAAACCCAAAACAAATTTAATATTGCAAATTTCAGTGAAAAATTATGAGTTAAAGAGCGTGGATTGAAAAGAACGTACGGTCCCCATAAGCTATCCAAAGCCAATTTAGCGACCTGTCGTCTTCTGTAACATTTGGAAATTAATTGTGAATCAAATTTTACTCTTTCACATTCATAATATTCCTTTATATAATCTTTATTTTTAATTCTAAAGTTTCGCAATTTGTAGGCCACCCGCTGCACTCTTGTTTTATTTTCAACAACATATTGATATAGTTCCGAAATAATTTGTCGGATGAATCCTTGAAATGATAAGATTCATAAATCCGAATCAAAAATAATAAAATACTTTTCTTTATTCTATAGAATAAAAAAAATATTCAATAAATAAAAATTTTAATAAAGGTCTTACTTTTAAAATCTTATAACTCTTTTAATCGCCAGATTCAGCTCTTGCGAAATTCAGGTGCCTATAACAGAACGTTTTTCATACTCATGTGTGCATTCTATTTGCGCCATCATATCCGCACATAAGCAGCACAAAGGAGTCACGAGTCTTTCTTTTCACATGTAGGGTAATACGGTTAAAATTAGTACTCTAGGCTGCAACATCTTGCACTAGGTAATGCCGATTTAGTGTTCTATATCCTTAAAATATTTTGTAATTATTGTACGATGACCTACTAGGTATCTGCAATATTTTTTAACCTGGAAAAAGGTCACATACTCACGTATCACATGAACGACAAAAACAGAAATAAAACTACCAATAAATGGGTATTTAAAGTACTTATCCACATATAGTGACGTAAAGTCTACGCATTTGGCAGTTCTTTCGTAATACGGGGTGTTTCTAAATGAATATCCGGGTTTTAGCACTAGGTAATATTTATTACATGAAGCTTAAAATTGTAATTAATACATAAAATGAAAGAGCAACTCAAGCAGTTTTACCTACAAGCTTATGCGTGTTCAACGTGAGCACCTTTCGTCCAACTGAACACATCAAATCGATGGCTCAGTTCTTCCCAAACGTTGATTAGTGTTTGTGGGATAATTGTTGCAAAGGCAGCCGGTATTTTAAAACTGATGATACCATCTACGGATGTTATTTTCACTTAGGATATCACATCTGAGCTTAATCCGGAACACACGTTCCACAGTAATTACAGATTCGGTGTTTGTAAACTGCAGTTACAAAATGCTTTCTGTTCACCAGTCGACATTTTTGCTACTAGCTCTTTCTAACGGGTGACGGAAGAAATATTTCATGCGCATCCCCAGATACGAACAAACTGTTTGAGTTGCTCTTTCATTTTTGTATTAGGTATATCTTCAAGTTTTATATAAATAGATACTACAAAGCGTTAAAACTTCCATATTAATTTAGAAACACCCTGTATAGTCGAACCACATTTGTTCGCTTCCCAAAAAATGCGTCCCTTGGTTGAATCTTACCTGCGAGTTCGTGCAATTTTAATAATCTTTGAAGTTCGGCATCTTCATTTTTATGTTTCACAAACTCGTGTTATCACATATCGGTCACTGTAAATCCCATAATACGAAACTTTGACGTAGTTTCTTGTGTTATAACAAACAGTGTACCCATGGAAACATCATGCAGCGGATTTTTAATGTCTTTGTCAAAGCACGTGGACATCCGTGGAAAAAAAATTCCTGCAAATGATAAAAAAAATCAATAATATTATAAAATATACAATAGATTAGTTTTATAAAGCGTAATTGAACTTACATGCTACTGATTAGAATAGCGTTTGAAGCTCTGCAAAAGCCATCTAGGTAAATTCCGGCGATCTTTTCTTCACCAATTCCATTTGAAGAATTGTGTATAAATAAGTCTTGTTTATACCCAAGATAGTCCAAACATCGGATTAAATCCGTACTGAAATTAGTTGAATTGTTATAGCCATGAACCGGAACCATCCTGATGTTGTTATCATTGATGCGTCTTGTTCGAAACACACCCATGCTCACTGATGCTATGGTTATGTGGCTAAAAGAAAAATTATTAGAAAACATTATTAGAAAAACTTACTTAAAAAGAATAAAAGGGTTGTGCATCAAACTGAAAATATATAAATATGTTGCAAATTAACACCTTGTAATAATATACTAATTTCAAATGCTAAAAGATGTAAATTAAAACTTTAAAACCAGTATAAATACGTTTATTTTGACTGATGACATGTTTCGACTGACCCCGAGTCATTTTTAAAACAAATAAGTAAAACTTTTCCAAAGGGTCTAGCCCAACCAAACTCAACCTTTTTTTCTCGTGGGCTACAAACATATGTTTGAGACGTTAGGCGGGCCGCAACATACATACATAACAATATAAAAAAGGCAATTAAATTTTATAAAATAACTATAACACAAGTATTATAGAAAAGCAATATAACAAAGTTAATATTATCAGTAGGGTTGAACGTTTGTCAAGGAAGGATTTTACTAAAAAAATTTAACACCACTATTTCCAAACAATATTCTTTGTGGTAAATGTCTATTCCAAATTTTGCAAAAATATGCTTAGAAGATTGTTGTTTGGAAATAGTGCTGTGATATTTTGTGCCAGTGTTTTCGAGACAAACGTTCAGACCTAATTAGCAGTGTTAGCTACACAATCCAGTCATTTACTCAATACAATTTTTTTATATATTTTCTTAGACACAGATAAAACAAATGCAAATTTAATTAATTTTGAATAATGTTCAATCAGTTGAAGATTAGTAAATGTATACGCCGTTGTAGTACAAATAGGACTACATGTGAAAAAAAAAACTTTTGACTAAGCAAATGGCATTTAGGCTGTATTAACATAATTTTACATTAATTATAAATAACCGGTCAGATGTTTTCTTCCCATGAAAATATATATGATAAAAGAGTAAAGATCTTAAATATATTTTTATGAACATCAATTTTGTAAATGTGTCTTAGCGATTGTGTCTTGGGCCGCACATAAAATGTCGCCTGGCCGCAGGTTGAGTATGGCTGGTCTAGTCGGATAAGCATAGTGAAATGGCCCCCACGGTCGATATTTGAAATAACATGTTTGGTAATAAAGCCTATCATGAGAATACTATATAGAGTGTTTTTTGCCCCTGACCTTGAACTGTCCTTGAGATAATAGGGGAAGTATGCGCCGGAGCTATTATTTTTCAAATACATTTTTCTCAAAAAGTACAAAAGTTAAAATAATGAAATCAACACCAATTATTGAAGAATATATTAGATCATATTATATATTTTTTCACACTTTTAAACAAATTTTAACATAGAAAAATAAACTAAAATATAAAAAAAATATATTAATGCAGTAATTTTTTACTTACACCAACCAAAAAATTTCAGAATAATGTTCAACACTTTAAAAAAATTTCCGGAAGGTTCCGTAAAAATTGGTGGTATTTAGATGCCACGGCTTTTTGCTGCTACGTTTCACAACAAAGTGGTGAAACATTCCAATTTTTCAAAAACATTCCGTAATATATACTCCGAAATCTTTCATAACAAAGTAGTGAAACATTCCAGTTTTTCAGAAACATTCCGTAATATATACTCCAAAACCTTTCATAACAGTTATGAAAAGTTTCTGAGTATATATTAGGGAATGTTTCTGAAAAATTAGAATGTTTCACTTCTTTGTTGTGAAACGTAACAGCAAAAAGCCGTGGCATCTTAATGCCACCACTTTTGTCCGGAACCTTCCGAAATTTTTTTTACAGTCAAGGTTAACAAACAATATAAGAGTATTATATTTGTTCATAAATGCAAACTCGACGGAAAAAAAGGATTTTTTCAATTTAAAAAAAAAAAAATCATGTTATGAAACGTTAAAATATTACATAAAAAATGTGAAAAAATAAAAGGAAGCAGTATTTTCAGATCTACTCGCTTTTTTCAACAAAATATGGCAAATAAATTTCAAATACCTTTTTAGGTGCGTTCGTATTTACATAAATACTTAGCCACCTGTAATCGTCGTTCGGTCCGTCAGTCTGCCTGCCCGTCCGTCCGCATATAACAGAGCAAAAGCTACCCAACCAAATGGTCTAAAATTTTAAATATATAACTGTTGCAAAATTTTGTCGAGTCATTTCAAATTTTATGAAAATCGGATGTATAGTTTAATTACAGGGACAGTCAAAATTTTTCCGTTACATGACGGCCAATGGGAAAAATTATTTCAAGTGCATTTGAGTGATGTTACAGCTTTTCGAACAGAATGAAATGGATATGCACTTATGAAGTGCACTAAAATATACGTTCAGTACAATATGAGGAGAGAAAATATTTATAAAACTAGTTACAGTACGATCAGGTCGCATCCTTTGCCAAGTTTGACGTGCAATTTCTAACTTGTTTATTTTAATTTCATATTGATAAAATATTAATTTTTTTTAAGAATTCAACCTCTGGGAAACATCTTAAAAAATAGATAAGAATTTATTTTTCTGCCTTGGATTTGCAGCTTTGCTAAGGGAAGCAACTACAGGTGAGCGCCGTGTAAAATTCCTCGTCGGCGGCGGCGCGAAACAGCGTGATTTTAAAATTTCTAAAACTTCTTATCACTATAGCTAATTAATAGTAATAATTCAGTTTTTATATGCTATTAGCTTTCTTGGTTGCCTTTCTGAATTAATAGTTTTTACATATTTTGTTTGATGCAATTCTCATACATGGTACAAAATTAAAAACTTTAGTGTTAGTTTTTAAATGTAACACTAGAATCAAGCTGAAAGCGCATTAATTCTGAAAATATTATTTTTTATTTATCAGGTAACAAAATCAAAGCTGTACGACAAAAATATAATAATCGAAACTCATGACTAAACATATGATAAAAAAAAGTATCCAATTAAACTGATGACATTGAGCTCGCAGGCTATTCACACAAATTGTATATTATAATCTTATTTCAAAGAATAATGCCCCTAGAAAAATAAATTAAGGGGGGGGGGGAGAAAAGTGATGGAACATCACATGTCTCAGTGTATATAACATGATATGGCTCTTTACGACTTCATATGACTAACTTTTTTCTGGCACTATTTAAATGGTAGAAGACAAATTGTTGTAGAGCGATTTACAGCTATGCAAGCCCTTAAGAAGCATTATGTAAGATGAGAATTTGAGATTTTTAGATGGTGTATGATTGTCAGACTTTGCAACGAGAACAACAAAACTCTTACCTCGTATGAATATAAGGAAATCATTGTTAAGCCTTATCCCGAAAAAGGAAATGACAATTTTGACTATCCCAAGGGAAAAGAATGGCATCACAATTTACAAGTAGTGAATGACAGTGCAGAACGACGGGTTAAGCTTAATGGATATTTTAATAAAATCATAACAAATGATGAAGATGAAAAGCAGTTCTTGCTGTACGTCATAGAAGCCAACAGAAAATGCATTCCATGAGAAACAACGAAAAAATCAGTTTTAGACACAATTTTGTATTATTAAAGACCAAATATGATTAAATTTCTATTTTTTTCTTCTATATCGTTTTATTATTTTCTGAAAAATTAATTTTGGAGGTCTTTATTTATTTTTAAGAAATATATAGAAAAATTAGAATGAAATACACAAACTTATGAAGTTAGTGGGCGTTGAGCACCCTGCTGCAGTTGAAATATGAAGTTCAAATTCTGACAGAATATTACTATACACAAGTCTAAAAAAAACTGAGGGGTGGCCCGGTATATAAGTGAAAGTTTATTTTTTTACATAGACGGCTGAACCACCCTAATGCATATGCTATTCAAATAATGTTTTTAATAGTGAGAAATGGTGTTTTTGTTAATATGACTGACTACAGAGTTTCCCCCAGACAGTTTCAGGAGGGTGCTGCACCCTGCCTGCCCTTACGTTTACAAAATGGTACACTCTTTCCCCCCATTTGAAATATTAGCTCCCTTGTTGCCCCCACCTGAAAAAACGCCTTTACTCCTTTGTTTATAAAAAAATTTAATTGCATAGTAAAATTGACTCATTGCTGTCTTTAAAATAGTGTTATGTCTATTAAGTATTAAAAAGTACAGTTTTAAAAATCAAAAGAATGCCTTTAAAAATTTCAAGAAATGCCATTAAGAATCCAAAACATGCCCTTCGGAATCCAAAAGTGCCCTTTTCCCACAAGCAGCACCCTGCCTTTTTTTAAACCTGGGGGAAACTCTGTGACTATGTATAATTTTAAATGTGTACTAGAAATAAAATAAGACTTGTATATTAATAGCTCTTAAAATTAAGTAATAAAACATGCAACTAAGTAACCATTGTCCTCTTTAATTTTATAAAGCAGTAGGTATGACCCTTTTAAAATTTCGCTGATATATTTGCAATTCTGACTACAAATAACTAGCAAAACCATCTAAGTTTTATTCCAGTATTAATGTCCTCATTATTGAAAAATTGGGTTACTTATTAGAGTCTAAATCAATTAAATGCCATTAAAACTATTTAAAAACACTTTAAAATATGTAGTTTATGATTACAATGTTTTATTGTATAAAAGCCAATTATGGCCAAAAAAGGCAAAATTTTGGCCAAAATAAGCCGGTTAAAACCAATAAAAGCCACCGGCCTGGGTTTTTTTAAGTTTAGCCGTATTTTTTGCAACCCTGTATCAATGATCCTAGAAAAAAAAATTGAAACAAATCGGATATTTCTATCAAGAGTTATCGCGTTACGTACATACATAGATACATACATACATACATCCGTACGTACAGTCGTGGAGAAAAAAAAGAAAACACCCCCTACTAACTCCTCAACAAATCATCGTAGAAGAAAGTTACTGGTACCGAACGATTGGAAATAAAGTCTACTTTTAAATGATGTATATAAAATTTTCTTAGGGGTCATCTACATATTAAAACGAATCCAAACTTCATTTTTTTCAATGGCAATACCCAATTTTAACGAGATATTTCAAATCTTCGGTTCAAACTATGCCTAGACACCAAATTTCAAGTCATTTCAATGATAAGTTTTTGAATTATAAACATTCAAAATTTAGTGCTTCTAATGTTAAATTAGATTTTCATATTTTTATTTATATCTCCCGAAATTATGCTCCTACTGTGCTAATTTTTTTTGTAGTAATAATACTAATATACCCAAACATAAATAAGGTGAATTTGCAATTTTTATAATTTTATGATATGAATTATGAAATTAATATTCGAAAAAATTATGAATTGCAACCTACAATTTTTTTGATGGATTTAGATTTATTAAGTCCTGCTTTATGGAAATTCAAAAATTTCACATTTTTCTTCCAAGTAGTTTTCAAATTATGCTTAAAAAACGGCAAAATGATGGTTTAAGGGGCCGTCTATGATGGAAGTGAGTAGACATTTTGAAATTTCTTCTGCTGTACTGTAATCTAACACGCTTCATTGACTCCTTGAGTGGCGCTTAAGGTGCCTTGATCAAGGAAGGGCTCTCTCTGTTAACAATCCATTACGGAACTTCAATTTGGATACAGCCCTTAAAATACGCTCGTTTTAAAATAATTTCTCGGAAACTTATGGTACGAATTGCATAAAAATTCGTTTTTAGGCTAATTGAAGGGTGTAGAGTTCATTTATGCTGTCAGAATTGGGTACTGCTATTGACAAAACAAAGTTATGGTTCGTTTTAATATGTAGATGGCCCCCTAAACAAATTTTATATACATCATTTAAAAGTAGACTTTATTTCCAATCGTTCGGTACCAGTAACTTTCTTCTACGATAATTTGTTGAGGAGTTAGTAGGGGGTGTTTACTTTTTTTTTTCCACAACTGTACATACAGAACCTGCGGGCACATTAGCTCTACGGCTTTGATAGCCTGTGAGCTAAAAAGTACTTGCTAAAATGAGTTCCGAGCTCGGACTTGCGCGAGTAAATAAAGTATAAAACTGTTAATTATATTTTTTTAAAATTCGAACATTATTTTTATTCCTTTATTAAAATCATAAGTTTTTAGAAAATATAAAATATCCGTTTAATCAATATTTTTCTGGTTTAATAATATATATCCTTGCTATAAGATTCGATAAGCAATACAAAAGATAAGTATAAAACGTGCAAAAACTACTTTTATGTGTTATTTTTTTTCGAAATTTACATAATAAAATGAGATAAAATGTACATTACACTTATTTTACCTATATCATATTTTATAAATACGAAAGGCGATAAATTAAAAAATCTAAAATTATTTCAACTGCCCCTATGGTACAAATTTATTAAAATAATTCTGTTTATAATTAAACGAAAAAAAAAGACAATATATGGTTATTTCAACGGATAAGATTTTTTAAAACAATTTACATATAACATAGTCTTAATGAGGTATTTAAAGGATATTTTAATTAATTTATAAATTAAAGAAAGTACAAAAGCTGATTAATAAAATATATAAATTTTTGAAAAATAACAAAAGATGAACATGGACTTGACTTTATTACACATTTAAAAAATACATAAATAAAAATACTTGTAGCATCTGCTCTATGATTTCGTATGCATTAATTTTTTGAAGGGCACTGATATATGTCAAAATTATGATGGTTTACAACAAGTATTTTACTACATTAATTTTTATGTGTAAAATCTCCAAAATATAAAAGGAAAATTTTCTATTCGAAAATACTTGTGGCAAATTTGTGAATTTTTGGTGTTTGTGCCGTGCAAACGGCACCCGTTAAAGCAGTGTTTCTCAACCTTTTCTGGTTGACGGCACGCTAAAATTATCTGGAATTATTTGCGGCACACCTGAATATAAAAAATGCAAAAGCTGTATGATACAATATATATATATATATCACTTTAAAGTGAAAGCTGAGTTCCCGAGGCGGTCATCGCTCGTATATATATATATATATATTAACAAAATTTATACAATGAGAGGGCTGAGCCTGTTTTCTTGGTCAAATTCAATTATAGCGAGGTTCCAAAGTTGCAGACAAGTTTCGTATTTTATTGTCAACTTTTAAAAGTCATTCTCACTTTGTGGACTTGATTTCTGTCAATGCTGAAAATGCAAATTCCCTGAATCATGAAGATACAAAAGGCAGATGAATTTGAATAACTTTTAAGCTGATTGTAAGGTACAAATTTTTGACAGAAAACCAAAACTCATCCAAATTCTTATCGAAGAATGTTAAACGGTTATTACTTATCGTTTCTCAAATCAATGAGCTGTTATTTTTCTGTTTTTGTCAAATTTGGTGTCTTTCAAATTACAAATGGGAAGCCTAATACGGGGAAAGGAGTGAACAAGGAATATAGCATAAGATAAATAGAAATCGTTGATGCGCCATGGATTTTTAATTATTTGCCAAAAAACCCCTCGGCACATTTGACAATCTCTCGTGGCACACTGGTGTGCCGTGGCACACGGGATGAGAAACACTGCGTTAAAGGGTTAAAAAGCTAAATTTCATGAAGCAATACAAACATTATAAAAACCGTTTGTGGTACATTTTCTCAATTGGGAGATACATTCAGTTTTTATTACAAAGAATAATTATTTCATAATCAGACATTATAAAAAATAATCAATGTACTTCAAAAAGGTTTAAACTACCTACTTACTTTATTGGTTGCTATTCATGAAACAAAGAATGGTATTTGTTCAGAATACATGTGTCTCTAAGTACCTAGGCAGCTGTTTTTTCTTCTTCTTTTTATATCAAAATGGCTAATGGAAGAAAAAACATGAAGTACGCATGCGCAGAAAGTAGTTTACGGAAAAGTTGAAACATCTCAAAAATATTACACAAATTATTGCCGTAGGGGAGACCGGGGGAATGGCGACACCTTAAGGGAATTTAATTTTTTTCACCTCGAAAAAATGTTTATTTTTTAATAGTAAAAATTCTAAAGCTGAATCATGATCTTTAGTATCTGTATAAATTTAACCCTGATCATAACTGTAAAGTAAAACATACATAAAAAAATATTTTTTAAACCTCTGCACAGTGGCGGAATTACCCAGGACACTGGGGTAATTCCGCCACTGTACCGGGGTAATGCCGCCACTCTTTAATGACCTAGTACACGCATCAAATGGATACTAGGAAACACACAACCTACTGAAAATAGTTAGAAAGCAATGTAATTGAGCAGAATAATTGTTAAGCTTACAATTTACTTCATATTGGAAAAGTCACTCTGCTGAATCAGCTCCACTACATTAAAATGAGGCCATTTCTCACCCGGTTTGCATTGCAGCGGCATTACCCCGAGAGGACAATATGGCGGAAATCCCCAAGCAAAACCTAAAGAAGAACCGAACTTGTTCAACACATTGCATCAGAATGTCGGCGAATGCGTGTAGATTACGGGTCATATTATCTTAAATACCTAATGTTACAATAAAAGGTGCTTATCTCTACTCATATGAAGCTCCAAAATAATAAGCAACTAGATGAAAACTACATTTTTCACTAGAACAAACGAACGACGTACAGCAAAGTCACTCTCACTTTAGGCACTGTTTATATTGTTGGCCGCTATAGTGCAGGCACATTCACTATCTCAAACTGCCCTTAGTTTTTTAAACTAGATGGGGTGGCGGCATAACCCGGGTTGGCGGCATTCCCCCGGTCTCCCCTAATTGACGTGGGACGTAAAGAAATTCGAAATTCCGATAAAATATGCGAAATGTTTCAGGATAATTTCCTAAAACGTTCCGAATTTTTTTTTACAGTAAAAGTAGAGTGAAACATGAAACATTGACCACCCTTGTAAGTTGAATACCTGTATATGTTGTCAGGTTGGTTGGTTGGTTGTATATGGTTTTATGGCACAAAGTCCCATGAGGGACATGCTGCGCCAAAAAATAATTAAAGACTAAAAAAGGATGAAATTAAATAAAGTAGCTAAAATATAGGTAAATATGAAAAAAAAATAAATAACGTAGAAAAGGTATCTGGATGGGGTATCCCATCCAGATGTTAAAACCAAAAATCAGTCATAAAACCAACGAAATAAATAAAAGATTAGATATCAAAATAAAATCCTACGTGTTTTAAAAACGTAAAGAGTGCCCCATGAGGTGTTTCCCCGATGAGGTTTGTCATTGCTGGTAATGAAGTGTTAAAATAAATTCTATATAAGTGCCGGAGGCCCGGACAGTCAGTTAAGACATGATGAATGGTCAGATAATCATAATGACAATGTGGACACATGGGTGCATCCTCCCGAAGTAAAAGATGTTTATGAGTGATCCTAGAATGACCAATTCTCAGACGAGTCAGAAGGACATCTGTTTTCCTTGGATAATTTGGAGACCACGTTATGATTGTAGGTTTGATATGGTGCAATTTATTATTGTATTCTAAATCCCAACTTTCTTGCCATTTATTGTGAATAAAATGGTTTATAAGTAGTTTAACGTCTGAGAATGGTATTCTATGGTGTAAGGGATTAAGAGCCAGCTTTGCCGCCTCATCTGCTTTTTCATTTCCAGGGATACCCATGTGTCCAGGTACCCAGCAAAATAAGATATTATAGCCACGTCTTGTCAATTTATTATAAAACTCTAAGATCGACGAAACAAAGGGATGCTTTTTAAGTGATTTTATAGCGTCAATAGAACTATTTGAGTCAGTATAAATGATGAAGGGTGAGATATGATGATGAGAGATGTGCGACATGGCTCTCTCTATTGCAATCAATTCGGATGAAAAGACAGAAATTGAAGGGTGCAGACGATAACTCAAGGTAGTGTCATTACAAAAAATCCCGCAGCCAACAATATCCCCACTCTTAGAACCATCCGTATAGATATCTATGTAATTATTAAAGTTTGCACGATGTGCAGCAAATAGTTGTTGAAAGGCAAGAGGAGTTAGATTATTTTTATTGTAACCTTTAAAAGGATGGATGGTGGTAATATCAGGAGGTTTCCAGGGAGGAAACTGGTACATTGGACAAGGGTTCACTTCAATATTGATTAGAGCACTATCATCAATAATTCTTCGTATTCTGGCTCCAAAAGATGGTATGCAAGATGGTCTATGCTGATAAAGGTTGGTTGGTTAGAGTTTTATGGCACAAAGTCCTCATAGGGACATGCTGCGCCAAGAAAAAGTTAAGGAGTAAAACATAGTTAAAAATTAAAAGTTATATTAAAAGATTGTCAGAGATATAAAAGTGAAAAAACAAAACAAAATGAAGAAAGCAATGTGATGATACAAGTAATTAAAAATAATGCACAATGAAAGCGACAATACACAAGGTTTTAAAAGACAAAAATAGTTAAAACACTAGAATCTTTAAATTAAAAAATTCTAAAATCTCTAAAGTTATGAAAAGTTATATGTTCAAGAAATAAAGCATAAAATGTTATATAATACTGCTTTAAGAACGAAGTTATAATTCAAAATTTTAAAACTATATAAAGCTACGTAGGATGAATAACTTCAAAAACTGTATTACTGTCATCGTTATCAGAGTCATAACTACAAGAGTCCATAGCCTCTTCTGCATAGTTGAGCAGCTGTTTGTGATTTTTAATATTAGTTATTGCTGGGCTAAGACATGATTTATTGCCTTTTCTCTTCACAGTTTTCCACTGTGAAGAGATTTGAGTTGGAGGTTTCTTTCTTTCTTTTTGCGCGAAAGTTTTTTCATTTGCTTTCGGAGTTGGACAAACAATAGGTTTCACTAATTTGCTTTTATCTGTAGCTGGCGTTTTTTTTGTCTTATGTTCGGTTGATATTTTTGATTTAACTGATGATGTTTGGTGAGAATTAGGTTTCTGTAATGATAGAACTGGAGATGAAGCAACCTTAGTTTCAGTCTGATGATTAGATGACTTTTTGGATCCAACTGGAGATTTCTGTGAATGAGTAAGTTGATACTCTATTTTAACTGGTACTGAGGATGGTAGCCAACGTTCCAATAATGGGGTACCATAGCATTTACTACCAAGAGAGACGTCCCGGGGTTTTTTAGGTGAAGTATTTGTTGAATGTGTCATAGATGTATTATTTGGTGGAAAAGAGCAGTCGGTCTGGGTACTGATGTGCCTTACGGATTTTGGTTGTTGTTTGAGTATACTGCAGTAAGATACCCCAACAGAGGGGGGCTTAGATTCAACAAGTTTACGGGCTTCAGGGTAGGAAAGTTTTTGAGTAATCTTAACTGCAAGAATTTCCTTTTCACGGATCCAGTTAGGGCAAGAGCGAGAGTACGATGTATGGTCACCTTTACAATTAGCGCACCGTTCTGGTTTTTCGCAAGTTTTACCGTCATGGCCAACTTCTGCACAACGTGGACAAGTAGCAGATCCACGACAGGTAGTATTAGTATGCCCATACCGCTGGCACTTAAAACAACGCAGAGGATTAGGGATATAAGGCCTAACTGGACAGTTTAAATAACCAGCTTTAATTGTAGAAGGTAAAATATGGCTATTGAAAGTTAGAATAATGTGTTTAGTAGGAAGCATTTGCTCATTTCGACGGATAGTGATACGGCGTACATCTATGATATTTTGATCATTTAAATTAGCTAGAAGTTCTTCTTTTGTAGAAAATAAAAGATCTGGTTCAGATATTACACCACGGCAAGTATTGAGAGTTTGATGTGCTTTAACAGAGACAGAAAAAGTACCTATAGTATCGCAATTTGACAGAAGTTGTGACTGCCTGGCTGAAGAAACCTCAACCAGTAAGTCCCCAGACTGCAATTTTTTCAGCGAGTGACCATCACCCAAAACAGACTGAAATGTTTTTGCTATTAGAAAAGGTGAAGTTTTTTTTAAAGAACTATCTGAGAGACTGTCAGTGCGTTTAATTACAAAAAAAGAGTGAATAACGTCTGTACAGTTTGTTGCTCGCCACTTGGGAGAGAAATAGAAGGAATGTTAGTTTTTCCATCCATAATTGAAAAAAAGAAAAAGAATTCAGACCCCGACCGCACCACCCACTACCGAGCCCAACAAGGGGATGCACATTCGTGCACCAGTGCTAGCCAGGGCCCATACGGTCACAAGACACTCCTATGCCAGTCTCCACCCTTAGCGAGATGGCTAGTAAGTACTCGCTCACTTGATCCCCAGCCAGTGACACAAGTCAGCTGACCAGCCGATTGATGCATACGGGACCAATATGCACCTCCCGTCTACCTGAAGCAGAGGCCAAAGCAGTGTGTTGGTTACCCTCAACTACCAGGATCCCCCTTTCCAGGGACACGGGTCGCCACGCACGGCAAACACGTGGGTGGTTTACAATTCTCCACAAGTCGATATACAGGATGATATCGGCTCATACAGAATTGCCCTCACCTCCGAAGAGGAAACCACAACGAGAGTGAAACATAGAGGAAAGAAAGGCAAGAGAAATAAGAGGAAAAGGAAAAGAGAAAGATCGCTCAGGAACCCGGGGTTGCGAAGCCCGTTAATACCTAAAGAAGGTATCCCCCTGGGGGCCTATGCTGATAAAGGATATCATTGTCTGTATTTAAAATGTGGGTATGTAGGGGATGGCCAGGATATGAAAGGACACGGTAATACAGCTCCAATGAGAGTTTATCACGAATATGATGTAATGCTGGTTCGTTACAGTCAACATAAAGGCTTAAAATTGGAGACGTACGAAATGCACCAGAGCAAACTCGGAGTGCGCTATGGTGCACAGTTTCAATTTTTTTTTAGAGGAGATTTACTGGCTGAACCATAGACCTGGCAGGCATAGTCAATTTTAGACAGGATCATGGCACGATAGATTTTAAGGAGAGAAGTACGATCTGCTCCCCAAGAGGTATTTGAAAGCACCTTTAAAAAGATTAAGAGATTTTTCACATTTTGTGCGTAACTGCAAGATATGTGGTAAAAAGGTTAACTTTTTATCAAAGTGAAGGCCCAGAAAACGGACACTGTCCACAACAGGATTCTGAGTTGAGTCAATAAAAATTTCATTATTTGGATGTAGATCCCTACGTCTACAAAAGTGCACGCAAGAAGTTTTGTCTTTAGAAATGATAAAACCATTTTTATTTGTCCAATTAAGAATATGAGTGATGGCAGTTTGCAATTGTCTCTCAATAAAACGAATATCTTGACCTATACACATAATGCGAAAGTCGTCAACATAGAGATCTCCCTTCACCGAAGGGGGTAATTGACCAAGGATATCATTTATTTTGATAGCAAAGAGGGTGACACTCAAGACACTGCCCTGGGGTACACCCTCTTCTTGTACATAAAAACTTGATAGATTTCCCCCAATCCTGACTTGAAAGAGTCGCATGGCGAGGAAGTTGTCAATAAAAATTGGGAGATTCCCACGAAAATATATGTTGTCAGGAACCAAATGTATCCTATACAAAACTATGAGACAAACCCTTTGTAGCCTGACCACCTGTCTATCTTGTATCTTGACCACTGAAATTATTCAAATTTGACTAGAACATTTATAAAATGCCCATCAAAACCCTTTATAACTTGACCATCCAAAAAGCTAACAAATCATGAATAAAATAAAAGTAACTCTCCACGAAATTTTCTATTTTATTCTTTTTAACTAGAATTTCTAAAATAGTGAAATTGTTATTAACCTGGGAAATGCTTTTAGTAGTGATAGATGTAGGTAAATAATTCAAGGTTTATCTATTCTTACATTGCTGCTCATGTGGATTTGGTTTTTCAACCCACCCACTCAATTCTATGATCCTAGATTTATTTCTTCTATTTCACTTTCTCTTATCATGCCTGCCCTTCTTTCAACAACCCCAGGTGCTAGTTGGTAAGCAGAAATATTTCCAGTTACAATAGTTTGTGGCAATTGTAATATCCCAGTTAAGAAAAGTATTTGTGGTAATGATGAATTACACTAGAACTGTATTCTAGTACAGAAGGATTATTATTTTCATTAAGTAAACTTGGTGTAGAGGTAGTACAAAAGACATTTACATTTTGTAATTGCTTTTTAACAAGGAAGATTTTGTTAACCTAAAATGGCTCTAAAAAGAAAATAAGTTAAACTTTCAAATGATTAAAAATATAACATATTAAATTTAATTATAAAAGGAGAAAGCCAGATAAAATTAGCTGATAGATATGGAATTACCAAAACTACAGTGATAACATATCAAAGAATGGTGATGAAATAACTAAATTGGGGTTAAGAACTGTAGTGATGATAGAAAAAGAAAATTGAGAAAAACATCAGATGAAGAAATTAATCTGGCAGTTTCGGAGTTTTTTAGCTATGTCGTTCCAAAAATATTCCAATTTCAGGACCTATGCTCCAAGCTGAAGCTAAAGATATTGTAAATGAATTGGGAATTTCCGAATTTAATACAAGTAATGGATGGCTAGAATCCTTCACATCAAGGAACAACATACGTTCCCGTACTCTTTGTAGTGAATCTGCTTCAGCAGATTGCACTGCTGCAGGCAGCTGGAAAGCAAAATTAACTAAAATTGTGAAAGATTATCCATCTGAAAACCAATTCAATGCAGATCAAACAGAACTGTTTTAAGTCAACTGCCAACAAAATCCCTTGTATCAAAAAATGAAAAAGGTTTTGGAGGCAAAATGCCGAAAGAAAGACTAGCTGTTTTACTTTTCTATAGAGTTACAAGGGAAAAATTGAAACCCGTTGTAATTGGTTGGTCGGTTGAGGTTTAAAGGCACAAAGTCCCTTTAGGGATATGCTGCGCCAAGCCAAAGATAAACTTAACATAGAATAAGATTTTAAAAATTACAAAATGGTTATATTAATAATAAGGTAAGACAGGTAATGTACTTAAATTAATAATGCCATAAATATGTTTAAATCCATAGTAAAAAGTCAAAAGGCAACAGTTAAAAGACAAAGAAAATTATCACAATTAAAATCTGTAAAAGTTGTAAAGTAATGAGTGTTTAAAAGAAGGCATAAAATGTTGTATAAATACTGCATAAAAGACAAGTTTAAAATCAACAGATTATTAAATAATGATATAAAATCATTTCGGAACAAACTCTCCAAAAACGGTATTCTCATCGTCTGCACTTGAGTCGTAGGATTGCGATTCCATAGCCTCTTCCTATATGTTTGAAGCTGTTTGGGATCTTTAATATTAGTAAGCGATGTGTTAAGGTATGATTTCTTTTTTTACTCCTTGCAGTTTTCTACTGTGAGGAATAGTCCAAGAGCTGTTAAACATTTTAGGGAAGGTATTTGAGGCACCCTGAAAATTTGTGCAACACTTCTTTTGTAATGGCTGAATAGAAAATCGAATGTCTGGCTGAAGGATAGTGGCCCAAAAACTGTGCCAGACACGTGTCAAGTGCCATTTTTTGACTACCCCAAAAAAAGGTATTTGAGGCACGCTGAGATTGAGACAGAATAATATTTATGCTTTGAAAAAAATATTTTGAAAACGACAGACACTTTAGTCGGCCCAAAAACTGTGCCAGACATTCGATTTTGTATTCAGGCATTACAAAAGAAATGTTGCACAAATTTTCAGGGTGCCTCAAATACCTACTCAAAAATGTTCAACAGCTCTCCTACTAGAAGGATTAGAGGCTTGATTAGATGTCTTCTTTCTCGCTTTCTGTTGAAAAAGTATCATATTTCTGCAATGTGTTTGTAGATGAAACAGAGGTTTTTCAATTTTAATCTATTCAGTTGACTTTTTGGACTGGATAGAAGATTTTTGTGATCGACTAGTTTGGCATTCTCTTATAACTGGATCTGTTGATGGTAGCCAATGTTCAAATTTTGGGGTGGCATAGCATTTAGAATCACAACACACATCGCGGGTTTTTCTCTCTGCAGTGATCGATGATAATATTGTGGGTGAATTACTTGATGGAAAAGAGAAATCAGTCCGAGTTCTTATGAGCCATACAGGTTTTGCTTGCTGCCTGAGTAAACTGGAGTAAGAGACACTAATAGATACGGTTCTGGTTTGAACAAGTTTGTGAGCTTCGGGATAAGAAAGATTTTGTTATATTAACAGCGAGTATATACTAGCTGTTAATATAACACAAAAAGACACAATATAACACAAACCCGTGAAAAAGAAATATTTCTTTTTCACGGGTCCAGTTTGGACAAGAGCGAGATTAGGCTGCATGGTCACCTTTACAATTTCACAGCGTACATGTCTTACACAGAGTTTACTGTCATGTCCTGATTCTGCACAACATGCAGAGGTGACAGAACCACGACAGGTTGTCATACTATGGTCATAATGTTGACATTTAAAACAACGGAGAGGATTAGGGATATAAGTCCGTACTGGATAGCTCAGGTAGCCAGCTTTGATTCTAGTTGGAAGAATAGGGCTATTGAAAATGAGGTTAATGTGCTTTTTTGGAAGCACTTGCCAATTCCTATGGATAGTAATATGCCGAACATCTATGATATTTTGTTCTTTTAAATTCTGTAAGAGTTCTTTTGTACATCGTGAAAGTTCTGGTTCAGATATAACACCACAGCTTGTATTCAGAAGTTGATGTAACAGGACAGAAAAAGAACCTTTTGTTGTACAATTTGACAAAAGTTTCGATTGGTTGGCTGAGGAAACCTCAACCAGCAGATCCCTAGACTGTAATTTCATGAGTGAATGACCATCCCCCAAAACAGATTAGAATGTTTCAGCAATCAGGAATGGTGAAGTTCTCTTAAATTAACCATTACGCAGGCTATCGGTGCGTTTGGTAACGAAAAAACGAGTGTAAAAATCATACTAAACAGCTTGTTGCTCTCCACATGGTAGAGAAATAGAAGGAACATTAGTATTTCCGTCCATAATTGAAAAAGACCCCAGGCAGACCACCGAGCCCAACAAGGGGATGCACATTCGTGCACTAGAGCTAACCAGGGCCCATACGGTCACAAGACACTGCTATGCCAGTCTCCACCCTTAAGGAGATGGCAAGTAAGTACTCACTCGCTTGATTCCCAGCCAGTGACAAGTCAACGGACCAGCCGATTGATGCATACGGAAACAATTTGCACCTCCCGTCTACCAGAAGCAAATGCCAAAGCACTGTGTGTTGGTTTCCCTCAACTGCCAGGATCCCCCATTTCAGGGTCACGGGTCGCCATGCACTGCAAACACGTGCGTGGTTTACAATTCCCCATGAGTAGATATACAAAGGGTGATATCGGCTCATGCAAAATTTCTCTCACCTCTGAAGAGGAAACCACAATGAGAGTGAAACAAAGAGGAAAGAAAGACAAGAGAAATAAGAGGGAAAGGAGAGGAGCAAGATCGCTCAGGTGCCCGGGGTTACGAAGCCCGTGAATACCTAAAGAATTTATCACACTGCGGACGTTGTAATTAGAAACGCTGCTAACCCTCGTGCTTTTAAAAGAAATGGCGTTAAAGTTGAGAATCTAGCAGTGAAATAGAAATGTAATAAAAAAGCCTGGATGAAGATTCATCCATTTTTGAAGATTGTCTTCCAGATATTAATTACCAAATGAAACAAAATTGTAGGTCGATAATTTTATTTATTGACAATGTATCCAGTCATAAAATTTCTAGATCTTTCACCAATATTGAAATAATATTTTTGCCTCCAAATTTAACGTCTCTCGTGCAACCTTTAGATCAAGGAATTATTTGTGCAGTTAAGTTGCATTAACGAAAACTCATGTTCAAGTGCCTCATTACAAACACTGAACACTGGAATGATCTTACAGATTTTACTAAATCAGTAAAAGTTTTGGACGCAATTCGTTGGCTTAATGACTCTTGGAAAAACTTATTTTTAACTAATTCCAAATCGATTTATGAAGCACAATTTAAAAATGTCGATGAAATATTGAACAAAGAAACTGAATTTCGTTTAAAGAGTGATATTCAAACTTTGCTAGTAAATATTCAGCAAGAGCTGGTCGATGAAAAATCGATTCTCTCATTTGACAATGACATCGTTATGCACGAAGAAATTGAAGAGAATGCAAAGGAAATAGCTGGTTATACATTAGCAAAGATGAAAAAAAAACCAGAAAAGAAGATAATTAGGGGAAAGTAGGGTAATGACGCTCAGAAGGGCAATCCTGCTCACCCAATATCACTAAACAGAATAGTTGGTTGGTTGGTTGAATATTGTTTAATGGCACAAAATCCCATAAGGGACATGCTGCGCCAAACAAGAATAGACTAAAAACATAAAAATAAAGACCATCAGAAAAGCAATCTGGATGGGGGTCCCATCCAGATGCAGTCAGAATAGTGTAGATAGGGAAGAAAATTAAAAACTAGACAAACGGACTATAAAAGATTTTAGGTCTGAAGTGCAGTCCCATCCAGATGTCAGAAAAAATTAAAAGAACAATTCAAGTTGTTTTTAAACCAAACAAAGATGCAAAAATCATATTTCAAAGTAAAATCCAGCTTGTTTTAAAAAAGTGAAGAGTGCCCCATGAGGTGTTTCCCCAATGAGGTTTGTCAAGATTGGGGATGATGAGTTAAAATAGATTCTGTATAAGTGCCGGAGACCCGGACAGTCAGTTAAAACATGATGAATGGTCAGGTAATCAAAATGGCAATGTGGACACATGGGAGCATCCTCCCGAAGTAAAAGATGTTTATGAGTGATTCTAGAATGTCCAATTCTCAGACGGGTCAGAAGAACATCGGTTTTCCTTGGATAACACGGAGGCCAGGTCATTATGGTAGGTTTGATGTGTTGCAGTTTATTATTGCATTCTAAATTCCAACTTTCTTGCCATTTACAATGAATAAAGCGTTTGATAAGTAGTTTTACGTCTGAGAATGGAACTTTATGGCACAACGGATTAAGGGCACGTTTCGCCGCCTCATCCGCTTTCTCGTTACCAGGAATACCCATGTGTCCAGGTATCCAGCAAAATAAAATATTATAGCCACGTCTTTTCAATTTATTATAAAAATCAAGGATCAATGAAACATAAGGATGCTTTTTAAATGATTTAATTGCGTCAATAGAGCTATTTGAGTCGGTATAAATGATGAAGGATGAGCTATGATGATGAGAGATGTAGAACATGACTCTCCCTATTGCAATCAGTTCGGCTGTAAAGACAGAAGTACAAGAATGAAGGCGATAGCTTAATGAAGTGCTCTCACAAAAAAAACCACAACCAACAATATCACCTCTTTTAGAGCCATCTGTAAAAATCTCAGTGTAGTTCTTAAAATTAGCTTGATGTGAAGCAAACAAGTGTTGGAAAACAACCGGAGCCAAGTTGTTTTGATTATATCCTTTAAAAGGATGGAGACAGGTAATATTAGGAGGATTCCAAGGAGGGAGCACATGTGAGGGACATGGACTCACCTTGATCCTATTCAGAGGGCCATTATTAATAATGTTTCTCATTCTGGCTCCAAAACATGGGATGCAAGATGGTCGATGCTGATAAAGAATATCATTGTTGGTATTTAAAATGTAAGTGTGAAGAGGATGGCCAGGATGAGAGAGGACACGGTAATACAATTCTAATGAAAGTTTTTCACGAGTCTGGTATAATGCTGGTTCATTACAGTCAACATAAAGACTTAAAATTGGAGAAGTACGAAATGCACCAGAGCAAACACGGAGTGCGCTATGGTGCACAGTGTCAAGTTTTTTAAGAACAGAATTACGGGCAGAGCCGTAGACCTGGCAGGCATAGTCAATTTTAGAACGAATTACAGCACGATATATCTTAAGGAGAGATGTACGGTCTGCTCCCCAAGAAGTATTTGAAAGCACTTTAAGTAAATTAAGCGATTTTTCACATTTTGTCCGTAATTGTAAAACATGGGGTAAAAAAGTAAGTTTTTTGTCAAAGTATATGCCTAGATAACGAACGTTGTCCACAGCAGGAATTTGAGATGTCCCAATAAAAGTTTCAGGATCTGGATGTAGATCCCTTCGTCTACAGAAATGAACACATGAAGTTTTTTCAATGAAAATTAAGAAACCGTTTTTGTTAGTCCAGCTAAGGATAGTATTTATTGCTATTTGCAGTTGTCTCTCAATAAAACGAATACCCTGTCCCATACACATAATGCGGAAGTCATCAACGTAAAGATCTCCCTTAACAGAAGGTGGTAGTTGATTAAGGATGTCATTTATTTTAATAGCAAAGAGAGTGACACTCAGGACACTGCCTTGAGGTACACCCTCTTCTTGTACATAGAAACTGGATAAAATCCCCCCAATTCGAACTTGAAAAATTCGAATTGCGAGGAAGTTTTTAATAAAAATTGGGAGGTTCCCACGAAAGTCCAGGTTAAAAAGGTCACGAAGAATCCCATAACGCCATGTTCTGTCATAGGCTTTCGCCATGTCAAAAAATACTGAGACCAAATGGTTGCGTTTAAGAAAAGCTGTCCAAATGTAATGTTCAAGATGGATCAGGTTATCGATAGCAGACCTACCTCGTCGAAATCCACTTTGAAATGCCGCAAGGCAATTGTTAGTTTCTAAAACATGCACGAGGCGGCAGTTGACCATTTTTTCAAGTAACTTGCAAAGGCAGCTAGAGAGTGCGATTGGCCTGTAATTATTAGGATTGCTAGCATCTTTTCCTGGTTTAGGAAAAGGGATAACAATAGCTCTGCACCAAGCGTTGGGGAATTTCTGTTCTGTCCATATTCTGTTGAAAAAGGAAAGGATATTGTTAAGAGAATGTGGTGAGAGGTGCTTAAGCATAACGTATGTAATGCCATCGTGACCTGGGGCAGATAAGTGACTGTCTTGCAAGCACTTTAATAGTTCTGATATGATAAATCGTTGATTGTAGGAAAATGAGTTATGAGTATTAAAATTAATTCTGGTCATTTCCGTCTGTCTTTTGTAAGTTAAAAAGGGTTCTGGATATGCGTCTGATTTAGAAATTGATGCAAGGGTGCTACCTATCGTCTCAGCTATGTTTTTGGGAGAAGTGATGGTTTGACCATTCATATTTAGAATGGAAATATTATTTTCAGAGTACAGGCCCATACATTTTTTCACTTTTTGCCAGAGTTCTTTACTGGAGGTGTTAGAGTCAATGCTCGAAATATAGTTAATCCAGGACTCCCGTTGGCTTTTGCGTCGCACTCTTCTAGCTTCAGCCTTTGCTTTTTTGTATGCCATATAGTTAATATTATTTGGATACCTACGAAATAAACCCCAAGCCTTTTGTTGTTTTTTCTTTGCTACTTGGCAATCATTGTTCCACCATGGTTTTCTGTGTTTAGGAGCAGATGACGTTTTAGGTATGCTAGCGTCAGCAGCATTGATAATACAATGAATTATATTATCAAGCGCTTTGTCAATATCTATGTCAGTCTCTATCATGCTATCAGTAATGTGTGCAAGTGCAGTAAAAGTTTGCCAATTGGCTCTGTCGTAAACATATCTTCTCGGATAGTTATTAGAATCTCCACTAGTAGTCAATGATATAAAAGTAGGAAAATGATCACTGCCGTGTAAGTCATTTGAAACCCAAAAGTTCCAGAAAGGATAGAGAAATGGGGAGCAGATTATAAGATCTATTGCATGGAAGGTGCGTGTTGGCTCGTGAAAATAGGTATGATCACCGTTATTGAGCAGGCATAAGCCGTTGTCAGATATAAGTTTTTCTATAATATCACCACGTGGATTAGAATCACTGTTTCCCCAGAGTTGGCTATGTGCATTAAAATCACCAAGAATGATATATGGAGCGGGGAGTTGGAGAAGGAGATTATCCAGATCTGCTGAATGAATATTTTTGTTTGGAGGTAAATAAATCGTACATATAGTTATGAGTTGATTAATATGCACACGGACAGCAACAGCTTGTAGGTTTGTAGTTAAAGCAATATGTGTATGGGGTAAACAATTGGAGATGAATAGAGCCACTCCACCAGTGGCCCTGTCACTGCCGATAAAATCTTTTCTGTAGGTTGAATAGCTGCGTAATTTGGCTTTGACATTGGGTTTTAAATGGGTTTCCTGTAGAGCTAAGCATAATGGTTGGTGGTCGGATAGAATGTTACGGATTTCGTCATGCTTATTGTGGTAGCCACGGCAGTTCCACGAAATAATATTAGACATGAAAAATTTTAATTAAGTAATAAATCTGCGTTATTTTAATCGGAGACAGTAGACATACTATCTCCGTCATTAAATATTTCATCCGGTTCTGGGTGAAGAGCTAGAGCATCATCTTCCTCCATTTTATCATTCTGCATTGAATGGGTTTTATTTTTGGATGTTCTGCTCTTTTTCCTTTTGGCTGTATTTTCAGATGACACAGAGGGTTTAATTGCTGGAAGGTTAAATTTTTCTGCATCAGATTTATGGTTTGGTTTCACAGATAATGTTTTAGTTGTATTTTGAGAACCTCTATTATGGAGTGGAATTTTAGTAATAACAGATTGTGATGATTTTAAAGAGGCATTTTGAGTTGGCTTAGAAAGACCAGATTTTGGTAAATTAGGAGGAGCAGATTTAGGTGACTTAGGAGGGGCGGAATGCGTTGATCTATTTGTCTTACCAGAATTATTAGACAGGTTGTTTTCTTTTTGACTAGGTTGGCAATTAAGTTTAGTGGGGAGTTCAGTTTGAGTTGCAATGGTTTGATAGGTTTTATTCGCAGTTTTAGATAACGCCGTAGCATATGAAACACCAACTTTGGGTGTCCTGGATTCAACGATTTTTCTTGCTTCGGGGTATGATATATTTTCTTTTGTGCGTATGGTCTGTATCTCTTTTTCCTTTTTCCACTGATCGCAAGATTTAGCATAGGATGGGTGGTCTTTTTTGCAATTTACACAAGAAGGTGGTGCGTTGCATTGTACACTTTCGTGGCCAACTGCACTACACCGACCACATGTGGTTTTACCTCGGCATGATGTTTTTGAGTGCCCAAAGTGTTGACAATTAAAGCAACGCAGTGGGTTTGGGATGTATGGTCTGACAGAACATGATAAATACCCTGCTTTTATATATTTGGGTAAGTTGGGTGTGTTAAAGGTCAATATAATATGCTTGGTAGGTATTTGTACTTGGTTAGCTGGTATTTGTTCATCTTTACGGTTTATTTTTATACGTCTAGCTCCTATGACATTTTGTTCTCTTAAATTTTCCACTATGTCATCTTCAGTTACATGTAGGAGATCAGATTCCGAGATCACTCCACGATTCGAATTTAATGTTCAATGTGGCGATATGGTGACAGCAATGTTAGCGAAGTGAGTACATTTTTTTAAGTTCAGAGCTTGTTGTTTGTTGGTTACTTCAATTAGTAGTTCACCTGTACGGAGTTTTTTTTATTGTTTTGGTTTCGCCAACCAGTCCTTGGATAGATTTATTAATCAAAAAGGGAGAAGTTTTATCAAAACTCCCTTCTTGGCGTTTAACGATGAAGAATCTTTCTTCTGTTTTACTTTCATGAGAGTCGGGATTTTTAGATTCCGTATTGGAAACAAAATCTTCGACTCTCTTACCCCATGATTCATTATTATCCTGATTAATAGTAGCATTTGAGGCAGAGCTCAATGCATTATTAGTGTCATTATTAGCTTGTGGGGCTTCCACATCGCATATTTGATTTCCTGAGATTGTAGCCATATTTAGAAAAGATTGAAAAATCGCCAGGCATCGGGCCTGGTCACCGACCCTTCTTCTTACCGTTACTTTAGGCGCAGGTCTCAAAAGGGTGAAAACTATCAACAAACTTCCACGTTTTTCGAACATTGGATTAAACTCGATAACATTTCTTAATCTCTAGTTCTTTCACTTTGGAATCAGGAAGCCAGTAGGTAAGCCTTTACAGCTCTGTCCAACCTACAGCCCCTTTCGCCGAAAGGCACCAGTCTCCCGGTGTTGGTCCTAACAGCCACCATACAAGTATGGCGTCCTCCGATCACGGAACCGAATTTCGGAAATGCCCTGCACTCTGGGACTCGAGATCAGCCTAAAAAGGTAGAAACGAGGCGATGAGATTAAAAAACCTCAACACCCAGAGTGTCTCACGTGAAAAAAAAAACCACTATTGTAGAAAAAAAAGAAAAGGTAATGTGAGAGAAAACTTAGAAACAAGGTGTAATTTTGTCTTTTTTAAAACCTTTATAATTTTTTTTCCAAAAGAACGAGAACAACGTTAGTAGAACAAAGAACAGTTTCAGGAAAACAGTAACAAAATCGAACAAGAACAAGAGGGATAACAAACTGAAAAGAGAAGACTAAAAAGTGTGAAACAAAGAAAAAAGGCTAGACAACCAAAAAGAGAAGAAGACAGGAAAGGAGAAAGATCGCTCGGGAACCCGGGGTCGCGAAACCCGTAAATACCTGAAGAAGGTATTCCCCTGGGGGACTAAACAGAATAGAATTCAAAACGTGCGATCGGTACCGGCACCTAGCGAACTTCATCCTAACTTCCAAGTAAGGATATAGTGACCGTCGGAAGGAAAGTATTTTTGTGTCCTCACGTTATTATACTGCAGTTGTTTTATTATAAAATTCTACAGCATCTAACTGGAATTTAAGTGTACACTCTTATTTTCAAATATTAATTTACTCATTATGCCTACAAAATATATACATTTAGCTGTACTTTAATGCTTTTATTTTTTGTTCTAGTGCGTTGTTATGCCAATTATAAAGTATTAAAAACACACATGGCGATAACGGGCAATGGCGCTCTCGTGGAATTCCAGAAGAACTGTTGCCAGCGGGCAACTCTTTTAAAATTCAAATTTATTGATTAACACCACTTTTTTGAAATGGTGAAATTCCCCATTTTTCGCCTTAATTAAATTGTCATTAAAAAAGGAGAATTTTACTGTTTCAAAAAAGTGTTGAAAAACAAAAACCTAAATATAAAAAAAGTAGCCCACTATATGTGTAACACAATATGCGTGCACAATATGTGTAAAGTGGTCGCAAAATGTCTGCAGTGGTGTGAACTGCCCAGACAACTACATATCTGACTTTTGTCTTATTAATTGGTGTATTCAAACTCTGAACGCAATTACCCTACCATGTCCGGCTGGTTAGTTGGTTGTATAGGGTTTACTGGCACAAAATCCTATAGGGGACATGCTGCGCCAAAAAAGAGAAAAAAAGATTACAAGCAGTTAGGAACAAACAATGTCAATAAAAAAGAGAAAAGATAAAAGAAATCTGGATGGGGTTACCCATCCAGATGTCATAACAGTGTAAAGGAATAACCATAACAGTCAACCAATGAAGCAAATAAACAGTTAGATCTCAGAGTAAAATCCGGCATGTTTTAAAAAGGGAAATAGTGCCCCATGAGGTGTTTCCCCAATGAGGTTTGCCAAGATTGGTGATGATGAATTAAAATATATCTTGTACAAGTGCCGGAGGCCCGGACAATCGGTTAAAAGATGACGTATGGCTAGGAAATCAAAATGACAGTGTGGGCACATGGGTGCATCCTCCCGGAGTAATAGATGTCTATGAGGGATTCTGGAGTGACCGATCCTAAGACGGGTAAGTAGAACATCAGTTTTCCTTGGGTAATTAGTGGACCAGATTGTTACTGTAGGTTTAACATGGTGTAATTTGTTGTTTATTTCAGAGTCATAGCTTTCTTGCCATTTATTATAAATATGACTTTTGATGATATGTTTAGCATCTGCAAAAGGAATCTGGTGATGTTGTGAATTGAGAGCATGTTTTGCTGCTTTGTCTGCTTTCTCATTACCTGGGATACCCATGTGCCCGGGTACCCAACAAAAGAGGATATTAACTGCAAGCCTTGAAATTTGGTTAAAAAGTTTTAAAGTTCATGAAATAATGGGATGGTGTATAGCGGACTTAATAGCGTCTATAGAACTTTTGGAGTCTGTATAAATGATAAAAGACGCACAGTGACGATGTGATATAAGTGACATAGCTTTTTCTATTGCGATTAATTCTGAAGTAAACACCGAGACAGAAGGGTGTAAGCGATAACTAAAGACATTATCCTCGAAAACAATTCCACAACCAGCAGTACCTCCAGATTTTAAACCATCTGTATAAATATCTATATAGTTATTGTAATGTGCACGGTGCGCAGCAAAAAGTTGTTGAAATACAACAGGAAATAAACTGTTTCTGTCAAACGTATTAAAAGGATGGAGGGATTTGATATAATAAGATTCCCAAGGGGGATATAAGTGCTTAGGGCAAGGGCAAACTTCAATGTTGCTAAGAGAGCTATTCTCGATAATATGTCTCATTCTAGTCCCAAAAGGTGGAATGCATGAAGGACGTTTCTGTTAATGAAGATCATTGTCAGTATCTAATAAATGGAAATGTAAAGGATAGCCAGAATGTGAAAGAATACGATAGTATAATTCCAGGGAAAGTATTTCCCTCATCTGGTGCAGTGCAGGTTCGTTGCAAAGTGAAGGTTCGTTCGATCCCCGGTCTTCTCCCCAAGTAGTGTTCGAAAGCACCTTGACTAAGGTAAGTGGCTACTCACACTTTTTACGTAATTGTAGAACATGTGGCAAGAAAGTGAGTTTTTTGTCAAAATAAAGGCGTAAAAAGCGTGCGCAGTCTACAACAGAGATTTGAGAAGTTCCAATGAGGATTTCAGGATCTGGATGCAGATCCCTACGTCTACAGAAATGTACACAAGAAGTTTTGTCCTGAGAGATTATAAAACCATTTTTATTTGTCCATTGAATAATACGGTTGATAGCAATTTGTAATTGTCTCTCGATAAAACGCATATCTTGTCCTTTACATAAAATTTTAAAATCGTCAACATATAATGTACCCTGCACACATGGGGGTAACTGGCGTAGTATATCATTTATCTTGATAGCAAAGAGGGTGACACACAGAACACTGCCCTGTGGTACACCCTCTTCTTGTACATAAAAACTGGAGAGAATCCCCCAATTCGAACTTGAAAAATTCGAATGGCGAGGAAGTTCTTAATAAAAATCAGGAGGTTTCTACGAAATTCTAAGTTAAAAAGATCGCGAAGGATACCATATCTCCATGTCTTGTCATAGGCTTTCATCATGTCAAAGAACACTGCGACCAGATGGTTTCGTTTTAAAAAAGCACTCCGTATATGAGTTTCTAAAAGAATGAGGTTATCCATAGTAGACCTACCACGTCGGAATCCACTTTGGAAGGCCACAAGGCAATTATTCGTTTCTAAAATATGTACCAGGCGGCAGTTGGCCATTTTTTCTAAGAGTTTGCAAAGGCTGCTAGAGTGCGATAGGTCTGCAATTGTTTGGGTCACTGGAATCCTTTCCTGGTTTAGGAAAGGGAATAATAATAACTTTCGACCAGGCATTAGGGAAAGTTTGTTCAACCCAAATTCTATTATAAAAAGCAGGTAAATTATTGAGAGAGGCACTGAAAAGGTGTTTTAGCATGGTATATGTGTTGCCATCGTGACCTGGAGCAGATAAACGGCTTTTTTGCAAACATCTTAAAAGTTCCTGAATAGTAAATGGTAGATTATAATCATAACAATGTCGAGAGTTAAATTTATTCTGGTTGTTTCAATTTGTCTTTTGTATGATAAGAAAGGATCTGGGTATGAGTCGGATTTGGAATTAGATGCCAGTGTACTTGCTATTGTTTCAGCAATATTTTGGGGAGATGCGATAGTTTGTCAATTTTGATTTAAGATTGAGATGTGGTTTTCTGAATACAGTCCCATACAATTTTTCACTTTTTTCCACAGGACTTTACTTGAAGTATTAGAGCTAATAGTAGAGATGTATTGCATCCAGGATTCACGTTGGCTGCTACGTCGCACTCTTCTAGCATCAGCCTTTGCTTTTCTGTACGCAACATAATTAGCATTATTGGGATACCTCCGGAAGATGCCCCAAGCCTTTTGTTGATTTTTTTTGCCTTTTTGCAGTCATCATTTCACCATGGTTTCCTGTGTCGCGGTGTTGAAAGTGATTTAGGAATGCTAATATCTGCAGCATTGATAATACAGTGGGTGATATTATCAAGCGCATCGTCAATATCACCTTCTATCATTTCGCTTGTAATTATTGCAAGGTGTGTGAAAATTGGCCAACTGGCTCCGTCATAGACGTAGCGTTTAAAGCAATTATTAGAATCCCTGTGAGGAGTAGTCTGTGAGATAAAAGTTGGAAAATGGTCACTGCCGTGCAGGTCATTAGAGACCCAGAAGCTCCAATACGGATAGATAGATGGAGAGCAGATAGAGAGATTTATGGCATGAAAGGTGCGTGTTGGTTCATGGAAATAAGTATGATCACCATTATTGAGTAGGCATAAGCCATTGTCAGAGATTAATTTCTCTATTGTATCACCACGTTGATTAGTGTCAGAATTACCCCACAGTTGGCTATAAGCATTGAAATCTCCAACAATGATGAAAGGAGTAGGGAGTTGGAGAACAAGATCATCAAGATGTGTTGACTGAATAGTTTGGTGAGGTGGTAAATAGATGGTACAGATTGTAATGAGACGATTAACATGTACACGGACTGCAACAGCTTGTAAGTTTGTGTTTAAAGAAATATGAGAATGGGGTAAACTGCGAGAGATGAAAAGAGCCACTTCACCAGTAGCTCTTCTATTACCTGTAAAATCTTTCCTGTAGGTAGCATAGTGTCGCAATTTCGCTTTGTCATTGGGCTTTATATGAGTTTCCTGTAGAGCTAAGCATAATGGTTGGTGATCGGATAAAATATTTCGGATTTCGTCATGCTTATTGTGATAGCTACGGCAGTTCCATGAAATGATATTTGACATGCTTGGGTTTGTTAGATATGTTTATCTATGTCATTTTGGTCGGAGGTAGTAGACATACTACTATCTCCATCGTTCAATTCTGCATCCGATTCAGGATGAAGGTCAAGAGCTTCTTCATCCTCCATAATCCTCACATCTATTTTGAGATCTTTTTTTGGATTCGATTCAGTTTTTGCGGTTTTACTCTTTTTCTTTTTGGCCTTGTTTTTACTTGATACAGCGGATTTAACTGTTGGTAGGTTACGTTTTTCTGCATCAGATCTACGATTTTGAATTAAAGATTGTGATTTAGTAATATTTTGAGAGCTTCTTTTAGTGAGCGGAATTTTTGAAAAATTAGAGTGTGCTAGTTTAGAAGAGACAATATCTGATTGTGGTGATTTATGAGGAACAGTACTTTTTGATTTAGAAGAAATAGATTGCGTAGATGCAAATATCTTACTAGAACTACTGCAGAGGTTGTTTTCTTTTTGCTTTGGTTGCCAGTTAGTTCAGTGGGGAATTCCGTTTGGGATGCAACAGTTTTATGAGTTTTTTGGACTGTTTTAGACAAGGCAGTAGCATATGATACACCAACTTTGGGTGTCCTGGATTCAACTATTTTTCTGGCTTCCGGGTATGATATATTCTTTTTTGTGCGTATTGTTTGTATTTCTTTTTCTTTTTTCCACTGTTCGCAGGATTTTGAATAAGATGGGTGGTCTTTTTTATAATTTACACAGGAGGGTGGTGCATTGCATTGTACACTTTCGTGGCCAACATTACTACACCGACCACATGTGATTTTACCTCGGCATGATGTTTTTGAGTGACCAAAGCGCTGAAAATTAAAACAACGCAGAGGGTTTGGCATGTAAGGTCTGACAGAATATTATAGGTATGTCCAGCTGTTATATATTTAGGTAAGTTGGGAGAGTTAAATGTGAGAATAATGTGCTTGGTAGAAATTTGTATTTGATTGGCTGGTATCTGTTCATCTCGACAAAATATTTTTATCCGTCTAGCTTCAATGACATTTTGTTCTTTTAAGTTTTCAACTATTTCATCTTCGTTAACATACAAGAGATCAGATTCTGAGATGACTCCGCGAGATGTGTTTAAAGTTCTGTGTGGTGATACGGTGACAGCAATATTGGCAAAGTGTGTACATTTTTTAAGTAAGCTGCTTGTTTGCTATTGTTAACCTCAATTAACAGTTCACCTGTCCGGAGTTTTTTTATTGTTTTTGGTTCACTAACCAATCCTTGAATTGCTTTATTAATTAAAAAAGGTGATGTTTTGTCGAAACTCCCTTCTTGGTGTTTCATAACAAAGAATCTTTCTTCAGTTTTACTTTCATAATTGTAGGCAGAATTCTCCACTCTATCACCCCATGATTCTTTTTTACCCTGATTAACAATATCTTTTGAGCCAGAGCTCAAAGTATTAAGATTCTCTTTAATAGCTTGTGGGGCCTCCACATCGCATGTTTGATTTGCTGAGGTTGTAGCCATATTAGAAAGAGAAATGAAAAAACACCAGCCGTCGGGCCTGGTCACCGACACTTCTTCTTACCATTACTTTAGGCGCAGGTCTCAAAAGGGTGAAAACTATCAAAACAAACTTCCACGTTTTTCGAACGTTGGATTAAACTCGATAGCATCTCCAAACTCTAGTTCTTTCACAGTGGAACTCTGTTGTCGTAGGTAAACCTTTACAGCTCTGTCCAACCTACATCGCCCTTACGCCGAAAGGACACCAGTCGCCCAGTGGATTCCTAACCGCCGCCATACAAGTATGGCATCCACCGATCACGGAACCGGAATTCGGAAATGCCCTGCACTCTGGGACTCGAGATCACCCTAAAAAGGTAGAAACGAGTTGATGAGATTAAAAAACCTCAACACCCAGAGTGTCTCACGTGAAAATAAAAGAAACCACTATTGTAAAAAAGAAAAAGTTATGTGAGAGAGAATTTAGAAACAAGGTGTATTTTTTGTCTTTTTTCAACATTTTAAATTTTTACCTTTCTTTTTTTTTTAAACAAAAGAACAAGAACAACATTAGTAGAACAAAGAACAATTTGAACAAAAATGTTAATAAAAAAATCAAACATGAACAAGAACAAAGAGGGATAACAAACTGAAAAGAGAAGATTAAAAAGTGTGAAATAAAGAAAAAAGGATAGACAACCAAATAGAGAAGAAAACAGGAAGGGAGAAAGATCGCTCGGGAATCCGGTGTCACGAAACCCGTAAATACCTAAAGAAGGTATCCCCCTGTGGGACTACCATGTCCGGCATTAGCGCTCAAGCGATAGTTATTTAAATGAAGCGATACAAAAATTCCTTAAACTTTTATGCAAATTAGTTGATTGCAAACTGTTCCATATGCTTTTGTGTTATACTTCGTTAATAAAATATCCATTTTTTTTGTCTAAATTTGACTAGCTATTCATGTTTTCCCTTAAGTGAGCGCCATTCCCCTACTTTCCCCTAAGAAGAAGACAGTGAAGAGGAGACTGTTAATGAAAACACTAGGAGGACTCCTTTAACTTTTTCAGAAGCTTTAGACTGTGTACAAAATTTCATGTGCATTCTTCTGATAAGCAGCCTGGTATTTCTGAAAAGATAATGCATCTGTATGTTTGCATTGAAAAACATTGGGCTGATGTTAAGTCCAAAAACCAGCGTCAAACTAAAACAACAGTGTTTTTCTTGAAAAAATATGTGATGTAAATGACAAACTTAATTTTAATTAATTAATTCGAAGCAATTTTGCCAGTGTTTTACTTTTTTTTAATAATTCAAATTTCTTGATTGAAACCACTTTTTTAAAAATGGTAAAATTCCCCTTGTTTTCGCCTTAATATGTCATTAAAAAAAGGCGAATTTTGAAAAAAGGCGAAAAAAGTGGTGGCAATAAAATCACCTGAATTTAAAAAAAAAATAGTCCAGAAGTGCTACAGGATGAAAAACACGAAAAAATGCTTAGCTCTGGAACCCTTTCCGGTATGTTGGGTCGTGTAGTTTCGCTGCACAAAATGCGGAAAGTAGTCGCATAAAGTCTTCTGTGGTGTGAATAGCCCACAAAACTACATATGTGACTTTTCTTGTACTTAAATGTTGTGTTCAAATTTAACTTGTATTCAAATTATTATCAAAAACCTAAATTTAAAAAGTAGTCACTATATGTGTAACACAATCTGTGCAGAATATGTGTAAAGTGGTTGCGAAAATTCTGTAGTGGTGTGAACAGCCCCCACAACTACATATGTGAATTTTGTCTTACTTAAATGTTGTATTTAAACTCTGAGCGCAATTACCCTACCATGTCGGGCATTACCGCTCAACCGATGGTTAATTAAATAAAACGATGAAAAAAATTCCCAAAACTTTTATGCATATTAGTTGACTGCAAACTGTTCCTTATGCTTTGGACTTAAACTGCGTTAACAAAATATTGATATTTTGTGTAAATTTGACTAGTTATTCGTGTTTTCCCTTAGGTGAGTGGCATTACCCTACTTTCCCCTATATACGCATATAGCAAGAGAATATTAATGGTGAACATTCGGTTATTCCACATTTTGTAAAGAAATAATTCATAATCATTTAGTGGTTTTAATAATAACTTTGTATTTTCACAAAAATAATAAAACAGATTTAAAAAAATTAAGATAACACATGTAAAGAAAAAGATACTTATAAAGTAAATTTTGGTTTGATCAAAAATGATAACGATATCAAATGACAAATTACCCTCCCCTTACAGATACCTTCCGATGTCAAGTGCCCCCCCCACACACACACACACCCCTAAAGTGATACGTTATATATGTATACTATAGTGCCCCATACCCTCAGCCTTCTTTTATGTGAAAATCATTTGTAGGTTAATGTTACCATTTTGTTTGTCAGTTCTTGATATTATTATGCGAGAACGCGCAGTACGCCAAAATAACAGAATATTACATACTTCACCGATTATTTCAAGGACAGTTCAAGGTCAGGAGCTAAAAACACTATATTGTATTCTCATGGTGAGCCTTATTACCATACGTGTTATTTCAAACATAGGCCGTGGGGGCCAGTTTGCTAAGCTTATCCGGCTAGACCCTTTGCATGGTCTATGACAAGTCACCATTCAGTTTTCCACGTGTTCTTTCATATTATGCACTTTATCTTTTTAATTTATTTTATTTGGATGTTTATTTTATTTTATTTTTATTTTCATAACCATTGAGTACCTCGAGCCGTATTTTTAGTAAGTGAAATGATGCTCCTTCGTAACATAGATTTTTTGGCCGTTACAGTCTCTATGGTTTCTCTTATAATGGATGGATAGTTTAGAGGTGGATAGTAGACTGGAGGGGAAAATTATTTTACTTTTATTGAAAATTATTTGGATGTTTCTTCTTGATAAAATTTTGCTAGGGCTGTGGTTTTCTACTTTATTTAAGCCCCACCAGTGGCTGAGAGGTTCTGCTCTCGAAGCTGGTAGACAGGAGGTGCTGGGTTCGAACCCAATCGCGCCCGTCGGCCTAACCGTTTCGGAGTTTTCGTGGTTTTCTTCGAAGCCTTGGATTTTCCATGCGTAAATACGGGTTAGGTTCCCTTAGAAAGACCCCCACGAAGGGCACTCCCCCTAGGGCCTATATCCCTCGAGTAGATAATCGGCCGTCAACAATCAACCCGACCCAACCCTCTACTTTATTTAATATCAGCTATATGCTCTTTTTTTCTATACTTAAATTTCCTGCTAGTCATACCAATATAGTAATTCTTTGATCCATGTGCGCTAATAAATGGTATTTCATACAATCCTGAGTATCGCGAAACAATCTCTAGGCAACCCCAGACGCAACTGTTTCGCGTTTCCATTTCTTTCCTCCTTATTTTCTACGTTTTCAATTTTTAGATTCCAAACGCAGATGACCCCCACCCCTCCCCTTTCTCATTAGTTAATGGAAATTATCTTCTTCCTGTAAAAATCACTTTTGCCTTCGACCCCTTAAAAAAAGAAGTCTATCGAAATGCAGAAGATCCTTCCCTTTCCACGCCAATCCTATTTAAATTCTCAACTTTCATGGTTTTCGCCAAGCATAATTCCCGCTAAGAAAAGAAAGAAAGCTCTTGCCAATCAGATGCGTTTCGCAGTATCTGCGCAGATTTTCATTGGTCCATTACCAAAACTTTTGGCCCGTTTCCAAATCGTTACTTTTTTATTATATAGAAGGATTACTCAAGGGTGTATGAAATACCATTTATTAGAGCAGACGAATCAAAGAATTACTATATTGATATGACTAGCAGAAAATTTGAGTATAGAAAAAAGGAGCATATAGCTGATATTAAATATAGTAGAAAAACTACAGCTCTACTAAAATTTTATCAAGAAGAATCCATCCAAATAAATTTCAATAAAAGTAACATTATTTTCCTGTTCAGTCTATACAAGGATGGGAATTCTCCATCCAAAACTACTACTTCCTGCCACTAAATTTAAATGGTATTTCTCGAGTTATTAAATGACAAAATTTACGAGATTTAATAAAGAAAGGAATACTATTAACATTTAGTGGTGAAAATCAACCATTCGGGGCGAAGAGTTCACATCCCTGTCTATACTATCCATTTATTATAAGAGAAACCATGGAGATTGTTACGCGCAAAAAATCGATATGTAACGTAGCAGCATCATTTCACTTACCAAAAATATGGCTCGATCTACTCAATGGTTATAAAGATAAAATAAACATCCAAGTAAAATAAAATAATAACGTGCATATGAAAGAATACGTGGAAAAACTGAATGATGGCGTGTCATAGACCATTCAAATTTAGAATAGTTTTATTTATTTGTTTTGAAAATGACTCGGGTTGAGTCGAAACATGTCAATAGTAAAAATAAATGTATTTTTACTGGATTTAAAGTTTTAATTTACACCTTTTAGTATTTGAATTACTGAAAATATATTTTACCAAAATGGTCCCACATCAGCCATTTCAAGAAATTGATGCCTGAATTCTAGGCAGCATGTACATAGAATGTTAACATCGGTCCTAAATATAAAATTAATAAACGTTTACAATAACAATTTAAAAAATAATTTTTTAATCAATTTTCAAGATAATTAAAAATTAAGAGATACATACCTGTAGTATGCTAATATTTCCTATTGAAATATGAATCTGTCTTTCTCATGTTGTTTATGCCATACCAAAAAAAAAACAAGTTGGAAATTGCTCGTCAAACGTGGCAAATGAGGTGCGTCCGTACTATAACTAGTTTTATAATTATTTTTTGCACCCCATATTGTACTGAATGTATATTTTTTTGCGCTTCATAAGTGCATAGTCTGGTTGGTTGGTTGGTTGGTTGGAGTTTTATGGCACAAAGTCCCTGTAGGGACATGCTGCGCCAAGAAAAAGTTGAGTAAAACATAGTTAAAAATTAAAAGTTACAGCAAAATACTGTCAGAAATATAAAAGTGAAAAAACAAAGTAAAATGAAGAAAGCAATGTGATGATACAAGTAATAAAAAATAATGCACAATGAAAGCGACAATACACAAGGTTTTAAAAGACAAAAAATAGTTAAAACACTAGAATATTTAAATTAAAAAATTCTAAAATCTCTAAAGTTATGAAAAGTTATATGTTCAAGAAATAAAGCATAAAATGTTATATAATACTGCTTTAAGAACGAAGTTATAATTCAAAATTTTAAAACGATATAAAGCTACGTAGGATGAATAACTTCAAAAACTGTATTATTGTCATCGTTATCAGAGTCATAACTACAAGAGTCCATAGCCTCTTCTGCATAGTTGAGCAGCTGTTTGTGATCTTTAATATTAGTTATTGCTGGGCTAAGACATGATTTATTGCTTTTTCTCTTCACAGTTTTCCACTGCGAAGAGATTTGAGTTGGAGGTTTCTTTCTTTCTTTTTGCGCGAAAGTTTTTTCATTTGCTTTCGGAGTTGGACAAACAACAGGTTTCACTAATTTGCTTTTATCTGTATCTGGCGTTTTTTTTGTCTTATGTTCGGTTGATATTTTTGATTTAACTGATGATGTTTGGGGAGAATTAGGTTTCTGTAATGATAGAACTGGAGATGAAGCAACCTTTGTTTCAGTCTGATGATTAGATGACTTTTTGGATCCAACTGGAGATTTCTGTGAATGAGTAAGTTGATATTCTATTGTAACTGGTTCTGAGGATGGTAGCCAACGTTCCAATAATGGGGTACCATAGCATTTACTACCAAGAGAGACGTCCCGCGTTTTTTTAGGTGAAGTATTGGTTGAATGTGTCATAGATGTATTATTTGGTGGAAAAGAGCAGTCGGTCTGGGTACTGATGTGCCTTACGGATTTTGGTTGTTGTTTGAATATACTGGAGTAAGATACCCCAACAGAGGGGGTCCTAGATTCAACAAGTTTACGGGCTTCAGGGTAGGAAAGTTTTTGAGTAATCTTAACTGCAAGAATTTCCTTTTCACGGATCCAGTTAGGGCAAGAGCGAGAGTACGATGTATGGTCACCTTTACAATTAGCGCAGCGTTCTGGTTTTTCGCAAGTTTTGCCGTCATGGCCGACTTCTGCACAACGTGGACAAGTAGCAGATCCACGACAGGTAGTATTAGTATGCCCATACCGCTGGCACTTAAAACAACGCAGAGGATTAGGGATATAAGGCCTAACTGGACAGTTTAAATAACCAGCTTTAATTGTAGAAGGTAAAATATGGCTATTGAAAGTTAGAATAATGTGTTTAGTAGGAAGTATTTGCCCATTTCGTCGGATAGTGATACGGCGTACATCTATGATATTTTGATCACTTAAATTAGCTAGAAGTTCTTCTTTTGTAGAAAATAAAAGATCTGGTTCAGATATGACACCACGGCAAGTATTAAGAGTTTGATGTGCTTTAACAGAGACAGAAAAAGTACCTATAGTATCGCAATTTGACAGAAGTTGTGACTGCCTGGCTGAAGAAACCTCAACCAGTAAGTCCCCAGACTGCAATTTTTTGAGCGAGTGACCATCAGCCAAAACAGACTGAAATGTTTTTGCTATTAGAAAAGGTGAAGTTTTTTTGAAAGAACTATCTGAGAGACTATCAGTGCGTTTAATTACAAAAAAACGAGTGAATAACGTCTGTACAGTTTGTTGCTCGCCACTTGGGAGAGAAATAGAAGGAATGTTAGTTTTTCCATCCATAATTGAAAAAAAGAAAAAGAATTCAGACCCCGGCCGCACCACCCACTACCGAGCCCAACAAGGGGATGCACATTCGTGCACCAGTGCTAGCCAGGGCCCATACGGTCACAAGACACTCCTATGCCAGTCTCCACCCTTAGCGAGATGGCTAGTAAGTACTCGCTCACTTGATCCCCAGCCAGTGACACAAGTCAGCTGACCAGCCGATTGATGCATACGGGACCAATATGCACCTCCCGTCTACCTGAAGCTGAGGCCAAAGCAGTGTGTTGGTTACCCTCAACTACCAGGATCCCCCTTTCCAGGGACACGGGTCGCCACGCACGGCAAACACGTGGGTGGTTTACAATTCTCCACAAGTCGATATACAGGATGATATCGGCTCATACAGAATTGCCCTCACCTCCGAAGAGGAAACCACAACGAGAGAGAAACAAAGAGGAAAGAAACACGAGAGAAATAAGAGGAAAAGGAAAAGAGACAGATCGCTCAGGAACCCGGGGTTGCGAAGCCCGTGAATACCTAAAGAAGGTATCCCCCTGGGGGGAGTGCATAGTCTGTAACATCATTAAAATGCACTTACAATAATTTTTTCCCCATTCCCCGTAATGTAACGGAAAACTTTTGACTGTCCCTGTAATAAACTATACATTCGATTTTAATAAAATTTGAAATGGCTCGACAAAATTTTGCAGCAATTATACATTAAAAATTTCAGACCATTCGGAAGGCTGTAAAATCATTAAAATGCATTTGCTATAATTTTTTCCCATTGGCCGTAATGTAACGGAAAACTTTTGGGTGTCCCTGTAATTAAACTATACATCCGCTTTTCATAAAATTGGAAATGGCTCGACAAAATTTTGCAGCAATTATATATTAAAAATTTCAGACCATTCGGAAGTCTGTAACATCATTAAAATTCACTTGCAATAATTTTTCCCATTGGCCGTAATGTAAAGAAAAACTTTTGACTGTCCCTGTAATTAAACTATACATCCGATTTTCATAAAATTGGAAATGGCTCGACAAAATTTTGCAGCAATTATATATTAAAAATTTCAGATCATTCGGTCGGGTAGTTTTTGCTCTGTTATATGCGGACGGACGGACAGACGGACGGACAGACAGACGGACTGAACGACGACTATAGGTGCTACGTATTTATATAATTACGAACGCACCTAAAAAAAAGACCGTGCAGCATTCTACCTATTATCTGCCGTTTCATGTTACGCGGTATAGCTGTCTATTCCTGGTGTTTGGGAGAAAACAACCAGCTTCAAAAATCACTGCAGGCGCAAACACTGGTGGAAATTGATTTATGAAAACACGGTTTTTAACAAAAACTTCTACACTGCTGGCCATCCAAAATGCAATACCAAGAAAGACAAGAGACATCAAAGCCAAATTAGTTTTAGAGATTACACATAGTAACAGTGTTAATTGATTCCAAAGACAACCTTCTTTGAAGTGAGGTAGACGGGAAAATCAGTAAGAACTGTTACCTCCACGGCTGTCAATGACCGCTGCTACATGCTGTGACATAGGGTGAAAGAGACTTTGGATGTGTTGTTGGGGAATGGCATCCCACGCGGCGCCAAAGTTCATCTTGTGTACTCACGGGTGCGGCATTCCGGGATAGGCGTTGTCCAATCATTGACCAGACATGCTCCATGGGCGATAGATCTAGAGAACAGGCAGGTCAGGATGACAATGGAATATGGTGAGCTACGATGAAAGCTTGAACATTGCGGGCAGCATTTGGTCGTGCATTGTCCCTTTGAAATGTGGTCGCAGGCAAGCCCTGAACGTAAGGGAAGAGAACAGGCTGCAAAACCTCAGAGGCATGTACTGACTGGTAAGTGTACCGTTAATGCGCGCTAGGGGGATGCGGGGGTTGAGTCCAATAACACCTCACACCATAACACCGGGTGCAGGACCAGTATGATCATGCATAATACAGCAGTTGAGCAACCTCTCCCCACGGTGTCTCCTAACTAATTCGACCATCGTGATACTGCTGACAGAAACGTGATACATCCGAAAACACAATGCTATGACATTCGGATGCCCATCTCTGCCGTTAAGCGGACCATTGTAAACGCAAACGCCTGTGGTTTAATGCCAAATGTATACGACGCAATGGGCGCCTAGCGGACAATCCACTGTACTGCAAACGAATTCGAGCTCTTCGTGGGGACGTCCATTGTTGTGTTAGAGACGACATTCGTTGAGTTATTGTTGCGGGTGTGGCAGTGCGTTCCATCAATGCCATGCACACAATATACCTGTCTTCTAGTGGAGTGGTATAACGAGGCGGTTGCAAATGCTCCTGTTGGTCTGACGTTCCCTCCTGAATCCACCGATTCCATATTCTCATGACTGTTGCTTGGCTACGTTCAATATGATGACCAATTTCTCGGAAGGATAATCCGCAATCTCTGTATGCAACGATTCTTCCGCCATTGAAATAAGAAACGTGCTCGAATGTGTTCGTGTTTTGCTACGAGGCATACTGAATCTGTACACACAAAAAATCGCACAAGAAAACAATTCACGCTCTTCACAACGACAATTTTTCTTCCCTTTATATACAGATTGTAAGGGGTACTGCGGTCGCCCAAGATGTGCGCGAGCGCTGAATTTGTAATATTTGCATATCCTACCGAGGTGTTTATAGGGTGTAAATTTTACGCTGTTTGGTTGATCTCTTCATGGTGTTGCATTTTGGATGGCCAACAGTGTATAATATTCATTAATGATGAATGAAATTTCATGGTATATACAAAGTATGTATAACAAATGAGTTACAGAAATAAAATTTCATACATAATATAAAACTTAAACAAAAAGGTCATAAATTACGTTTTCGTAATATGCAAACATGGAAAATGATTTATGAAGTATCACATTTCATTGGGTAGTCCGAAGTAATGTGACAAAAATTTGCATAAAACAAGGTAACGTGTCATGCACAATAGACATGAAAAGACTTATTTATTGGAAGCAATATGTTTCAGTAATACTTTTCACTCTGAGTAAACGAAAGATTTTGTCTGAGAAGAAAGAGCTAAAATCGATGCATATCTAGAATGTGGAAAGTCTGTTCCGAAATTAGCAAATTAATTAAAAGTTCAGTTGGTGTGATGCATAACCATAGAAAGGTCCAGCAAATTATGGCAAAAATTTTAGCAAAAAAGGTAATCCACGTTTAAGTTACAGAGTGAAAAGGGCGATTCTTCAACTTGCATCGAAAGCCGGTCACATTTCAAAGCAGATTTGAGCAGATCCTTCCCTTCATGTTACTTCTAAAGGAGTTAGGCGAATTTTCTTCTTCACGGAACTTGGGACGGTCAAAAATGAATTCTGGTCCAAAGGTTGGTTGGTCCGTTGGTTGAAGGGAATTTTATGGCGAATATTCCCTTTAGGGACATGCTGCAACAAGACAAAGTCAAAATGAAAAAATTATAATTAACCCAAAAATTTGAGTAAAAAAAGAATAACAAAAAGATGAGGGAAAAAAATAAATGAAAACACTAATATATGTATTTAAAACCGTTTAAAAGAGTCAAAGGTTGATAGTTAAAAGACCAAAGTATTATAATTAAAAACTAAAGTTAAAAAGCAATAACCGTTAAAATATGAACGAAGTAAAAGATGACGTACAAATACTATCTAAAAACAACTTTAAAATCACAGAAATAAATAACAAATGTAAAATTAATTAGGTACAAATTCTTCAAACACTGCATTTTCTTCATCAACACTTGATTCTTATGAATCCGATTCCATTGTTTCATCCACATAATTTTGCAATTGTTTCGGATCCTTTAAATTATTAAATGATGGGTTTAGGCATTTGTTCTTGTTCTTTTTCTTCACAGTTTTCCATTCTGAAGAACCCAGAATTGTCTTTTTCTCTTTCTGTATGCAAGATTTTTTGCTTGGTTTCACAGTTTTACTACCCAGCAAAGAGGAAATTGCTGGCCAGCAGCAAGATAGGTATTGGCAATGATGGAGAAGTGCTGGCTGATGGTCTACCACTACTGAACAGTTTCAGTCAACTTTGCTGTTGGAAATCATCAGATAAAATTCTGGTGGGCATCCATTTTATCTCATGCGCTGGCCCACCACTACATGGAAGTGCACGAACTTTTGCAGTATTATTGCTGGGAACCCTTACGCTAGGAGGAGCTACGAATATCGAAGACATTGAGTATTTGAACAGAAATCTGAAATGAATATCTTAACACAATTTAAGCTGTGAAGCTAATATTTTGAAACTGTAAAAAATATAGCACCACTGATACCAACAAAATAAATAAGTAAATGAATAAATGAATAAATTCATTATTTCAACGCACTTTATTTTCTCCTTAAATCCGGTTTTACTAGGTTACAAAGGATTTTCGTTTTCATAATTTACGCAGTTCAGAATCAATAATAAAAAAAAGCGTGAAAAATACATAGGATTTCTATACAATAGAATAATTCCTATACCAGTTTAATGATTGGGAACGTAAATCACAAAAGAAACAAACTTGAAATAGTGTAATGAGAGCTTGAAAACTACGAGCAGTCGTAGCGTACGTTGAAAGCACTTGTTCAAATCCGATCACTAAAACCAAACAGCATCGAGCGCGGTCAGCACTTGGGAGGGTGACCACATGCAGTTCAAATATTTCTTTAGACATTTCTATTACAGACACTTCTGCATATATTTCTATAGCTCTTGGTGAAACTAGCTTATAGAAAAAAGAGCCATAATTATATAATACTTTGTTTTTATAGAATTCTATAAGAAATTTTTGTAAGGGAAAGTGCTGGGCCAGCAAAGGAATAGCAGTGGGATAAGTGCTAGCACTGCACTGCTGGAAAAGTGCCGGATTGAAGAAATATGATGGTATACCAATGCTGGCCTTCTGTTGTCCATCACTGATGGGCAAGCTGCATTCGGCTCGGACACTTTTCGACAGGTTTAAGTAATGGCACCCTTGCACTTTACCGCTGATAGCACTGCTGGCTGCCATCTTTTTTCCAGCTGATGGCCCACTGTTTCTTTCTTTGCTGGGTAGTATCATGTTTGTGATTTTTTTTTAGATTTAACAGCCTTAGTCTCAGTCTGGAGTTCAGATGACTTTTGGCATTGAACTGAGGATTTTTGTGACTGACTAGTTTGGTATTCTATTGTAACACGTTCTGAGGATGTTAGCCAGAGTTCAAATTTTGGGGTCGCATAACAATTAGAACCACAGCAGACATACCGAGTTTTTATCTTTGTGCTGCTGAGTGGTACTGTCATAGGTGAGTTATTTAGTGGAACGGTTGGTTGGTTGGTTGTATTGAGTTTTATGGCGCAAAATCCCTTTAGGGACATGCTGCGCCAAACAAAAAGCGAGTCAAGAAGAATTAATGAGATGAGATACAATGGAAATAAAAAAGCCATCTGGATGGGTACCCCATCCAGATGTAGTCGTCAAACAAGGGTAAAAAAAAAGTAAAATAGAAATCCAGTGAAGCAAAGTAAATGGATGTTAAGCAAAGATCAGGCAAAGATATATGGATGAGGTTTCCATCCAGATGTCAAAAAGAGAGTCAAACTTATGAAGCATATAAAAACTAAATCTCAAAATAAAAACCAGCGTGTTTTAAAAAAGTAAATAGTGCCCCATGAGGTGCCTCCCCAATGAGGTTTGTCAAGATTGGTGAGGATGTGTTAAAATACCTTCTATATAAGTGACGGAGACCCGGACAGTCAGTTAAAACATGATGAATGGTGAGATGATCAAAATGACAATGTGGACACATGGGTACATCCTCCCGAAGTAAAAGATGTTTATGAGTGATTCTAGAATGTCCAATTCTCAGACGAGTCAGAAGAACATCGGTTTTCCTTGGATAACACAGAGGCCAGGTCATGATGGTAGGTTTGATATGGTGCAGTTTATTATTGCATTCTAAATTCCAACTTTCTTGCCATTTATTATGAATAAAGTGTTTGATAAGTAGTTTAACGTCTGAGAATGGAACTTTGTGGCACAACGGATTAAGAGCACGCTTTGCTGCCTCATCTGCTTTCTCATTACCAGGAATACCCTAGTGTCCAGGTACCCAGCAAAATAAAATATTATAGCCACGTCTTGTAAATTTATTATAAAAATCAAGGATTGATGAGACATAAGGATGCTTTTTAAAAGATTTGATTGCATCAACAGAGCTATTTGAGTCGGTATATATGATGAAGGAAGTGTTATGATGATGAGAAATGTGCAACAGGGCTCTCTCTATCGCGATAAGTTCAGCTGTAAACACAGAAGTAGACGAATGCAGCCGGTAGCTGAGAGAAGTATTTTCACAAAAAACACCGCAACCAACAATATCTCCAGTTTTGGAACCGTCTGTATAGATGTCAGTGTAACTATTGAAATTTGATCTATGTGCAGCAAATAATTGTTGGAAAATAATTGGAGCCAAGTTATTTTTATCATATCCTTTAAAAGGGTGGAGCAATGTAACATTAGGAGGTTTCCAAGGAGGGTGTACATGATTTGGACATGGACTCACCTCGATACTACACAGAGGGCTATTATCAATAATGTTCCTAATTCTTACACCAAAAGATGGGATGCAAGATGGTCGATGCTGATAAAGCATATCGTTGTCTGTATTTAGAATGTATGAATGAAGAGGATGGCCAGGATGTGAAAGGATACGGTAATAAAGTTCTAAAGAAAGCTTTTCACGAATGTGGCGTAATGCTGGTTCATTGCAGTCAACATAAAGACTTAAAACTGGAGAGGTACGAAATGCACCAGAGCAAACACGGAGTGCGCTATGATGCACAGTGTCAAGTTTTTTAAGAACAGAGTTACGTGCGGAACCATAGACCTGGCAGGCATACTCAATTTTGGAACGGATCACGGCTCGATAGATTTTAAGGAGAGAAGTACGGTCTGCTCCCCAGGAAGTATTTGAAAGCACCTTTAGTAAGTTAAGCGATTTTTCACATTTTGTCCGTAATTGTAAAATATGTGGTAAAAAGGTTAGCTTACTATCAAATTGTAGGCCGAGAAAACGGACATTGTCTACAACAGGAATTTGAGTTGACCCAATAAAAATTTCAGGATCTGGATGCAGATCCCTACGTCTACAGAAGTGAACAGAAGAAGTTTTGTCATGAGAAATTATAAATCCATTTTTATTAGTCCAAGTAAGAATATGGGTGATTGCAATTTGTAACTGTCTTTCAGTAAAACGGATATTCTGTCCCATACACATGATGCGGAAATCGTCAACATATAAATCACCTTTCACAGAAGGGGGTAGTTGACTAAGAATGTCATTTACTTTTAGAGCAAAGAGGGTGACACTCAGAACACTGCCCTGGGGTACACCCTCTTCTTGTACATAAAAACTAGAGAGTGCCCCACCGATTCGGACTTGAAAAAGTCGAATGGCGAGGAAGTTCTTAATAAAAATAGGGAGATTCCCACGAAAGCCTAGGTTAAAATGATCACGAAGGATCCCGTATCGCCACGTTCTGTCATAGGCTTTCGCCATGTCAAAAAATACTGACACCAAATGGTTGCGTTTTAGAAAGGCTGTCCGTATGTGATTTTCAAGATTGATCAGGTTATCGATAGTTGACCTACCTCAACGAAAACCACTTTGAAATGCAGCAAGGCAATTGTTATTTTCTAAAATATGCACAAGACGACCATTGATCATTTTTTCATGTAATTTGCAAAGACTGCTAGAGAGTGCGATTGGCCTGTAATTATTGAGATTACTAGCATCTTTCCTGGTTTAGGGAAAGGAATTATAATAGAATTACTCCAGGCATGAGGAAACACCTGTTCCATCCAAATTCTGTTATAGAATGCAAGTAAATTATTGATAGAGGTTGTGCAGAGATAGTTAAGCATGGTATAGGTGATGCCATTGTGACCTGGAGCCGATAGATGACTATTTTGCAAACATTTTATGAGCTCCGAGAGAGTAAAAGGGAGATTATAGTCATAAGAGTAACAGGAGTTAAAATTGAGGTGGCTAGTTTCTGCTTGTCCTTTGTATGATAAAAAAGGTTCCGGGTATGAGTCAGAGGCAGAGTTAGATGCAAGCGTATTTGCTATGGTTTCAGCAATGTTCTTAGGAGAAGCTATTGTTTGTCCGTTGTGATTTAAAATTGAGATGTGGTTTTCAGAATAAAGGCCCATACAAATTTTTACTTTTTTCCAGAGGACTTTACTAGAGGTATTTCAGTTAATGTTAGATACATATTGAATCCAGGATTCACGTTGGCTTTTACGACGCACTCTTCTAGCATCAGCCTTTGCTTTTTTATAGGCAATATAGTTAGTATTAATGGGATAACGTCGAAAAATGCCCCAAGCTTTCTGTTGATTTTTTTTGCAGCTTGAAAGTTACTGTTCCACCATGGCTTCATGTGTCTCATTGTAGATGATGAGTTTGGTATGCTAACATCTGCAGCATTGATAATACACTGGGTGATATTATCAACTGCATCGTCTATGTCACCTTCTACCATATGATTTGTGATTTTAGCATGATTTGTGAAAGTTGGCCAATTGGCTCTGCCATAGTTATAGCGTTTAAAATAATTATTAGAATCTCCGATAGGAGTGCTCTGTGAAATGAAAGTGGGAAAATGGTCACTGCCGTGCAGATCATTTAAAATCCAGAAATTCCAATACGGATAGATATATGGAGAGCAGGTAGTGAGATCTATGGCATGAAAGGTGCGTGTCGGTTCATGAAAATATGTATGATCACCATTATTGAGTAGGCATAAGCCATTGTCAGAGATTAATTTTTCTATGATATCACCACGTTGATTAGTGTCTGAATTCCCCCACAACTGGCTATGAGCATTAAAATCCCCAACGATGATGAAAGAAGTGGGGAGTTGAAGTAGGAGATCATCAAGGAGTGCAGACTGAATAATTTGGTGGGGTGGTAAATAAATGGTACAGACTGTAATGAGACGTTTTATATGTACACTGACCGCAACGGCTTGTAAGTTTGTGTTTAGGTTAATATGAGTATGGGGTAAATTGCGAGAGATGAAAAGAGCCACTCCACCAATGGCCCTATCACAACCAGTAAAATCTTTTCTGTATGTAGCATAGGTGCACAGTTTTGCTTTGTCATTGGGTTTAAGATGGGTTTCTTGTAAAGCTAAACATAGTGGTTGATGGTCATGAAGAATACTTCGGATTTCGTTATATTTATTATGGTAGCCTCGACAGTTCCATGAAATAATATTAGTCATGAGAGTTTTTTTTTAATAAATTTATCTGCACCGTATTATCCGGAGATAGTAGACATACTATCTCCATCGTTAAATTCTTCATCCGGTTCTGGATGAAGAGCAACGGCATCATCCTCCTCCATTTTTTCTTTCATTTTTGGATGGATTTCATTTTTGGATGTTTTATTTTTTATCTTTTTGGCTGGATTTTCAGATGACACAGTGGCTTTAATTGTTGGTAGATTAAATTTTTCCGAATCACATCCATGATTTGTTTTTTGAAGTCCTCTTTTGGTGGTATTTTGAGAGCCTCTCTTAGGAATATGAGATTGGGAAGATTTTGTAGAGGGGTTTTGTGATGGTTTAGGAGGAACAGAGTTTGGTGACTTAGGAGGAATAGATTTCGGTGGCTTAGGAAAGTCAGACTGCGTTGAACTATTTGTTTTACCAGAATAAGTAGACAGGTTGATATCTTTTTGTTTTGGTTGGCAATTATTATCAGTGGGGAATTCGGTTTGGGTGGCAGTGCTTTGATAAGTTTTATGGGCCGTTTTGGATAAAGCAGCAGCATATGAAACACCAACTCTAGGTGTCCTGGACTCAACTATTTTTCTGGCTTCTGGGTACGAAATGTTATCTTTTGTGCGTATGGTCTGTATCTCCTTTTCTCTTTTCCACTGTTCACACGATTTGGCGTAAGATGGATGATCTCTTTTACAGTTGACACAACAAGGTGGAGCGTTGCAGTGCGCACTTTCGTGGCCAACTGCACTGCATCGACCACATGTTTCCTTACCACGGCAATTTGTTTTTGAATGCCCAAAGCGTTGACAATTAAAGCAACGCAGTGGGTTTTGAATGTACGGTCTGACAGAACATGACAGATATCCAGCTTTTACATATTTGGGTAAGTTTGGTGAGTTAAAGGTCAGTATGATGTGCTTGGTAGGGATTTGTATTTGATTGGCTGGTATATGTTCGTCTTTACGGTAAATTTTGATTCGTCTAGCTTCAATTACATTTTGTTCTTTTAGATTATCAACTATTTCAGTTTCTGTAACATACAGCAGGTCAGATTCAGATATCACCCCACGAGATGTGTTGAGGGTTCTATGTGGACTTACGGAGATCGGGATATTTGCAAAATTTGTACATTTTTTTAAACTAATGGCTTGTTTGCCATTGTTTACTTCAATAAGAAGTTCACCAGATCGAATTTTTTTAATGGTTTTTGGTTCACCTATCAATCCGTGGATAGATTTGTTAATCAAGAAGGGAGAGGTCTTGTCGAAGCTGCCTTCTACCCTTTTAACAACAGAAAGAATGTTTCAGCACATGTATCATCAGTTCTATCAGACCAAGATTTGGTTTTTCTCTGATTTATATCTGCTTGAAGGCCTGAGGCCGATGCAGTCAGCTTCTCCTTAGATGTATTCTTAGGCGTAGCAGTCTCAAGTTGAGCATTGGATGAAATATGGGGTTGTGGGGCCTCCACATCGCATGTCTTATTTTCTATTGTTGTAACCATATTTGTTAGAGATATTATGTAACGCCAGGCATCGGGCCTGGTCACCGACCCTTCTTCTTACCGTTACTTTAGGCGCAGGTCTCAAAGGGGTGAAAACTATCAACAAACTTCCACGTTTTTCGAACGTTGGATTAAACTCGATAGCATCTCCAAACTCTAGTTCTTTCACGGTGGAACTCGGTTGTCGTAGGTAAGCCTTTACAGCTCTGTCCAACCTACATCGCCCTTACGTCGAAAGGACACCTGTCGCCCAGTGCATTCCTAACCACCGCCATACAAGTACGGCGCCCACCGATCACGGAACCGGAATTCGGAGATGCCCTGCACTCTGGGACTCGAGATCAGCCTAAAGAGGTAGAAACGCGGCGTTGAGATTAAAAAAACCTCAACACCCAGAGTGTCTCACGTGAAAATAAAAAAATCCACTATTGTAAAAAAGAAAAAGTGATGTGGGTGAGAACTTACAAACAAGGTGTATTGTTTCTCTTTTTTCAATATTTTAAGCTTATTTCCCTTTTTTTTTAAACAAAAGAACAAGAACAATGTTAGTAGAACAAATAACAATTTGAACAAAATGGTCAGTAAAAAACATGAACAAGAACAAAGAGGGATAAGAAACTGAAAAAAGAAGATTAAAAAGTGTGAAACAAAGAAAAAGGATAGACAACTAAAAAGAGAAGAAAACAGGGAAGGAGAAAGATCGCTCGGGAACCCAGGGTCGCGAAACCCGTAAATACCTAAAGAAGGTATTCCCCTGGGGAATTTAGTGGAACGGAGGTATCGGTATGGGTGCTTATGTTCCTTACAGATTTTGGTAGTTTGAGTAGACTAGAATAGGATACTCCGACAGACGGTTGGTTGGTTGGTTGGTTGGTCGGTCGGTCGGTTGATTGAGGATTAGTGGCACAAATTCCCCAAACAAATTTAAAACAGAATACTATTTTACAAAGTCAAAAAGTCCTTCCGGCCAATGCCGGGAGGAAGAGGTAGCTTTCATATTCTTTATTTTAAAAAAGCCAACTTATGTTATTCAAACACGAAGCTCAATTTAGTGGAAACCGAATATAGGAGATTCAATACTAATCTTTATCAATATAATGAATGAGAATTTCGCGAAATTAGTCAGCTTTATCCAAGCTGCTTTTCTTTAAAGTAACTTATATTTGGCTGCCAAATTCGGCGATTTCTTAAAGTGCCTGCCATTTTAAGACAGCATGGTGGATGAGGCTAACCAGTGAACTTGGTCGAGACCTTAGTAACTGCTGTGCACATGCTCACTCACATCGGAATCGGTTGATATATACGAGTGCTGTTGCAGGCAAAAAATCAGATTTTTCAAAATGTCAGCCACATTAGATATCGAAATTGCTATATCTGAGCCATTTTTTAAGATAAAGACAAACAAAAAATGCTCCTGAATCCTTATATCAAGGTCAAATACTTAAGAAAGAAACCTTTTTCAATTTCTAATTTTTTTGCACCTCACTTTAAATATAATTTTTTTTTAATTTAATGGCCGCCATTTTGAAAGAAGATGGCTGATGAATCTGTCCAGCAAACTTGGTCCAGATATTGATGTATACTATCCACATGCCTTCTTACATCGAAATAGGCGAATACGTGTTTTATCGCGTGACAAATACAATGTCGTTTCAAAATATTAACCATGCTAGAAATTCAAAGAGCGATAATTCAACCATTTTTTAAGATATAAACAAAAGAACAAATTTTCAGAAACACAAACTGCTCCGGAATCTTTGTATCAAGGCCAAACACATAAAAAAAATCTTTTTCATTTTTCAATTTTTTTAATACCTCATTTTAAATTTTAAATTAATTTTTTTTAATGGCAACCCTTTTGAAACAAGATGGCGAATGAAGCTGGCCAACGAACTCGGTCGAGATATTTGTATGTACTATGTACACATCAAGGTACATCCAAATCGGTTCATAAATACGCCTGTTATCACGTGACAAAAATCAGGACGTTTCAAAATGTCAGCCACGCTAGAATTTCAAAATACTATAACTCAGCCATTTTTTAAGATATAGACGAAACAAAAACTGCTCCCGAATCTTTTTATCAAGGTCAAACACATAAGAAAAATAAATTTCCATTTTAAATTTTTTGGTTCCACATTTCAAATTTAAAATTTTTTCAAAAATTTTAAAGGGCCGCCATTTTGAAACAAAATGGAGGATGAAGCTGGCCAACGAACTTGGTCGAGACATTGGTATGTACTATGTATAAACGAAGTTACATCCAAATCGGTTCATAAATACGCCTTTTATCGCGTGACAAAATTCAGGACGTTTTAAAATGTCAGCCACGCTAGATATTCAAAATGCTGTAACTCAGCCATTTTTTAAGGTTGGTTGGTTGGTTGTTTGGAGTTTTATGGCACAAGGTCCCTTCAGGGACATGCTGCGCCAAGAAAAAAGTAAGGTGTAAAACATGGTTAAAATTTAAAAGTTACATTAAAAGACTGTATGAGATATATAAGTTATAAACAAAGTAAACTGAAGAAAGAAATGTGATGATACATGTAATTAAAATAATGTACAATGAAAATCACAATACACAAGGTTTAAAAATCCAAAATGTAATTAAAAGACAAAGCATATATTTAAATTAAAAATCTCTAAAAGCTCTAAGGTTATGAAAAGTTAAAATTAATCCAAAAGACAAAGCATAACACAGTATAGTAATACTGCCTAAAAAAAAAGTTATAATTCAAAATTTAAAAAACTCAATAAAAAATCATGTAGGATTAAATTTTTCGAAAACAGCATTTTCATCGTCATCAGAGTCATAACTGTAAGATTCCATAGCCTCTTCTGCATAGTTCAGTAACTGTTTGGTATCCTTTACATTTGTGATTGCTGGGCTCAGGCATGATTTCTTGTCTTTTCTCTTCACAGTTTTCCACTGTGAAGAGACTTGCGTTGGAGGTTTCTTCCTTTCTTTTTGCGCACAAGTTTTTTCATTAGCTTTCTGAGTTGGGCGAATTGGTTTCACCAATTTGCTTTTATCTGGAGCTGGCGTTTGTTTAGTCTTGTGTTCAGTTGATATTTTTGATTGAACTGATGATGTTCGGAGGGAATTAGGTTTCTGTAATGGTATTGGAGATGAGGCAGCCTTAGTTTCAGTCTGATGATTAGATGACTTTTTGGATCCAACTGGAGATTTCTGTGACTGAGTAAGTTGATATTCTATTGTAACTGGTTCTGAGGATGGTAGCCAACGTTCCAATAATGGGGTACCATAGCATTTACTACCAAGAGACACGTCACGGGTTTCTTTAGTTGATTGTATAATACTTGAATTATTTGGTGGAATAGAGCAGTCGGTCTGGGTACTTATATGCCTTACGGATTTTGATTGTTGTTTGAGTATACTGGAGTATGATGCCCCAACAGATGGGGTCCTGATTTCAACAAGTTTACGAGCTTCAGGGTAGGAGATTTTTTGGGTTATTTTAACAGCAAGAATTTCCTTTTCACGGATCCAATTCGGACAAGAGCGAGAATATGATGTGTGATCACCCTTACAGTTTGCACAGCGTTCGGGTTTTTCACAAGTTTTACCATCATGTCCGACCTCTGCACAACGTGCACAGGTAACATTGCTACGACAGGTTGTATTAGTATGGCCATAACGTTGGCATTTAAAACAGCGGAGAGGATTAGGTATATAAGGTCTGACTGGACAGTTTAGATAACCGGCTTTAATTCTAGTAGGTAAACTATGGGTATTGAATGTGAGAATAATGTGTTTTGTAGGAAGAATTTGCCCATTTCTACGGATAGTGATACGACGAACATCTATTATATTTTGATCGCTTAAATTAGATAGAAGTTCTTCTTTTGTGGAAAATAAAAGATCTGGTTCAGATATTACACCACGGCATGTATTCAGAGTATGATGTGCTTTAACAGAAACAGAAAAAGTACTTATATTATTGGGATTTGACAAAAGTTCAGACTGCCTGGCTGAAGAAACCTCAACCAGTAAATCACCAGATTGTAATTTTTTTAGAGAATGACCATCCCCCAAGACAGACTGGAAAGTTTTTGCTATAAGAAATGGTGAAGTTTTTTTGAAAGAACTATCAGAGAGACTATCAGTGCGTTTAATAACAAAAAAACGAGTAAATAAGGACTGTACATCTTGTTGCTCTCCACATGGGAGAGAAGTAGAAGGAACTTTAGTATGTCCATCCATAATTGAAAAAAATAGAATTCAGACCCCGGCCGCACCACCCACTACCGAGCCCAACAAGGTTGGTTGGTTGGTTGTATGGGGTTTTATGGCGCAAAATCCCTTAAAGGACATGCTGCGCCAAAAAAAAAGTAGACTAAAACATCAAAAAAGGGAGAGATAGAAAAATGAAAAAATAAAGGAACAATGAGAAGAGCAACCTGGATGGGGTATCCCATCCAGATGTAGTCGAACAAGAGTAGAAAAGACTAACTTTTAAATACTATAAAACAGTAGAGTAAAAACAAAAGAATAAGTCAATAAAAAGTGCAATCTGGAAGGGGTTCCCTTCCAGATATCACAAAGGTGTAAACAGAAAATTTAATCGTTAAACCAAAGATATACAAATTAAATTTCAAAGTAAAATCCAGCATGTTTTAAAAAAGTAAATAGTGCCCTATGAGGTTTATCCCCAATAAGGTTTGTCAAGAGTGGTGATGATGACTTAAAATAAGTTCTATATAAGTGCCGGAGACCCGGACAGTCAGTTAAAACATGATGAATGGTCAGGTAATCAAAATGACAATGTGGACACATGGGAGCATCCTTCCGAAGTAAAAGATGTTTATGAGTGATCCTTGAATGTCCAATTCTCAGACGAGTAAGTAGAACATCTGTTTTTCTTGGATAACTCGGAGGCCAGGTCATTATTAGAGGTTTGATATGGTGCAGTTTATTATTGTTTTCCATATCCCAACTTTCTTGCCATTTATTCTGAATAAAAATATTTATAAGTAGTTTAACGTCTGAGAAAGGAACATCATGGTGTAACGGATTAAGAGCACGTTTTGCCGCCTCATCTGCTTTCTCATTGCCAGGAATACCCATGTGTCCAGGTACCCAGCAGAATAAAATATTATGACCACGCCTTGTCAATTTGTTATAAATATCTAGGATGGATGAGACAAGAGGATGCTTGTTAAAAGATTTAATTGCGTCAATAGAACTATTTGAGTCTGTATAGATAATGAAGGATGAGCTATGATGATGAGATATGTGCACCATGGCTCTCTCTATTGCAATCAGTTCGGATGTAAAGACAGAGATAGAAGGATGGAGACGATAGCTTAATGAAGTGTTGTCACAAAATACACCACAACCAACAGTATTGCCACTCTTAGATCCATCTGTATAAATGTCAGTATAGCCATTAAAATTTGCTCGGTGTGCGGCAAATAACTGTTGTAAAACTGCAGGGGCCAAGTTGTTTTTATCATATCCTTTAAAGGGATGGAGCGATGTAATATCAGGAGGGTTCCAAGGAGGAAGTACATGCAATGGACATGGACTTACCCTGATATTACTCAGTGGGCTATTATCAGTAATTTTTCTAATTCTGACACCAAAAGATGGGATGCAAGATGGTCGATGCTGATAAAGAATATCATTGTCGGTGTTTAAAATGTATATATGAAGAGGATGGCCAGGATGTGAAAGGAGACGGTAATACAGTTCTAAAGAAAGCTTTTCACGAATGTGGTGTAATGATGGTTCATTGCAGTCAACATAAAGACTTAAAACTGGAGAGGTACGAAATGCACCAGAGCAAACACGGAGTGCGCTATGGTGCACTGTGTCAAGTTTTTTAAGAACAGAATTACGTGCAGAACCATAGACCTGGCAGGCATAATCAATTTTGGAGCGGATTATAGAGCGATAAATTTTCAAGAGAGAACCACGGTCTGCTCCCCAAGAAGTGTTTGAAAGCACCTTAATTAGATTAAGTGATTGCTCGCACTTTTTACGTAACTGCAAAACATGTGGCAAGAAAGTGAGTTTTTTATCAAAATATAAGCCAAGAAAGCGAATGCAATCAGTAACAGCAACTTGAGATGCTCCAATATAAATTTCAGGATCTGGATGCAGATCCCTTCGTCTACAGAAATGCACACAAGAGGTTTTGTCTTGGGAAATAATAAAACCATTTTTATTTGTCCATTGAATAATACGGTTGATAGCAATTTGTAATTGTCTCTCAATAAAACGCATATCTTGTCCTTTACATAAAATTTTAAAATCGTCAACATATAGTGTACCCTGCACACAAGGGGGTAATTGTTGCAGTATATCATTTATCTTGACTGCAAAGAGGGTGACACTCAGAACACTGCCCTGTGGTACACCCTCTTCTTGTACATAAAAACTGGAGAGAATCCCCCCAATTCGAACTTGAAAAATTCGAATGGCGAGGAAGTTCTTAATAAAAATCGGGAGGTTCCCACGAAAGTCCAGGTTAAAAAGGTCGCGAAGGATACCATACCTCCATGTCTTGTCATAGGCTTTCATCATGTCGAAAAAAACAGTGACCAGATGGTTGCGTTTTAAAAAAGCAGTCCGTATATGGGTTTCTAAAAGAATGAGGTTATCGATAGTGGACCTACCACGCCGAAATCCGCTTTGGAAGGCTGCAAGGCAATTATTTGATTCAAGAACATGCACCAGGCGGCAATTAACCATTTTTTCTAAAAGTTTGCAGAGGCTGCTAGAGAGTGCGATAGGCCTGTAATTGTTTGGGTCACTGGAGTCTTTCCCTGGCTTAGGAAAAGGAATGATAATGGCTTTAGACCAGGCATTAGGGAAAGTTTGTTCAATCCAGATTCTATTGAAAAAAATAAGTAAGTTATTGAGAGAGGTGGAAGAAAGATGTTTTAGCATGGTATATGTGATGCCATCATGTCCTGGGGCAGATAACCGGCTCTTTTGCAAGCAACTTAAGAGTTCTGGAATAGTAAATGGGAGATTGTAATCATGAGAATGGCGAGAGTTAAAATTGATTCTGGTATTTTCCGTTTGTCTTTTGTATGATAAAAAAGGTTCTGGGTAAGAGTCAGAGCTAGAATTGGAAGCGAGGGTACTAGCTATTGTCTCAGCTATATTTTTGGGAGATGCTATTGTTTGGCCGTTGTGTTTTAAAATTGAGATATGATTTTCAGAATATAATCCCATACAATTTTTTACTTTTTTCCAAAGAACTTTAGTTGAGGTGTTACTGTTTATATTGGAGACGTATTGCATCCAGGATTCACGTTGGCTTTTACGCCGCACTCTTCTAGCATCAGCCTTTGCTTTTTTGTACATAATATAATTAGTATTATTGGGATACCTCCGGAAGATACCCCAAGCCTTCTGTTGATTTTTTTTTGCCTTTTTGCAGTCATCATTCCACCATGGTTTCCTGTGCTTTGGGGTAGAAAGTGATTTTGGAATGCTAATATCTGCAGCATTGATAATACATTGGGTGATATTATCAAGCGCATCGTCGATATCACCTTCTATCATTTCACTTGTAATTTTTGCAAGGTCTGTGAAAGTTCGCCAATTGGCTCTGTCATAGACGTAGCGTTTAAAGGAATTATTAGAATCCGTGTGAGGAGTTGTCTGCGAGATAAAAGTGGGAAAGTGGTCACTGCCGTACAGGTCATTAGAGACCCAGAAGGTCCAATACGGATATATAGATGGGGAGCAAATAGTGAGATCTATGGCATGAAAGGTGCGAGTCGGTTCATGAAAATATGTGTGATCGCCATTATTGAGTAGGCATAAGCCATTGTCGGAAATGAATTTTTCTATTACGTCACCACGTTGATTAGAGTCAGAATTCCCCCAGAGTTGGCTATGAGCATTAAAATCCCCAATGATGATGAAAGGAGCGGGGAGTTGGAGAACTAGATCCTGAAGTAGTGCTGACTGAATAATTTGATGGGGTGGTAAATAAATAGAACAGATTGTAATGAGACGTTTTACATGAACACGGACTGCAACAGCTTGTAAGTTTGTGTTTAGTAAAACATGAGAGTGAGGTAAACTGCGAGAGATGAAAAGAGCCACTCCACCAGTAGCTCTTTCATTGCCTGTAAAATCTTTTCTGTAGGTAGCATAGTTGCGCAATTTCGCTTTGTCAGTAGGTTTTAGATGGGTTTCCTGCAGAGCTAAACATAAAGGCTGATGGTCGGATAGAATATTACGGATTTCGTCAAGTTTATTATGATAGCCACGGCAGTTCCATGAGATAATATTAGACATGATTAAATTGTTTTTTTTTAAGAAGTTTAGCTGCGGTATTTTATTCGGAGGTTGTGGACATACTATCTCCCTCGTTAAATTCTTCACCCGGTTCTGGGTGAAGAGCTAAAGCATCATCTTCTTCCATTTTATCATTCTGTATTGATTGAGTTTTGTATTTGGATGTTTTACTTTTTTTCCTTTTGGCTGTATTTTCAGATGAACTAGTGGCTTTAATTGTTGGTAGGTTAAATTTGTCTGCATCAGATTTATGGTTTGGTTTCACAGAATGTGTTTTAGTTGTATTTTGAGAGCCTCTATTATGGAGTGGAGGTTTCGAAATAAAAGATTGTGACAATTTTGAAGAAGCAATTGTAGATGATTTAGGAGGAACAGAGTTTTGTGAATTAGGAGGAGCAGATTGCGTTGATCTATTTGTCTTACCTGAATTATTAGACAGGTTGTTTTCTTTTTGATTAGGTTGGCAATTAGGTCTAGTTGGGAATTCAGTTTGAGTTGCGATAGTTTTATAAGTTTTATGAACGGTTTTTGTTAAGGCAGCAGCATATGATACACCAACTTTGGGCGTTCTGGATTCGACTATTTTTCTGGCTTCAGGGTATGATATATTTTGTCTTGTGCGTATTGTCTGTATTTCTTTTTCTATTTTCCACATTTCACACGATTTGGCATAGGATGGATGATCTTTTTTGCAGTTGACGCAACAAGGTGGAGCATTGCATTGCCCACTTTCGTGGCCAATTGCACTGCACCGACCACAGGTTTGTTTACCTCGGCATGATGTTTTTGAGTGCCCAAAGCGCTGACAGTTAAAGCAACGCAGTGGGTTTGGGATGTACGGTCTGACAGAGCATGATAGATATCCAGCTTTTATATATTTGGGTAAGTTGGGAGTATTAAACGTCAGAATAATATGCTTGGTAGGTATTTGTACTTGGTTAGCTGGAATTTGTTCATCTTTGCGGTTTATTTTTATACGTCTAGCTGCTATGACATTTTGTTCCCTTAAGTTTTCCACTATTTCATCTTCGGTTACATGCAAGAGGTCATATTCTGATATCACTCCGCGAGATGAGTTTAAGGTTCTATGTGGTGATATGATGACAGCAATGTTTGCAAAGTGAGTACATTTTTTTAGGTTTAATGCTTGTTGGTTATTGCTTACTTCAATTAGGAGTTCACCTGTACGGAGTTTTTTTATTGTTTTGGGTTCGCCAACCAGTCCTTGGATAGATTTATTAATTAGAAAGGGGGATGTTTTATCAAAACTCCCTTCTTGGCGTTTGACGACAAAGAATCTTTCTTCAGTTTTATTTTCATGAGAGTTGGGATTGTTAGATTCCGTTGTGGAAACATAATCCTCGACTCTCTCACTCCATGATAATTTATTGCCTTGATTTTCAGTAGCCTTTGAGCTAGAGCTCGATGCATCAAAATTCTCTTTATTAGCTTGTGGGGCCTCCACATCGCTTGTCTTATTGTCTGATATTGTAGCCATATTTGAGAGATAATGTTTAAAACGCCAGGCATCGGGCCTGGTCACCGACCCTTCTTCTTACCGTTACTTTAGGCGCAGGTCTCAAAAGGGTGAAAACTATCAACAAACTTCCACGTTTTTCGAACGTTGGATTAAACTCGATAGCATCTCCAAACTCTAGTTCTTTCACAGTGGGACTCGGTTGTCGTAGGTAAGCCTTTACAGCTCTGTCCAACCTACATCGCCCTTACGTCGAAAGGACACCAGTCGCCCAGTGCATTCCTAACCACCGCCATACAAGTACGGCGCCCACCGATCACGGAACCGGAATTCGGAGATGCCCTGCACTCTGGGACTCGAGATCAGCCTAAAGAGGTAGAAACGAGGCGATGAGATTAAAAAACCTCAACACCCAGAGTGTCTCACGTGAAAATAAAAAAATCCACTATTGTAAAAAAGAAAAAGTGATGTGGGTGAGAACTTAGAAACAAGGTGTATTTTTTGTCTTTTTTCAATTTTTTTTTTTTTAAACAAAAGAACAAGAACAATGTTAGTAGAACAAATAACAATTTGAACAAAATGGTCAGTAAAAAACATGAACAAGAACAAAGAGGGATAAGAAACTGAAAAAAGAAGATTAAAAAGTGTGAAACAAAGAAAAAAGGATAGACAACTAAAAAGAGAAGAAAACAGGAAAGGAGAAAGATCGCTCGAGCCCAACAAGGGGATGCACATTTGTGCACCAGTGCTAACCAGGGCCCATACGGTCACAAGACACTCCTATGCCAGTCTCTACCCTTAACGAGATGGCTAGTAAGTACTCGCTCACTTGATCCCCAGCCAGTGACAGAAGTCAGCTGACCAGCCGATTGATGCATACGGGACCAATATGCACCTCCCGTCTACCTGAAGCAGAGGCCAAAGCAGTGTGTTGGTTTCCCTCAACTGCCAGGATCCCCCTTTCCAGGGACACGGGTCGCCACGCACGGCTAACACATGGGTGGTTTACAATTCTCTATGAGTCGATATACAGGATGATATCGGCTCATACAGAATTGCCCTCACCTCCGAAGAGGAAACCACAACGAGAGAGAAACAAAGAGGAAAGAAACACGAGAAAAATAAGAGGAAAAGGAAAAGAGACAGATCGCTCAGGAACCCGGGGTTGCGAAGCCCGTGAATACCTAAAGAAGGTATCCCCCTGGGGGGGCCATTTTTTAAGATATAGACGAAACAAAAACTGCTCCGGAATCTTTGTATATAGGTCAAATACATAAGAAAAAAAAAATTTTCCATTTTAAATTTTTTGGTACCACATTTCAAATTTAAAATTTTTTCAAAAATTTTAAAGGGCCGCCATTTTGAAACAAAATGGAGGATGAAGCTGGCCAACGAACTCGGTCGAGACATTGGTATGTACTATGTATAAACGAAGTTACATCCAAATCGGTTCATAAATACGCCTTTTATCGCGTGACAAAATTCAGGACGTTTTAAAATGTCAGCCACGCTAGATATTCAAAATGCTGTAACTCAGCCATTTTTTAAGATATAGACGAAACAAAAACTGCTCCGGAATCTTTGTATATAGGTCAAATACATAAGAAAAAAAATTTTCCATTTTAAATTTTTTGGTACCACATTTCAAATTTAAAATTTTTTCAAAAATTTTAAAGGGCCGCCATTTTGAAACAAAATGGAGGATGAAGCTGGCCAACGAACTCGGTAGAGACATTGGTATGTACTATGTACACACCGAATTACATCGAAATTGGTTCATAAATACGCCTTTTATCGCGTGACAAAATTCAGGACGTTTCAAAATGTCAGCCACGCTAGATATTCAAAATGCTGTAACTCAGCCATTTTTTAAGATATAGACGAAACAAGAACTGCTCCGGAATCTTTGTATAAAGGTAAAATACATAAGAAAAAAATATTTTTCCATTTTCAATTTTTTGGTACCACATTTCAAATTTTATTTTTTTTTTTTAAATTTTAAATGACCGCCATTTTGAAACAAAACGGCGGATGAAGCTGGGCAACGAACTCGGTCGAGACATTGGTATGTACTATGTACACACCGAATTACATCGAAATCGGTTCATAAATACGAGAGTTATAGTGTGACAAAGGTCAGATATATATATATATATATATATATATATATATATGAATTTTGAACGGAGGGCGGTTTCGGGGTCTGGGGGTCATGATCGATGAAAATATACCAAAATTTTTTGAAATCGCTTTCCTCCGAACGGCTGCAATAGGTAGCTTTTTGTAATGAAAGCTACCTAAAAATAATGATAATAAGGTAGGAAAGACAATGTACTTAAATTAATAATGATATAAATGTAATTAAAACAAATCAATGAAGTCAAAGACCACAGTTAAACAACACAAAGAAAATTCTTACGACTAAAAACTAACAATTGCAAAGGAAGGAGTGTTTAAAAAAAAGGTATAAATTGTATAAATACTGGATAAAAACAAGAATAAAATCCACAGATAAGTAAACAACAATATAAAATTATTGCGGTACAAACCCTTCAAAAAATTCTCGTGATCTGCACTAGAATCACAGAATTGCGATTCCATAGCCTCTTCTACATAGGATTGAAGCTTTTTGTGATCTTTCACATTAGAAAGTGATATGTCAAGGTAAGATTTCTTCTTTTTTTTCCTCACGGTTTTCCACTGTGAAGAGGCTTGATTAGAAGCCTTATTTCTTCTTTTCTGTTCACGACATTTTTGATTTATATTTTCAACAGGAAGTGTGTCAGCTTTCTGCAATGTGTTTGAAGATGAAACAGAGGTTTACTCAGTTTTATGTTCAATTAACATTTTAGACTGGGTAGAAGATTTTTGTGCTTCACTAGTTTGGTATTCTATTATAACAGGATTTGAGTATGGTAGCCAACGTTCTAATTTCGGGGTCGTATAGCATTTAGAACCACAACACACATCGCGGTTTTTTTTCTCTCTGCAGTGCTCAATTATAATATTGTGGGTGAATAGCTTGGTGGAAAAGAGAATTCAGTCTGAGTGCTTATGTGCCTTACAAGTTTTGATTGTTGCCGTATACTGGAGTAAAAGACACCAATAGATGGGGTTCTAGATTGTACAAGATTGCGAGCTTCGGGATAAGAAAGGTTCTGAATTATTTCACCAGCGAGTATTTCTTTTCACGGGTCCAGTTTGGGCAACAGCGAGAGTAGGCTGCATGGTGACCTTTACAATTTGCACAGCGTTCAGGTTTTTCGCAGAGTTTTCTGTCATATCCCGATTCTGCACAACGTGCGCAGGTCACAGAACCACGACACGTTGTCATACTATGGCCATAATTCTTACATTTAAAACAACGTAGAGGATTAGGGTTATAAGGCCGGTTGGTTGGTTGGTTGGTTGGTTGAATGATGTTTAATGGCACAAAATCCCATATGGGACATGCTGCGCCAAAAAAGAATAGACTAAACACATAAAAAAAAACATGAAGGGCAAAGAGAAAAGCAATCTGGATGGGGGGTTCCATCCAGATGCAGTCAGACAAGTGTAGATGAATAAGGAGATTTAAAAGCTGAAATATCAGAGTATAAAAGATTTCAAATAAAAAAATGCAAAGTGCAGTCTGGATGGGCTCCCATCCAGATGTCAGACGAGTATGGAAAACATTTCAAGTTGTTGTTAAACCAAAAGAGATAAAAATTATATTTCAAAATAAAATCCAGCATGTTTTAAAAAAGTGAAGAGTGCCCCATGAGGTGTATCCCCAATGAGGTTTGTCAAGATTGGTGATGATGAGTTAAAATAAATTCTGTATAAGTGCCGGAGCCCCAGACAATCAGTTAAAACATGATGAATAGTCAGGCAATCAAAATGACAATGTGGACACATGGGTGCATCCTCTCGAAGTAAAAGATGTTTATGAGTGATCCTAGAATGTCCCACCCTCAGACGAGTCAGGACATCTGTTTTCCTTGGATAATTCGGAGGCCTGGACATGATTCTTGGTTTAACATGGTGCAGTTTATTATCATATTCTAAATCCCAACTTTCTTGCCATTTATTATGAATAGAGTGTTTGATAAGTAGTTTAATGTCTGAGAATGGAACATTATGGTGTAATGGATTAAGAGCACGTTTTGCCGCCTCATCCGCTTTCTCATTTCCGGGAATACCCATGTGTCGAGGTACCCAGCAAAATAATATATTATAGCCACGTCTTGTCAATTTATTATAAAAATCAAGGATGGATGAGACATAAGGATGCTTTTTAAATGATTTAATTGCGTCAATAGAACTATTTGAGTCAGTATAAATGATGAACGATGAGCTATGATGATGAGAAATGTGGAACATGGCTCTCTCTATTGCAATTAGCTCGGCTGTAAAGACAGAAGTACAAGAATGAAGGCGATAGCTTAATGAAGTGCTCTCACAAAAAATCCCACAACCAACAATATCACCTCTTTTAGAGCCATCTGTAAAAATCTCAGTGTAGTTCTTAAAATTAGCTTGATGTGAAGCAAACAAGTGTCGGAAAACAACCGGAGCCAAGTTGTTTTGATTATATCCTTTAAAAGGATGGAGACAGGTAATATTAGGAGGATTCCAAGGAGGGAGCACATGTGAGGGACATGGACTCACCTTGATCCTATTCAGAGGGCCATTATTAATAATGTTTCTCATTCTGGCTCCAAAACATGGGATGCAAGATGGTCGATGCTGATAAAGAATATCATATTTCAAATGAAAATCAAATTTCAAATTATTTTTGCTTAAAAGGCGCAAAGACCAACTTAGTGAAAAATATTCCATGCCGGGAATCGAACCCGGGTCATCAGTATAGCGCACTGACGTTCTACTGCTAAACCACATGGAACGATACCCAGCCTGGAACTTCTCACTATTATAAGTTGGCAAGGCTACAAACGCAGCACAAGATGGAATATTTTCCGTGAGCCACCAACATGGGGCAAACACAGACACTTAATTAAATCCAGCATCGATGAATCTATATTAATATTTGGAAATTTTTCCAGAGAGAAACATTCGCCTTGAATACAATGTTTCTCTCTGGAAAAATTTCCAAATATTAATATAGATTCATCGATGCTGGATTTAATTAAGTGTCTGTGTTTGCCCCATGTTGGTGGCTCACGGAAAATATTCCATCTTGTGCTGCGTTTGTAGCCTTGCCAACTTATAATAGTGAGAAGTTCCAGGCTGGGTATCGTTCCATGTGGTTTAGCGGTAGAACGTCAGTGCGCTATACTGATGACCCGGGTTCGATTCCCGGGATGGAATATTTTTCACTAAGTTGGTCTTTGCGCCTTTTAAGCAAAAATAATTTGAAATTTGATTTTCATTTGAAATATTGTATTCAAGGCGAATGTTTCTCTCTGGAAAAATTTCCAAATATTAATAAAGAATATCATTGTTGGTATTTAAAATGTAAGTGTGAAGAGGATGGCCAGGATGAGAGAGGACACGGTAATACAATTCTAATGAAAGTTTTTCACGAGTATGGTATAATGCTGGTTCATTACAGTCAACATAAAGACTTAAAACTGGAGAAGTACGAAATGCACCAGAGCAAACACGGAGTGCGCTATGGTGCACAGTGTCAAGTTTTTTAAGAACAGAATTACGGGCAGAGCCGTAGACCTGGCAGGCATAGTCAATTTTAGAACGAATTACAGCACGATATATCTTAAGGAGAGATGTACGGTCTGCTCCCCAAGAAGTATTTGAAAGCACTTTAAGTAAATTAAGTGATTTTTCACATTTTGTCCGTAATTGTAAAACATGGGGTAAAAAAGTAAGTTTTTTGTCAAAGTATAGGCCTAGATAACGAACGTTGTCCACAGCAGGAATTTGAGATGTCCCAATAAAAATTTCAGGATCTGGATGTAGATCCCTTCGTCTACAGAAATGAACACATGAAGTTTTTTCAATAGAAATTAAGAAACCGTTTTTTTAGTCCAGCTAAGGATAGTATTTATTGCTATTTGCAGTTGTCTCTCAATAAAACGAATATCCTGTCCCATACACATAATGCGGAAGTCATCAACGTAAAGATCTCCCTTAACAGAAGGTGGTAGTTGATTAAGGATGTCATTTATTTTAATAGCAAAGAGAGTGACACTCAGGACACTGCCTTGAGGTACACCCTCCTCTTGTACATAGAAACTGGATAAAATCCCCCCAATTCGAACTTGAAAAATTCGAATTGCGAGGAAGTTTTTAATAAAAATTGGGAGGTTCCCACGAAAGTCCAGGTTAAAAAGGTCACGAAGAATCCCATAACGCCATGTTCTGTCATAGGCTTTCGCCATGTCAAAAAATACTGAGACCAAATGGTTGCGTTTAAGAAAAGCTGTCCGAATGTAATGTTCAAGATGGATCAGGTTATCGATAGTACACCTACCTCGTCGAAATCCACTTTGAAATGCCGCAAGGCAATTGTTAGTTTCTAAAACATGCACGAGGCGGCGGTTGACCATTTTTTCAAGTAACTTGCAAAGGCAGCTAGAGAGTGCGATTGGCCTGTAATTATTAGGATTGCTAGCATCTTTTCCTGGTTTAGGAAAAGGGATAACAATAGCTCTGCACCAAGCGTTGGGGAATTTCTGTTCTGTCCATATTCTGTTGAAAAAGGAAAGGATATTGTTAAGAGAATGTGGTGAGAGGTGCTTAAGCATAACATATGTAATGCCATCGTGACCTGGGGCAGATAAATGACTGTCTTGCAAGCACTTTAATAGTTCTGATATGATAAATGGTTGATTGTAGGAAAATGAATTATGAGAGTTAAAATTAATCCTGGTCATTTCAGTTTGTCTTTTGTAAGTTAAAAAGGGTTCTGGATATGCGTCTGATTTAGAAATTGATGCAAGGGTGCTACCTATCGTCTCAGCTATGTTTTTGGGAGAAGTGATGGTTTGACCATTCATATTTAGAATGGAAATATTATTTTCAGAGTACAGGCCCATACATTTTTTCACTTTTTGCCAGAGTTCTTTACTTGAGGTGTTAGAGTCAATGCTCGAAATATAGTTAATCCAGGACTCCCGTTGGCTTTTGCGTCGCACTCTTCTAGCTTCAGCCTTTGCTTTTTTGTATGCCATATAGTTAATATTATTTGGATACCTACGAAATAAACCCCAAGCCTTTTGTTGTTTTTTCTTTGCTACTTGGCAATCATTGTTCCACCATGGTTTTCTGTGTTTAGGAGCAGATGACGTTTTAGGTATGCTAGCGTCAGCAGCATTGATAATACAATGAATTATATTATCAAGCGCTTTGTCAATATCTATGTCAGTCTCTATCATGCTATCAGTAATGTCTGCAAGTGCAGTAAATGTTGGCCAATTGGCTCTGTCGTAAACATATCTTCTCGGATAGTTATTAGAATCTCCACTAGTAGTCAATGATATAAAAGTAGGAAAATGATCACTGCCGTGTAAGTCATTTGAAACCCAAAAGTTCCAGAAAGGATAGAGAAATGGGGAGCAGATTATAAGATCTATTGCATGGAATGTGCGTGTTGGCTCGTGAAAATAGGTATGATCACCGTTATTGAGCAGGCATAAGCCGTTGTCAGATATAAGTTTTTCTATAATATCACCACGTGGATTAGAATCACTGTTTCCCCAGAGTTGGCTATGTGCATTAAAATCACCAAGAATGATATATGGAGCGGGGAGTTGGAGAAGGAGATTATCCAGATCTGTTGAATGAATATTTTTGTTTGGAGGTAAATAAATCGTACATATAGTTATGAGTTGATTAATATGCACACGGACAGCAACAGCTTGTAGGTTTGTAGTTAAAACAATATGTGTATGGGGTAAACTATTGGAGATGAATAGAGCCACTCCACCAATGGCCCTATCACTGCCGATAAAATCTTTTCTGTAGGTTGAATAGCTGCGTAATTTGGCTTTGACATTGGGTTTTAAATGGGTTTCCTGTAGAGCTAAGCATAATGGTTGGTGGTCGGATAGAATGTTACGGATTTCGTCATGCTTATTGTGGTAGCCACGGCAGTTCCACGAAATAATATTAGACATGAAAAATTTTAATTAAGTAATAAATCTGCGTTGTTTTAATCGGAGATAGTAGACATACTATCTCCGTCGTTAAATATTTCATCCGGTTCTGGGTGAAGAGCTAGCGCATCATCTTCCTCCATTTTATCATTCTGCATTGAATGGGTTTTATTTTTGGATGTTCTGCTCTTTTTCCTTTTGGCTGTATTTTCAGATGACACAGTGGCTTTAATTGCTGGAAGGTTAAATTTTTCTGCATCAGATTTATGGTTTGGTTTCACAGATAATATTTTAGTTGTATTTTGAGAACCTCTATTATGGAGTGGAATTTTAGTAATAACAGATTGTGATGATTTTAAAGAGGCATTTTGAGTTGGCTTAGAAAGACCAGATTTTGGTAAATTAGGTTGGTTGGTTGGTTGTATGGGGTTTTATGGCGCAAAATCCCTTAAAGGACATGCTGCGCCAAAAAAAAGTAGACTAAAACATCAAAAAAGTGAGAGATAGAAAAATGAAAAAATAAAGGAACAATGAGAAGAGCAACCTGGATGGGGTATCCCATCCAGATGTAGTCGAACAAGAGTAGAAAAGACTAACTTTTAAATACTATAAAACAGTAGAGTAAAAACAAAAGAATAAGTCAATAAAAAGTGCAGTCTGGAAGGGGTTCCCTTCCAGATATCACAAAGGTGTAAACAGAAAATTTAATCGTTAAACCAAAGATATACAAATTAAATTTCAAAGTAAAATCCAGCATGTTTTAAAAAAGTAAATAGTGCCCTATGAGGTTTATCCCCAATAAGGTTTGTCAAGAGTGGTGATGATGACTTAAAATAAGTTCTATATAAGTGCCGGAGACCCGGACAGTCAGTTAAAACATGATGAATGGTCAGGTAATCAAAATGACAATGTGGACACATGGGAGCATCCTTCCGAAGTAAAAGATGTTTATGAGTGATCCTTGAATGTCCAATTCTCAGACGAGTAAGTAGAACATCTGTTTTTCTTGGATAACTCGGAGGCCAGGTCATTATTAGAGGTTTGATATGGTGCAGTTTATTATTGTTTTCCATATCCCAACTTTCTTGCCATTTATTCTGAATAAAAATATTTATAAGTAGTTTAACGTCTGAGAAAGGAACATCATGGTGTAACGGATTAAGAGCACGTTTTGCCGCCTCATCTGCTTTCTCATTGCCAGGAATACCCATGTGTCCAGGTACCCAGCAGAATAAAATATTATGACCACGCCTTGTCAATTTGTTATAAATATCTAGGATGGATGAGACAAGAGGATGCTTGTTAAAAGATTTAATTGCGTCAATAGAACTATTTGAGTCTGTATAGATAATGAAGGATGAGCTATGATGATGAGATATGTGCACCATGGCTCTCTCTATTGCAATCAGTTCGGATGTAAAGACAGAGATAGAAGGATGGAGACGATAGCTTAATGAAGTGTTGTCACAAAATACACCACAACCAACAGTATTGCCACTCTTAGATCCATCTCTATAAATGTCAGTATAGCCATTAAAATTTGCTCGGTGTGCGGCAAATAACTGTTGAAAAACTGCAGGGGCCAAGTTGTTTTTATCATATGCTTTAAAGGGATGGAGCGATGTAATATCAGGAGGGTTCCAAGGAGGAAGTACATGCAATGGACATGGACTTACCCTGATATTACTCAGTGGGCTATTATCAGTAATTTTTCTAATTCTGACACCAAAAGATGGGATGCAAGATGGTCGATGCTGATGAAGAATATCATTGTCGGTGTTTAAAATGTATATATGAAGAGGATGGCCAGGATGTGGTTGGTTGGTTGGTTGCATGGGGTTTTATGGCGCAAAGTCCCAGTAGGGACATGCTGCGCCAAGACAAAGTCAAAATGTAAAAATGTATATATCCAAAAAAAACGATTAAAAGAAGAATAACAAAACGGTGATAAAAAGAAAAAAATTAATGAAAACAGAAATATGTATATCTAAAACCGTTTAAAAGAATCAAAGGTTCATAGTTAAAAGTCAAGCGTATTTTAAGTAAAAATTGTGGAGTTATTAAATTAATAACTGTTAAAATACACAAAGTTTAAAAGGATGTACAAATACTAGATGAAAACAAGGTTAAAATCACATGAGTAAAAACAATGTAAAATCAATTAGGTAAAAATTCCTCTAAAACTGTATTTCCTTCATCACCACTTGATTCATAAGAGTCAGATTCCATTGCTTCATCGACATAGAACTGCAGTTGTTTTGGGTCCTTTAAGTTTGAGACAGACGGATTTAAACAGCTGTTCTTGTTCTTTTTCTTCACAGTGTTCCACTGTGAAGAGCCCCCGATTGTTTTTCTCTCTTTCTGAAGGCAAATTTTTTTGCTTGGTTTCACTGTTTGAGTAGTATCAGGCTTCTGTGATGTTTTCTTAGATTTAACAGCCTTAGTATCAGTCTGGAGTTCAGATGATTTCTTTGATTGAACTGGTTCGGATGACTTTTTGGATTGAACTGGGCCGGATGACTTTTTGGATTGAACTGGGTCGGATGACTTTTTGGATTGAACTGGGTCGGATGACTTTTTGGATTGAACTGCAGGTTTTTGTGATTGACTAGTTTGATATACTATAGTAACAGGTTCTGAGGATGGTAGCCAACGTTCTAATAATGGGGTTGCATAACATTTAGAACCACAGCAGACATCACGAGTTTCTACCTTTGTGGCGCTGAGTGGTACTGTGATAGGTGAGTTATTTAGTGGAACGGAAGATTCGGTCTGGGTGCTTATGTGCCTTACAGATTTTGGTTGTTGTTTGAGTAGACTAGAGTAGGAGACTCCAACAGACGGAGTCCTGGATTCAACAACTTTGCGGGCTTCAGGATAGGAGAGATTTTGAGTTACTTTAACAGAAATGATTTCTTTTTCACGTATCCAGGTAAGACAAGAACGGGAGTATGCAGTATGATTACCCTTGCAATTTATGCAGCGTTCAGGATTTTCACATGATTTATTGTCATGGCCAACTTCTGCACAACGTGCACAGGTGGTGGAACCCCGGCAGTTAGTAGTAGTGTGGCCATAACGCTGGCAATTAAAGCAACGTAGAGGATTAGGAATGTAGGGACGGACAGGGCAATTAAGGTAACCAGCTTTAATTCTTTTTGGTAAGGTAGGGCTATTGAAAGTCAGAATGATGTGCTTTGTGGGAAGCACTTGTCCATTCCGACGGAGTGTAATACGTCGTGCATCTATGACATTTTGATCATTTAAATTTTGTAAAAGTTCATCCTTGGTAGAAAATAAAAGATCTGGTTCGGATATTACGCCACGGCTTGTATTTAGGGTTTGATGTGCTTTAACAGAAACAGAGAATGGACCTATTGTATTACAATTTGATAGAAATTCAGACTGGCTGGCTGAAGTAACCTCAACCAATAAATCCCCAGACTGCAGTTTTTTGAGATTATGACCATCACCGAAAACAGACTGAATTGTTTTTGCAATAAGGAAAGGTGAAGTTTTCTTAAATGAACTATCGGACAGGCTATCAGTACGTTTGATTACAAAGAAGCGAGTGAAAAGATTGCTCTGAACAGTTTGTTGCTCTCCACATGGGAGAGGATTTGAAGGAAGTGAAGTATTTCCATCCATATTTGAAAAAAAAAATAGTTCAGACCCCGGCCGCACCACCCACTACCGAGCCCAACAAGGGGATGCACATTCGTGCACCAGTGCTAACCAGGGCCCATACGGTCACAAGACACTCCTATGCCAGTCTCTACCCTTAACGAGATGGCTAGTAAGTACTCGCTCACTTGATCCCCAGCCAGTGACAGAAGTCAGCTGACCAGCCGATTGATGCATACGGGACCAATATGCACCTCCCGTCTACCTGAAGCAGAGGCCAAAGCAGTGTGTTGGTTTCCCTCAACTGCCAGGATCCCCCTTTCCAGGGACACGGGTCGCCACGCACGGCAAACACGTGGGTGGTTTACAATTCCCCATGAGTCGATATGCAGGATGATATCGGCTCATGCAGAATTGCCCTCACCTCCGAAGAGGAAACCACAATGAGAGTGAAACAAAGAGGAAAGAAAGAGAAGAGGAATAAGAGGAAATAGAAAAGAGAAAGATCGCTCAGGAACCCGGGGTTGCGAAGCCCGTGAATACCTAAAGAAGGTATCCCCCTGGGGGGGGCCAGGATGTGAAAGGAGACGGTAATACAGTTCTAAAGAAAGCTTTTCACGAATGTGGTGTAATGATGGTTCATTGCAGTCAACATAAAGACTTAAAACTGGAGAGGTACGAAATGCACCAGAGCAAACACGGAGTGCGCTATGGTGCACTGTGTCAAGTTTTTTTAGAACAGAATTACGTGCAGAACCATAGACCTGGCAGGCATAATCAATTTTGGAGCGGATTATAGAGCGATAAATTTTCAAGAGAGAACCACGGTCTGCTCCCCAAGAAGTGTTTGAAAGCACCTTAATTAGATTAAGTGATTGCTCGCACTTTTTACGTAACTGCAAAACATGTGGCAAGAAAGTGAGTTTTTTATCAAAATATAAGCCAAGAAAGCGAATGCAATCAGTAACAGCAACTTGAGATGCTCCAATATAAATTTCAGGATCTGGATGCAGATCCCTTCGTCTACAGAAATGCACACAAGAGGTTTTGTCTTGGGAAATAATAAAACCATTTTTATTTGTCCATTGAATAATACGGTTGATAGCAATTTGTAATTGTTTCTCAATAAAACGCATATCTTGTCCTTTACATAAAATTTTAAAATCGTCAACATATAGTGTACCCTGCACACAAGGGGGTAATTGTTGCAGTATATCATTTATCTTGATTGCAAAGAGGGTGACACTCAGAACACTGCCCTGTGGTACACCCTCTTCTTGTACATAAAAACTGGAGAGAATCCCCCCAATTCGAACTTGAAAAATTCGAATGGCGAGGAAGTTCTTAATAAAAATCGGGAGGTTCCCACGAAAGTCCAGGTTAAAAAGGTCGCGAAGGATACCATACCTCCATGTCTTGTCATATGCTTTCATCATGTCGAAAAAAATAGTGACCAGATGGTTGTGTTTTAAAAAAGCAGTCCGTATATGGGTTTCTAAAAGAATGAGGTTATCGATAGTGGACCTACCACGCCGAAATCCGCTTTGGAAGGCTGCAAGGCAATTATTTGATTCAAGAACATGCACCAGGCGGCAATTAACCATTTTTTCTAAAAGTTTGCAGAGGCTGCTAGAGAGTGCGATAGGCCTGTAATTGTTTGGGTCACTGGAGTCTTTCCCTGGCTTAGGAAAAGGAATGATAATGGCTTTAGACCAGGAATTAGGGAAAGTTTGTTCAATCCAGATTCTATTGAAAAAAATAAGTAAGTTATTGAGAGAGGTGGAAGAAAGATGTTTTAGCATGGTATATGTGATGCCATCATGTCCTGGGGCAGATAACCGGCTCTTTTGCAAGCAACTTAAGAGTTCTGGAATAGTAAATGGGAGATTGTAATCATGAGAATGGCGAGAGTTAAAATTGATTCTGGTATTTTCCGTTTGTCTTTTGTATGATAAAAAAGGTTCTGGGTAAGAGTCAGAGCTAGAATTGGAAGCGAGGGTACTAGCTATTGTCTCAGCTATATTTTTGGGAGATGCTATTGTTTGGCCGTTGTGTTTTAAAATTGAGATATGATTTTCAGAATATAATCCCATACAATTTTTTACTTTTTTCCAAAGAACTTTACTTGAGGTGTTACTGTTTATATTGGAGACGTATTGCATCCAGGATTCACGTTGGCTTTTACGCCGCACTCTTCTAGCATCAGCCTTTGCTTTTTTGTACATAATTTAATTAGTATTATTGGGATACCTCCGGAAGATACCCCAGGCCTTCTGTTGATTTTTTTTTGCCTTTTTGCAGTCATCATTCCACCATGGTTTCCTGTGCTTTGGGGTAGAAAGTGATTTTGGAATGCTAATATCTGCAGCATTGATAATACATTGGGTGATATTATCAAGCGCATCGTCGATATCACCTTCTATCATTTCACTTGTAATTTTTGCAAGGTCTGTGAAAGTTCGCCAATTGGCTCTGTCATAGACGTAGCGTTTAAAGTAATTATTAGAATCCGTGTGAGGAGTTGTCTGCGAGATAAAAGTGGGAAAGTGGTCACTGCCGTACAGGTCATTAGAGACCCAGAAGGTCCAATACGGATATATAGATGGGGAGCAAATAGTGAGATCTATGGCATGAAAGGTGCGAGTCGGTTCATGAAAATATGTGTGATCGCCATTATTGAGTAGGCATAAGCCATTGTCGGAAATGAATTTTTCTATTATGTCACCACGTTGATTAGAGTCAGAATTCCCCCAGAGTTGGCTATGAGCATTAAAATCCCCAATGATGATGAAAGGAGCGGGGAGTTGGAGAACTAGATCCTGAAGTAGTGCTGACTGAATAATTTGATGGGGTGGTAAATAAATAGAACAGATTGTAATGAGACGTTTTACATGAACACGGACTGCAACAGCTTGTAAGTTTGTGTTTAGTAAAACATGAGAGTGAGGTAAACTGCGAGAGATGAAAAGAGCCACTCCACCAGTAGCTCTTTCATTGCCTGTAAAATCTTTTCTGTAGGTAGCATAGTTGCGTAATTTCGCTTTGTCAGTAGGTTTTAGATGGGTTTCCTGCAGAGCTAAACATAAAGGCTGATGGTCGGATAGAATATTACGGATTTCGTCAAGTTTATTATGATAGCCACGGCAGTTCCATGAGATAATATTAGACATGATTAAATTGTTTTTTTAAGAAGTTTAGCTGCGGTATTTTATTCAGAGGTAGTGGACATACTATCTCCCTCGTTAAATTCTTCACCCGGTTCTGGGTGAAGAGCTAAAGCATCATCTTCTTCCATTTTATCATTCTGTATTGATTGAGTTTTATATTTGGATGTTTTACTTTTTTTCCTTTTGGCTGTATTTTCAGATGAACTAGTGGCTTTAATTGTTGGTAGGTTAAATTTGTCTGCATCAGATTTATGGTTTGGTTTCACAGAATGTGTTTTAGTTGTATTTTGAGAGCCTCTATTATGGAGTGGAGGTTTCGAAATAAAAGATTGTGACAATTTTGAAGAAGCATTTGTAGATGATTTAGGAGGAACAGAGTTTTGTGAATTAGGAGGAGCAGATTGCGTTGATCTATTTGTCTTACCTGAATTATTAGACAGGTTGTTTTCTTTTTGATTAGGTTGGCAATTAGGTCTTGTTGGGAATTCAGTTTGAGTTGCGATAGTTTTATAAGTTTTATGAACGGTTTTTGTTAAGGCAGCAGCATATGATACACCAACTTTGGGCGTTCTGGATTCGACTATTTTTCTGGCTTCAGGGTATGATATATTTTGTCTTGTGCGTATTGTCTGTATTTCTTTTTCTATTTTCCACATTTCACACGATTTGGCATAGGATGGATGATCTTTTTTGCAGTTGACGCAACAAGGTGGAGCATTGCATTGCCCACTTTCGTGGCCAATTGCACTGCACCGACCACAGGTTTGTTTACCTCGGCATGATGTTTTTGAGTGCCCAAAGCGCTGACAGTTAAAGCAACGCAGTGGGTTTGGGATGTACGGTCTGACAGAGCATGATAGATATCCAGCTTTTATATATTTGGGTAAGTTGGGAGTATTAAACGTCAGAATAATATGCTTGGTAGGTATTTGTACTTGGTTAGCTGGAATTTGTTCATCTTTGCGGTTTATTTTTATACGTCTAGCTGCTATGACATTTTGTTCCCTTAAGTTTTCCACTATTTCATCTTCGGTTACATGCAAGAGGTCATATTCTGATATCACTCCGCGAGATGAGTTTAAGGTTCTATGTGGTGATATGATGACAGCAATGTTTGCAAAGTGAGTACATTTTTTTAGGTTTAATGCTTGTTGGTTATTGCTTACTTCAATTAGGAGTTCACCTGTACGGAGTTTTTTTATTGTTTTGGGTTCGCCAACCAGTCCTTGGATAGATTTATTAATTAGAAAGGGGGATGTTTTATCAAAACTCCCTTCTTGGCGTTTGACGACAAAGAATCTTTCTTCAGTTTTATTATCATGAGAGTTGGGATTGTTAGATTCCGTTGTGGAAACATAATCCTCGACTCTCTCACTCCATGATAATTTATTGCCTTGATTTTCAGTAGCCTTTGAGCTAGAGCTCGATGCATCAAAATTCTCTTTATTAGCTTGTGGGGCCTCCACATCGCTTGTCTTTTTGTCTGATATTGTAGCCATATTTGAGAGATAATGTTTAAAACGCCAGGCATCGGGCCTGGTCACCGACCCTTCTTCTTACCGTTACTTTAGGCGCAGGTCTCAAAAGGGTGAAAACTATCAACAAACTTCCACGTTTTTCGAACGTTGGATGAAACTCGATAGCATCTCCAAACTCTAGTTCTTTCACAGTGGAACTCGGTTGTCGTAGGTAAGCCTTTACAGCTCTGTCCAACCTACATCGCCCTTACGTCGAAAGGACACCGGTCGCCCAGTGCATTCCTAACCACCGCCATACAAGTACGGCGCCCACCGATCACGGAACCGGAATTCGGAGATGCCCTGCACTCTGGGACTCGAGATCAGCCTAAAGAGGTAGAAACGAGGCGATGAGATTAAAAAACCTCAACACCCAGAGTGTCTCACGTGAAAATAAAAAAATCCACTATTGTAAAAAAGAAAAAGTGATGTGGGTGAGAACTTAGAAACAAGGTGTATTTTTTGTCTTTTTTCAATTTTTTTTTTTTAAACAAAAGAACAAGAACAATGTTAGTAGAACAAATAACAATTTGAACAAAATGGTCAGTAAAAAACATGAACAAGAACAAAGAGGGATAAGAAACTGAAAAAAGAAGATTAAAAAGTGTGAAACAAAGAAAAAAGGATAGACAACTAAAAAGAGAAGAAAACAGGAAAGGAGAAAGATCGCTCGGGAACCCGGGGTCGCGAAACCCGTAAATACCTAAAGAAGGTATTCCCCTGGGGGGTTTGGTAAATTAGGAGGAGCAGATTTAGGTGACTTAGGAGGGGCAGAATGCGTTGATCTATTTGTCTTACCAGAATTATTAGACAGGTTGTTTTCTTTTTGACTAGGTTGGCAATTAAGTTTAGTGGCGAGTTCAGTTTGAGTTGCAATGGTTTGATAGGTTTTATTCGCAGTTTTAGATAACGCCGTAGCATATGAAACACCAACTTTGGGTGTCCTGGATTCAACGATTTTTCTTGCTTCGGGGTATGATATATTTTCTTTTGTGCGTATGGTCTGTATCTCTTTTTCCTTTTTCCACTGATCGCATGATTTAGCATAGGATGGGTGGTCTTTTTTGCAATTTACACAAGAAGGTGGTGCGTTGCATTGTACACTTTCGTGGCCAACTGCACTACACCGACCACATGTGGTTTTACCTCGGCATGATGTTTTTGAGTGCCCAAAGCGTTGACAATTAAAGCAACGCAGTGGGTTTGGGATGTATGGTCTGACAGAACATGATAAATACCCTGCTTTTATATATTTGGGTAAGTTGGGTGTGTTAAAGGTCAATATAATATGCTTGGTAGGTATTTGTACTTGGTTAGCTGGTATTTGTTCATCTTTACGGTTTATTTTTATACGTCTAGCTCCTATGACATTTTGTTCTCTTAAATTTTCCACTATTTCATCTTCAGTTACATGTAGGAGATCAGATTCCGAGATCACTCCACGAGACGAATTTAATGTTCTATGTGGCGATATGGTGACAGCAATGTTAGCGAAGTGAGCACATTTTTTAAAGTTCAGAGCTTGTTGTTTGTTGGTTACTTCAATTAGTAGTTCACCTGTACGGAGTTTTTTTATTGTTTTGGGTTCGCCAACCAGTCCTTGGATAGATTTATTAATCAAAAAGGGAGAAGTTTTATCAAAACTCCCTTCTTGGCGTTTAACGATGAAGAATCTTTCTTCTGTTTTACTTTCATGAGAGTCAGGATTTTTAGATTCCGTATTGGAAACAAAATCTTCGACTCTCTTACCCCATGATTCTTTATTATCCTGATTAATAGTAGCATTTGAGGCAGAGCTCAATGCATTATTAGTGTCATTATTAGCTTGTGGGGCTTCCACATCGCATATTTGATTTCCTGAGATTGTAGCCATATTTAGAAAAGATTGAAAAAACGCCAGGCATCGGGCCTGGTCACCGACCCTTCTTCTTACCGTTACTTTAGGCGCAGGTCTCAAAAGGGTGAAAACTATCAACAAACTTCCACGTTTTTCGAACATTGGATTAAACTCGATAACATTTCTTAATCTCTAGTTCTTTCACTTTGGAATCAGGAAGCCAGTAGGTAAGCCTTTACAGCTCTGTCCAACCTACAGCCCCTTTCGCCGAAAGGTACCAGTCTCCCGGTGTTGGTCCTAACAGCCACCATACAAGTATGGCGTCCTCCGATCACGGAACCGAATTTCGGAAATGCCCTGCACTCTGGGACTCGAGATCAGCCTAAAAAGGTAGAAACGAGGCGATGAGATTAAAAAACCTCAACACCCAGAGTGTCTCACGTGAAAATAAAAAAAACCCCACTATTGTAGAAAAAAAAGAAAAAGTAATGTGAGAGAAAACTTAGAAACAAGGTGTAATTTTTGTCATTTTTAAAACCTTTATAATTTTTTTTTCAAAAGAACAAGAACAACGTTAGTAGAACAAAGAACAGTTTCACGAAAACAGTAACAAAATCGAACAAGAACAAAGACGGATAACAAACTGAAAAGAGAAGACTAAAAAGTGTGAAACAAAGAAAAAAGGATAGACAACCAAAAAGAGAAGAAGACAGGAAAGGAGAAAGATCGCTCGGGAACCCGGGGTCGCGAAACCCGTAAATACCTGAAGAAGGTATTCCCCTGGGGGGGTTATAAGGCCGGACTGGACAGTTTAGGTAGCCAGCTTTAATTCTAGTTGGAAGAGTAACGCTATTGAAAGTGAGAATAATGTGCTTCGTCTGTAGCACTTGCTCATTCCTACGGATAGCAATAAGCCGAATATCTATAATATTTTGTACTTTTAAATTCTGCAAGAGTTCTTCTGTTGCACACAGTAAAAGTTCTCGTTCGGTTGGTTGGTTGGTTGGTTGTATGGGGTTTTATGGCGCAAAGTCCCAGTAGGGACATGCTGCGCCAGGACAAAGTCAAAATGTAAAAATGTATATATCCAAAAAAACGATTAAAAGAAGAATAACAAAACGGTGATATAAACAAAAAAATTAATGAAAACAGTAATATGTATATCTAAAACCGTTTAAAAGAATCAAAGGTTCATAGTTAAAAGTCAAGCGTATTATAATTAAAAACTGTGGAGTTATTAAATTAATAACTGTTAAAATACACAAAGTTTAAAAGGATGTACAAATACTACATGAAAACAAGGTTAAAATCACATGAGTAAAAAACAATGTAAAATCAATCAGGTAAAAATTCCTCTAAAACTGTATTTCCTTCATCACCACTTGATTCATAAGAGTCGGATTCCATTGCTTCATCGACATAATGCTGCAGATGTTTTGGATCCTTCATGTTAGAGACAGACGAATTTAAACAGCTGTTCTTGTTCTTTTTCTTCACAGTGTTCCATTGTGAAGAGCCCCCGATTGTTTTTCTCTCTTTCTGAAGGCAAATTTTTTTGCTTGGTTTCACATTTTGAGTAGTATCAGGTTTCTGTGATGTTTTTTTAGATTTACCAGCCTTAGTATCAGTCTGGATTTCAGATGACTTTTTTGATTGAACTGGTTCGGATGACTTTTTGGATTGAACTGGGCCGGATGACTTTTTGGATTGAACTGCAGGTTTTTGTGATTGACTAGTTTGATATACTATAGTAACAGGTTCTGAGGATGGAAGCCAACGTTCTAATAATGGGGTTGCATAACATTTAGAACCACAGCAGACATCACGATTTTGTATCTTTGTGGTGCTGAGTGGTACTGTCATAGGTGAGTTATTTAGGGGAACGGAAGGTTCGGTCTGGGTGCTTATGTGCCTTACAGATTTTGGTTGTTGTTTGAGTAGACTAAAGTAGGAGACTCCGACTGACGGAGTCATGGATTCAACTTTGCGGGCTTCAGGATAGGAGAGATTTCGTGTTACTTTAACAGAAATGATTTCTTTTTCACGTATCCAGGTAAGACAAGAACGGGAGTATGCAGTATGATTAGCCTTGCAATTTATGCAGCGTTCAGGATTTTCACATGATTTATTGTCATGGCCAACTTCTGCACAACGTGCACAGGTAGTGGAACCCCGGCAGTTAGTAGTAGTGTGGCCATAACGCTGGCAATTAAAGCAACGTAGAGGATTAGGAATGTAGGGACGGACAGGACAATTAAGGTAACCAGCTTTAATTCTTTTTGGTAAGGTAGGGCTATTGAAAGTCAGAATGATGTGCTTTGTGGGAAGCACTTGTCCATTCCGACGGAGTGTAATACGTCGTGCATCTATGACATTTTGAGCATTTAAATTTTGTAAAAGTTCATCCTTGGTAGAAAATAAAATATCTGGTTCGGATATTACACCACGGCTTGTATTTAGGGTTTGATGTGCTTTAACAGAAACAGAGAATGGACCTATTGTATTACAATTTGATAGAAGTTCAGACTGGCTGGCTGAAGTAACCTCAACCAATAAATCCCCAGACCGCAGTTTTTTGAGATTATGACCATCACCGAAAATAGACTGAAATGTTTTTGCAATAAGGAAAGGTGAAATTTTCTTAAATGAACTATCGGACAGGCTATCAGTACGTTTGATTACAAAGAAGCGAGTGAAAATATTGCTCTGTACAGTTTGTTGCTCGCCACATGGGAGAGGATTTGAAGGAAGTAAAGTTTTTCCATCCATATTGGAATAAAAAATCAATTCAGACCCCGGCCGCACCACCCACTACCGAGCCCAACAAGGGGATGCACATTCGTGCACCAGTGCTAACCAGGGCCCATACGGTCACAAGACACTCCTATGCCAGTCTCTACCCTTAACGAGATGGCTAGTAAGATGGCTAGTACTCGTTCACTTGATCCCCAGCCAGTGACAGAAGTCAGCTGACCAGCCGATTGATGCATACGGGACCAATATGCACCTCCCGTCTACCTGAAGCAGAGGCCAAACCAGTGTGTTGGTTTCCCTCAACTGCCAGGATCCCCCTTTTCAGGGACACGGGTCGCCACGCACGGCAAACACGTGGGTGGTTTACAATTCTCTATGAGTCGATATACAGGATGATATCGGCTCATACAAAATTGCCCTCACCTCCGAAGAGGAATCCACAACGAGAGAGAAACAAAGAGGAAAGAAACACGAGAGAAATAAGAGGAAAAGGAAAAGAGACAGATCGCTCAGGAACCCGGGGTTGCGAAGCCCGTGAATACCTAAAGAAGGTATCCCCCTGGGGGGAGTTCTCGTTCGGATATAACACAACAACTTGTATTCAGAGTTTGATGTAGCTGGACAGAAACAGAAAAAGAACCTATTGTTTTACAATTTGACAAAAAGTGCGATTGGCTGGCTGAGGAAACCTCAACCAGCAGATCCCCAGACTGCCATTTTTTGAGTGAATGACCATCCCCCAAAAGAGATTGGAATGTTTTAGCAATCAAGAATCGTGACGTCCACTTAATTGAACTATTGCACAGACTATCTGTGTATTTTATAACGAAAAAACGAGTACACATTGTCCACATGGGAGAGGAATTGAATTATTTCCATCCATATTAGAAGAGAAAGAATTCATACCCCTGCCGCCCCACCCACTATCGAGCCCAACAAGGGGATGCACATTCGTGCACCAGTGGTAACCGGGGCCCATAAGGTCACAAGACTATTCTATGTCAGCCTCCACCCTTAACGAGATGAATAGTCATTGCCTATTCGCTTATCCCTAAAGCCAGTGACAAGCCAGCTGACCAGCCAATTGATACATACGGATCCAGTAGGCACCTCCCGTCTACCTGAAGCAAATGCCAAAGCACTGTGTGTTGGTTTCCCTCAACTGCCAGGATCCCCCATTTCAGGGTCACGGGTCGCCATGCACGGCAAACACGTGCGTGGTTTACAATTCCCCATGAGTAGATATAGAAAGGATGATATCGGCTCACGCAGAATTTCCCTCACCTCCAAAGAGGAAACCACATCGAGAGTGAAACAAAGAGGAAAGAAAGACAAGAGCAATAAGAGGAAAAGGAAAGATCGCTCAGGAACCCGGGGTTGCGAAGCCGGTGAATACCTAAAGAAGGTATCCCCCTGGGTTTTCTGGTCCAAAAGACTTCTGCGTCAAAATCAGATGCGTTTGCATTTTTATGAGACGTAGGGAAACGCTAAGTTAAGTGAAAACATGAATAGCTAGTCAAATTTAGACATAAAAAATCAATATTTTATTAACGAAGTATAACTCCAAAGCATAAGGAACAGTTTGCAATCAACTGATTTTCATAAAAGTTTTTTTTTACCGTTTTATTTAAATGACCATGGATTGAGCGGTAATGCCTGACATGGTAGGGTAATTGCGCTCAGACTTTGAATACAACATTTAAGTAAGACAATAGTCACATATGTAGTTGTGTGGGCTGTTCACACCACTGCAGACTTTTTGCGACCACTTTACACATATTGTGCACGCATATTGTGTTACACATATAGTGGGCTACTCTTTTTACATTTAGGTTTTTTGTTTTTCACCACTTTTTTCAAACTGTAAAATTCTCCTTTTTTAATGACAATTTAATTAAGGCGAAAAATGGGGAATTTCACCATTTCAAAAAGTGGTGTTAATCAATAACTGCGAACTTAGGATGAAGTTCGCTAGGTGCCGGTACCGATCGCACGTTTTCAATCCTATTATGTTAAGAGATATTTGGTTAGCGGGATTACCCTTCTGAGCGTCATTATCATATTTTCTCCTACATGGGAATGGGTGACAATTGGAAGAATGTCATTTTCTCCGACGAAAAAAGATTTAATTTAGATGACCCGGATTGTTAGAAGAATTATTGAAGGGATGTCCAAAAAGAACTGAAATCTACATTCAGCTTAAATTTTTGGCGAAAGTTTGATAATTTGAGCAGCAATCACTTACGATGGCATTACGAGTGAAATTGCATTTTTAAACGTACATCAGATTTCTTTTGATTGCACTTTAGTTTTAGAAATTTGACTTCTTTTATTTGCATAGCAATATTTTGGCTTAGATTACATCTTCATGCAAGACAACGTAAGTATTCATATTTCAAATGCAATGAAAGATTGGTTTGACGAACGGAATATTGTTCTTTTAGATCATCTACCTATTAGTCCTTAACTGAACCGCATCGAAAACGTTTGGGGACAGCTTGTTCGAATAGTTTATGCAAATGGGATGCAGTACACATCATTTGTACAATTGAAAGCTTCAATCTGTCAAAACTGGAAGTTAATTGATAGGAAATACATTCAAAATCTTATTTTATCAATGCCATCTAGAATAAAAGAAACTAATGAATAATAGCGGCTTTACTAACTATGAATTTCAATTAAATGTGATATTTCATAAATCAATTTCCATGTTATTATGTTACTAAAATCTAATTTTTGAACTAAATTATTTATTGTACATAGCATGTATAGTGTATAAAATTTCATTCCTTTTTAAGGGGACGGTGGAGCTTAAAATCCTTAAAAATAATTTTTTTTATTTTTGTAAATTTCAACTTAAATATTATTCAAGGGTACATTATATACATTATGGCATGCATTTATCACAAAAAAATGTAAAAAAAATTATTTTTGAGAAAAAAATGGAATTTTACGCGTCGTCTTAGAAATCTTCGAAATACCCCATGCGTCTTCAATATCAATAAAAATCCCCAATATTTTTTATAAAAGTTTGGTTTATATATATAAATAAAATCAAGCATCGAATTTTATATATTTGAATTTAAAGGTAAAAAAAAAAAAAAATTCAAAATTTCAAAAATATTTCGAAAAAATTTCAAAATTTTTCAAAAAAAAATTTTTTTTAACCTTTAAATTCGATGCTCTATTTTATTTCTATATATAAATCAAACTTTTATAAAAAATATTGGGGATTTTCATTGATATGGAACGCTCAGGGGGCACTTCGAAGATTTCTAAGACGACGCGTAAAATTCCATTTTTTTGTCAAAAATAAAAAAAATTTATCTTTTTTTGTGATAAATGCATGCCATAATGCATATAATGTACCCTTGAATAATATTTAAGATGAAATTTACAAAAAATAAAAAAAAATTTGAAAAAATTTGAAATTTTGAAAATTTGTTGAAAAAATTTCAATTTTTTTCAACTTTTTTTTTTTTAACCTTCAAATTCAAATATCTAAAATTCGATGCTCTATTTTATTTCTATATATAAACCAAACTTTTATAAAAAATATTGGGGATTTTCATTGATATGGAAGACGCATGGGGCATTTCGAAGATTTCTAACACGACGCGTAAAATTCCATTTTTTTCTCAAAAAAAATTTTTTTTTAATTTTTTTGGGGATAAATGCATGTTATAATGTATATAATGTACCCTTGAATAATATTTAAGTTGAAATTTACAAAAATTAAAAAAATTATTTTTAAGGATTTTAAACTCCACCTCCCCTTAATGGATATTATAGAAATTTTTATTAAAAAACCATGTTTTCATAAATCAATTTGCAGCAGTGTAGACTTTAAAAATGGCGTCGACTTCATTGGCATTTTGTACCAAACCAAAATTTAACCAGTGTACACCAGTTTCCTTGTCGGTCTCAGAAAAAAACATCTGATCGAGATTTTGCTGTTTTAGGTCAAAGGTAACACCTGTGACCATCGACACAGTTATTTGTGGCACTTCCTGCGCAAAATTACCTTGCGCAGAGTTGCCAAGTCACTGGATTTTTGCACATCACTATTGTCTTAGAGAAAATCTCATTCTTTTAAATCGGCGAAATGTTCCAATGAAAACAATATTTTCTGTATTAAAACGCTGATATCCAAAAAAAAGCCGGTTGGTTGGTTGTATATGGTTTTATGGCACAAAGTCCCATGAGGGACATGCTGCGCCAAAAAATTAATTATAGACTAAAAAAGGGTTAAATTAAATAAAGTAGCTAAAATATAGGTAAATATGAAAGAAAATAAAAAACGTAGAAAAGGTATCTGGATGTGGTATCCCATCCTGATGTTAAAACCAAAAATCAGTCAAAAAACCAACGAAATAAATAAAAGATTAGATATCAAAATAAAATCCTGCGTGTTTTAAAAACGTAAAGAGTGCCCCATGAGGTGTTTCCCCGATGAGGTTTCTCTGGTAATGAAGTGTTAAAATAAATTCATTGTAAGTGCCGGAGGCCCGGACAGTCAGTTAAAACGTGATGAATGGTCAGATAATCATAATGACAATGTGGACACATGGGTGCATCCTCCCGAAGTAAAAGATGTTTATGAGTGATCCTAGAATGACCAATTCTCAGACGAGTCAGAAGGACATCTGTTTTCCTTGGATAATTTGGAGGCCACGTTATGATTGTAGGTTTGATATGGTGCAATTTATTATTGTATTCTAAATCCCAACTTTCTTGCCATTTATTATGAATAAAATGGTTTATAAGTAGTTTAACGTCTGAGAATGGTATTCTATGGTGTAAGGGATTAAGAGCCAGCTTTGCCGCCTCACCTGCGCTTTCTCATGTCCAGGGATAACCATGTGTCCAGGTACCCAGCAAAATAAGATATTATAGCCACGTCTTGTCAATTTATTATAAAACTCTAAGATGGACGAAACAAAGGGATGCTTTTTAAGTGATTTTATAGCGTCAATAGAACTATTTGAGTCAGTATAAATGATGAAGGGTGAGATATGATGATGAGAGATGTGCGACATGGCTCTCTCTATTGCAATCAATTCGGATGTAAAGACAGAAATTGAAGGGTGCAGACGATAACTCTAGGTAGTGTCATTACAAAAAATCCCGCAGCCAACAATATCCCCACTCTTAGAACCATCCGTATAGATATCTGTGTAATTATTAAAGTTTGCACGATGTCCAGCAAATAGTTGTTGAAAGACAAGAGGAGTTAAATTATTTTTATTGTAACCTTTAAAAGGATGGAGGGTGGTAATATCAGGAGGTTTCCAGGAAGGGAACTGGTACATTGGACAAGGGTTCACTTCAATATTGATTAGAGCACTATCATCAATAATTCTTCGTATTCTGGCTCCAAAAGATGGTATGCAAGATGGTCTATGCTGATAAAGGATATCATTGTCTGTATTTAAAATGTGGGTATGAAGGGGATGGCTAGGATATGAAAGGATACGGTAATACAACTCTAATGAGAGTTTATCACGAATATGACGTAATGCTGGTTCGTTACAGTCAACATAAAGGCTTAAAATTGGAGACGTACGAAATGCACCAGAGCAAACCCGGAGTGCGCTATGGTGCACAGTGTCAAGTTAAAAAAAAAAAAAGCCGGAGACTTGGTAGCTCTGCCTTGCAGTATTTTCCTGCATTGATATATCTAAAGCAATATACAATTTTGTAAATGTATTTTAAGAACTATAAAAATGAGTTTTAATATAATATAGTTTTAAAATAATATTTAGTAATTGAATTATAACTGAATTGCTATTCATAAAAATAAAATACACCTTAACACACAATGAGAATGTCTAATTACCACTTTTTGATTTTTTGATTTATGTGTTGGTTGATTGGTGTTTTATTGCACAAAGTCCCTTGAAGGATATGCTGCGCCATGAAAAACGTAAGGAGAAAACATAGTTAAAATTTAAAAGACACTAACAGACTGTCAGAGATAGATAAATTTAAAAAAAACAAAGTAAAATGAAGACAGCGATGTGATGACACATGTAATTAAAATGGAATTAAAACCAGTCAATGAGACAAAAGAAAATATAATCAATTAAAATCCATATGATAAGTAAAGTAATAACACAAAATTAACACGAAATATTAAAAATCCAAAAACTACATAAAATCAAATATATTTAAAACAAAGATTAGTAAAAAACAATGTAAACTCAATTAGGCTCATATTCTTCTAACATAGTATTTTCGTCATCGGTATCCGAGTCATTTCTGTAAGACTCAGATTCCATAGCCTCTTCTACATAGTGTTGCAGCTGCTTGAGATTCTTCACATTACTAATACATGGACTGAGACATGATTTCTTCGTTCTTTTCATCACAGTCTTCCACTCTGGTTAGGCTGGATTTGGGGGGGGGGGGGATTCCTTTCTGTTTGTACACGAGACTTTAGTTTTACTTTCAGAGTTTGAAAATTATCAGGTTTATGTGAAGTTTTTTCAGATGTAGAAACCTTAGTCTCAGTCTAGAATTCAGATGACTTTTTGGACGGACCTGAGGATTTTTGTGACTGACTAGTTCGGTATTCTACTGTAACAGGTTCTGAGGATGGTAGCCAACGTTCCCATTTTGTGGTCGCATAGCATTTACTGCCACAACAGCCATCACGAGTTTTTTTTCTTTGGGGTGCTGGGTGGTACTGTCATAAGTGGAATAGAGGATTCAGTCTGGGTGCATATGTGCCTTAAAGATTTTGATTGTTGCTTGAGTAAACTAGAGTAAGACACTCCAACAGATGGGGTTCTTGATTCAACAAGTTTACGAGCATCTGAGTAAGAAAGTTATCGGGTAATTTTGACAGAAAGAGTTTCCTTTTCACGAGTCCAGTTTGGACTATAACGGGAGTATGCTGTATGGTCACCCTTGCAGTTCGCGAGGCGTTCAGCATTTTCACAAGATTTACCATCGTGGCCAACTTCTGAACAACATGCACAAATAAAGGAATCACGACAGGTACTTGTAGTGTGACCAAAATGCTGACATTTAAAGCAACGGTTGGTTGGTTAGTTGTATGGGGTTTTATGGCGCAAAATCCCTGAGGGGACATGCTGCGCCAAAAAAGACTAAAAAACACAATGTAAATAAAAGAAATGAGAAAAACAATCTGGATGAGATCCCACCCAGATGTAAACAGAGACTTGTAGAAGTGTAAAATATTTAATTAAAAATAGTAGCGTAAAAAAGTTAAAAGTAATTCAATGCAAGAGCAGCCTGGATGGGGTTCCCATCCAGATGTCACAAAGGTGTAACAGAAAACTCGTTCGTGTAACCAATGAAAGCAATAAAAATCATATTTCAAAATAAAATCCAGCCTTTTTTAAAAAGGTAAAGAGTGCCCCATGCGGTGTTTCCCCAATGAGGTTTGTCAAGATTGGTGATGATGAATTAAAGCAAATTCTGTACAGGTGCCGTAGGCCCGGACAGTCAGTTAAAATATGATGAATGGTCAGGTAATCAAAATGACAATGTGGACACATGGGTGCATCCTCCCGAAGTAAAAGATGTTTATGAGTGATCCTTGAATGTCCAATTCTCAGACGGGTAAGAAGAACATCTGCTTTCCTTGGGTAACTCGAAGGCCAGGTCGTGATTGTTGGTTTGATGTGGTGCAGTTTATTATTACATTCTGAATCCCAACTTTCTTGCCAATTATTATGAATAAAGTGTCTTATGAGTAGTTTAACGTCTGAGAATGGAATTTTATGTTGTAACGGATTCAGAGCACGTTTTGCTGCCTCATCAGCCTTCTCATTTCCAGGGATACCCATGTGCCCAGGTACCCAGCAAAATAAAATGTTATAACCACGTCTTATCAGTTTATTATAAAGATCCAAGATGGCCGAGACATAGGGGTGCTTATTAAATGATTTTATTGCATCAATAGAGCTTTTTGAGTCAGTATAAATGATGAAAAAAGTCTTATGATGATGAGCAATGTGCAACATGGCTCTCTCAATTGCTATTAATTCGGCCGTAAACACAGAAATAGAAGGGTGTAGCCGATAACTGAAAGTGGTATTATCAAAAAATCACCACAACCAACATTATCTCTACACTTTGATCCATCAGTATAAATATCTGTATAGTTATTGTAATCAGAGCGGTGTGCAGCAAATAACTGTTGAAAGACAGTAGGTGCTAAGTTCTTTTTGTCATAATCTTTAAAAGGATGGAGGGTGGTAATATTAAGAGTTTTCCAGGGAGGGAACGTGTGCAATGGGCATGGGCTCACCTCAATATTGCTTAGATTGCTATTGTTAATAAAATTTCTCACTCTGACTCCAAATGATGGAATGCAGAATGGTCGGTGCTGATAAAGCATATCATTGTCTGCATTTAAAATATTTGTGTGAAGTGGATGATCATTATGTGAAAGAAAACGATAGTACAAATCTAATGAAAGCTTTTCCCGAATATGATGTAATGCTGGTTCATTACAGTCAACATACAGACTTAAAACTGGCGATGTACGAAATGCACCAGAGCAGACACGGAGTGCGCTGTGGTGCACAGTGTCAAGTTTTTTTAGAGTGGAAATGCGGGACTAGCCATAGATTTGGCAGGCATAGTCAATTTTGGAACGGATTATAGAACGATAAATTTTAAGGAGAGAACCACGGTCTGCTCCTCAAAATGTGTTCGAAAGCACCTTAATTAAATTAAGGGATTGTTCACATTTTTTCCGCAATTGCAAAATATGTGGTAAGAAAGTAAGTTTTTTGTCAAAATACACACCCCAAAAAGCGGACGCAGTCAACAACACAAATTTGACAAGAACCAATAAAAATTTCAGGGTCTGGATGCAGATCCCTACGTCTACAGAAATGTACACAAGAAGTTTTGTCCTGAGATATAATAAAACCATTTTTGTTTGTCCATTGAATAATACGGTTGATAGCTAACTGTAATTGTCTCTCAATAAAACGCATATCCTGTCCTTTACATAAAATTTTAAAATCGTCAACATAGAGAGTTCCCTGAACACATGGGGGCAACTGGTAAAGGATGCCATTTATCTTGATAGCAAAAATGGTGACACTCAGAACACTACCCTGAGGAACACCCTCTTCTTGTATATTAAAACTGGAGAGGATCCCGCCAATTCGAACTTGAAAAATACGAATGGCCAGGAAGTTCTTAATAAAAATCGGGAGGTTACCACGAAAGTCCAAGTTAAAAAGATCGCGAAGAATACCGTACCTCTATGTCTTGTCATACGCTTTCAGCATGTCAAAAAACACTGCGACCAGATGGTTTCTCTTTAAAAAGGCAGTCCGTATATGAGATTCTAAGAGAATGAGGTTATCAATAGTGGACCTACCTCGTCGAAATCCACTTTGGAAAGCTGCAAGGTAATTATTTGATTCTAAAACATGGACAAGACGGCGATTAATCATTTTTTCTAAAAGTTTGCAAAGGCAACTAGAGAGTGCGATTGGCCTGTAATTATTTGGATCGCTTGAGTCTTTTCCTGGTTTAGGAAAAGGGATGACAACGGCTTTACACCAGGCATTGGGAAAAGCTTGTTCCATCCAGATTCTATTGTAATAAGCAAGAAGGTTATTTAGAGAAGTCCTGCAGAGATGTTTCAGCATGGTATATGTGATGCCATCGTGACCTGGAGCAGATAAATGACTGTTTTGTAAACATTTTAAGAGTTCTGAAATAGTGAAAGGAAAATTGTAATCGTAAGAGTGGCATGAAATAAAATTGATATTGGTAGTTTCCATTCGTCTTTTGTATGATAAAAAAGGTTCTGGGTAAGAATCAGTGCTAGAATTGGATGCGAGGGTATTTGCTATTGTTTCAGCAATGTTTTTTGGAGATGCTATGGTTTGGCCATTGTGTTTTAAAATTGAGATGTGGTTTTCAGAATATAATCCCATACAATTTTTCACTTTTTCCAAAGAACTTTACTTGAGGTATTACAGCTTATAGTGGAGATGTATTGCATCCAGGATTCACGTTGGCTTTTGCGGCGCACTCTTCTAGCATCAGCCTTTGCTTTTTTGTATGCAATATAATTAGCATTATTGGGATACCTCCGGAAGATGCCCCATGCCTTCTGTTGACTTTTTTTGCCTTTTGACAGTCATCATTCCACCATGGTTTCCTGTGTTTTGGGGTGGAACGTGATTTAGGAATGCTAATATCTGCAGCATTGATAATACAATGGGTGATATTATGAAGCGCATCGTCAATATCACCTTCTATCATATCGCTAGTGATTTTAGCAAGGTCTGTAAAAGTTGGCCAATTGGCTCTGTCATAGACATAACGATTAAAGCAATTATTAGAATCCCTGTGAGGAGTAGTCTGTGAGATCAAGTCTAGGAGTAGTCTGCAAGATCATCAAGTAGTGCTGACTGAATAATTTGGTGGGGTGGTAAATAAATAGTGCAGATTGTAATGAGACGTTTTACATATACACGGACTGCAACAGCTTGTAAGTTTGTTCTTAAGTTAGTATGAGTGTGGGGTAAATTGCGAGAGATGAAAAGAGCCACTCCACCAGTGGCCCTATCACTACCTGTAAAATCTTTTCTGTATGTAGCATAGGTGCGCAATTTTGCTTTGTCAGTGGGTTTTAGATGGGTTTCCTGCAGAGCTAAACATAAAGGTTGATGGTCGGATAAAATATTACGGATTTCGTCATGTTTATTGTGATAACCACGGCAGTTCCAAGAGATAATATTAGACATGAAAGATTTTATTATTTTTTCTTTTTACTACCTGCGGAATTTTTATTCGGAGATAGTCATACTATCTCCATCGTTAAATTCTTCTTCCGGTTCTGGGTGAAGAGCTAGAGCATCATCATACTCCATTTTATCATTTTGTTTTGATTGAGTTTCATTTTTAGATGTTTTATTCTTTTTCTTTTTAGCTGAATTTTCAGGTGACACACTAGCTTTAATCGTTGGTAGGTTAAATTTTTCGGCGTCAGATTTACGGCTTGGTTTCACAGATGGTGTTTTAGTTGTATTTTTAGAACCTTTTTTATGGAGTGGAAGTTTAGAAATAACAGATTGAGATGATTTTGAAGAGGCATTTTGTGGTGGTTTAGGAGGATCAGATTTAGGTGACTTAGGAGGAGGAGATTGTGTTGATCTATTAGTCTTACCAGAATTATTAGACAGGTAGTTATCTTTTTGATTAGGTTGGCAATTAGGTTTAGTGGGGAGTTCTGTTTTAGTTGCAATAGATTGATAAGTTTTATGGACAGTTTTACACAAGGCAGTAGCATGTGACACACCAACTTTGGGTGTCCTTGATTCAACAATTTTCCTGGCTTCAGGGTACGATATGTTGTCCTTTGTGCGTATGGTCTGTATTTCTTTTTCTTTTTTCCACATTTCACAAGATTTAGCATAAGATGGATGATCTTTTTTGCAGTTGACACAACAAGGTGGAGCATTACATTGCGCACTGTCGTGGCCAACTGCACTGCACCGACCAGAGGTGGCCTTACCTCGACATGAGGTTTTTGAGTGCCCAAAGCGTTGACAATTAAAACAACGCAGTGGGTTTGGTATGTACGGTCTAACGGAACATCATAAATACCCGGCTTTTATATATTTTGGTAGTTTGGGTGTGTTAAATGTAAGTATAATGTGTTTGGTAGGTATTTGTATTTGAGTAGATGTTTGTTCGTCCCGACGGTGGATTTGTATCCTTCTTGCTTCAATGACGTTTTGGTCTTTTAAATTGTTTACTATTTCATCTTCTGAAACATGCAACAGATCAGACTCTGAGATCACCCCACGAGATGTGTTTAAGGTTCTATCAGGTGATATAGTGACTGCGATGGTTGCAAAGTGAGTACATTTTTTTAAGTTTGCTGCTTGTTGGTTGTTGCTTACTTCGATTAAAAGTTCACCTGTCCGGAGTTTTTTTATTGTTTTTGGTTCACCAACCAATCCAAGGATAGATTTATTTATCAAAAAAGGTGATGTTTTGTCAAAGCTTCCATCTGCGCGTTTCACTACAAATAATCTTTCTTCAGCTTTACTAGTATTAAATTTGATATTTTTACATTCTTCATTGGAAGTAAAAACGTCACACATCTCTTCCCATGATTGTTTTTTATGTTGATTAGCACTTATTTCTGAGCCAGGGCTCATTGCACCATTACTCTCTGTATTGGAATGTGGGGCCTCCACATCACATGGGTTAATTCCTAATATTGTAGCCATATTGAGAGAAAGCATTTTGAAACGCCAGGCATCAGGCCTGGTCACCGCCCCTTCTTCTTACCATTACTTTAGGCGCAGGTCTCAAAAGGGTGAAAACTATATCAACAAACTTCCACGTTTTTCGAACATTGGATTAAACTTGATAACATTTCTTAATCTCTAGTTCTTTCACTTTGGAATCAGGAAGCCAGTAGGTAAGCCTTTACAGCTCTGTCCAACCTACAGCCCCTTTCGCCAAAAGGCACCAGTCTCCCGGTGTTGGTCCTAACAGCCACCATACAAGTATGGCGTCCTCCGATCACGGAACCGAATTTCGGAAATGCCCTGCACTCTGGGACTCGAGATCAGCCTAAAAAGGTAGAAACGAGGCGATGAGATTAAAAAACCTCAACACCCAGAGTGTCTCACGTGAGAAAAAAAAACCACTATTGTAGAAAAAAAAGAAAAAGTAATGTGAGAGAAAACTTAGAAACAAGGTATATTTTTTGTCTTTTTTAAAACCTTTATAATTTTTTTTCCCAAAGAACAAGAACAACGTTAGTAGAACAAAGAACAGTTTCAAGAAAACAGTAACAAAATCGAACAAGAACAAAGAGGGATAACAAACTGAAAAGAGAAGACTAAAAAGTGTGAAACAAAGAAAAAAGGATAGACAACCAAAAAGAGAAGAAGACAGGAAAGAAGAAAGATCGCAATGGAACCCGCGGTCGCGAAACCCGTAAATACCTAAAGAAGGTATTCCCCTGGGGGGTTAAAGCAACGGAGAGGATTGAGTATATAAGGTCGGGCTGGGCAGCTTAGGTAGGCAGCTTTAATTCTACTTCGGAGAGCAGGGCTATCGAATGTAAGAATAATGTGCTTTGTGGGCAGAACTTGCCCATCCCTACGGATAGTATTACGGCGAATATCTATAACATTTTGATCTTTTAAATTTTGTAGGAGTCTTAGAATAAAAGTTCTGGTTCGGATATTACACCGCTACTTGTATTCAGAAAATGATGTACTTGGACAGAAACAGCAAAGGCACCTATTGTTGTGCTATTTAACAGAATTTGTGACTGGTTGGCTGAAGAAACTTCAACCAGCAAATCCCAAGATTGCAGTTTTTTAGTGAATGACCATCGCCAAAAGCAGACTGGAATGTTTTTGCACTAAGGCAAAGAGAAGTTCTCTTAAAAGGTTGGTTGGTTGGTTGTATGGGGTTTTATGGCGCAAAGCCCCAGTAGGGACATGCTGTGCCAAGACAAAGTGAAAATGTAAAAATGTATATATCCAAAAAAACGATTAAAAGAAGAATAACAAAACGGTGATATAAACAAAAAAATTAATGAAAACAGTAATATGTATATCTAAAACCGTTTAAAAGAATCAAAGGTTCATAGTTAAAAGTCAAGCGTATTATAATTAAAAACTGTGGAGTTATTAAATTAATAACTGTTAAAATACACAAAGTTTAAAAGGATGTACAAATACTACATGAAAACAAGGTTAAAATCACATGAGTAAAAAACAATGTAGAATCAATTAGGTAAAAATTCCTCTAAAACTGTATTTCCTTTATCACCACTTGATTCATAAGAGTCGGATTCCATTGCTTCATCGACATAGTGCTGCAGTTGTTTTGGGTCCTTTAAGTTAGAGACAGACGGATTTAAACAGCTGTTCTTGTTCTTTTTCTTCACAGTGTTCCACTGTGAAGAGCCCCCGATTGTTTTTCTCTCTTTCTGAATGCAAATTTTTTTGCTTGGTTTCATCGTTTGAGTAGTATCAGGTTTCTGTGATGTTTTTTTAGATTTAACAGCCTTAGTATCAGTCTGGAGTTCAGATGACTTTTTTGATTGAACTGGTTCGGATGACTTTTTGGATTGAACTGGGCCGGATGACTTTTTGGATTGAGCTGGGTCGGATGACTTTTTGGATTGAACTGCAGGTTTTTGTGATTCATTAGTTTGATATATTATAGTAACAGGTTCTGAGGATGGTAGCCAACGTTCTAATAATGGGGTTGCATAACATTTAGAACCACAGCAGACATCACGAGTTTGTATCTTTATGGTGCTGAGTGGTACTGTCATAGGTGAGTTATTTAGTGGAACGGAAGGTTCGGTCTGGGTGCTTATGTGCCTTACAGATTTTGGTTGTAGTTTGAGTAGACTAGAGTAGGAGACTCCGACTGATGGAGTCCTGGATTCAACAACTTTGCGGGCTTCAGGATAGGAGAGATTTTGAGTTATTTTAAGAGAAATGATTTCTTTTTCACGTATCCAGGTAAGACAAGAACGGGAGTATGCAGTATGATTACCCTTGCAATTTATGCAGCGTTCAGAATTTTCACATGATTTATTGTCATGGCCAACTTCTGCACAACGTGCACAGGTGGTGGAACCCCGGCAGTTAGTAGTAGTGTGGCCATAACGCTGGCAATTAAAGCAACGCAGAGGATTAGGAATGTAGGGACGGACAGGACAATTAAGGTAACCAGCTTTAATTCTTTTTGGTAAGGTAGGGCTATTGAAAGTCAGAATGATGTGCTTTGTGGGAAGCACTTGTCCATTCCGACGGAGTGTAATACGTCGTGCATCTATGACATTTTGATCATTTAAATTTTGTAAAAGTTCATCCTTGGCAGAAAATAAAAGATCTGGTTCGGATATTACACCACGGCTTGTATTTAAGGTTTGATGTGCTTTAACAGAAACAGAGAATGGACCTATTGTATTACAATTTGATAGAAATTGAGACTGGCTGGCTGAAGTAACCTCAACCAATAAATCCCCAGACTGCAGTTTTTTGAGATTTTGACCGTCACCGAAAACAGAGAGAAATGTTTTTGCAATAAGGAAAGGTGAAGTTTTCTTAAATGAGCTATCGGACAGGCTATCAGTACGTTTGATTACAAAGAAGCGAGTGAAAAGATTGCTCTGTACAGTTTGTTGCTCTCCACATGGGAGAGGATTTGAAGGAAGTGAAGTATTTCCATCCATAATTGAAAATATAAGAGTTCAGACCCCGGCCGCACCACCCACTACCGAGCCCAACAAGGGGATGCACATTCGTGCACCAGTGCTAACCAGGGCCCATACGGTCACAAGACACTCCTATGCCAGTCTCCACCCTTAACGAGATGGCTAGTAAGTACTCGCTCACTTGATCCCCAGCCAGTGACAAGTCAGCTGACCAGCCGATTGATGCATACGGGACCAATATGCACCTCCCGTCTACCTGAAGCAGAGGCCAAAGCAGTGTGTTGGTTTCCCTCAACTGCCAGGATCCCCCTTTCCAGGGACACGGGTCGCCACGCACGGCAAACACGTGGGTGGTTTACAATTCCCCATGAGTCGATATGAAGGATGATATCGGCTCATGCAGAATTGCCCTCACCTCCGAAGAGGAAACCACAATGAGAGTGAAACAAAGAGGAAAGAAAGACAAGAGGAATAAGAGGAAAAAGAAAAGAGAAAGATCGCTCAGGAACCCGGGGTTGCGAAGCCCGTGAATACCTAAAGAATGTATCCCCCTGGGGGGGTTCTCTTAAAAACTATCAAACAGCTATCAGTGCGTTTGATGACAAAGTAACGTGTGAGTGAAATTGTCTGTAAAGTTTGTTGCTCTCCACATGGGAGTGATTTACAAGAAAGTGAATTACTTCCATACATCCTTATAATATTATAAATGTCAATGTGTGTCCGAAAGTTTGAATGAAGTCAACATCAAAACGGATGAATTAGTGCTTTTGTATCTTTGCATATAGATGGATTATGAAACGGAAAAATACACAGGCGATGTTTTATTTATTTTATCCTAATATTTCACTTAATAATTCAAAATTTCATACTTTTCATACAGAATCAATTGACATTTATCTGATAAAATTTGACCATTTTTCTTTCCCGTTGCCAAGAAATTCAAAATCTGGAATAATAATTTCTCCTCGGCAATTAATTTTTAATTGAACAATTTCTAAGTGAAACCTGACAATAAAAAGAAATTAATATGATGTCATATTCGAAACGAAAAAAATGCATTTTTTATTATATATAAAACATGAATATCGGTTACGTTAAAAAGGGTTTTCTGCCAAAAATGGCGATATAATTAGAAGGAAAAAGAATGAACAATAATTATATTTTTAATAAAATATCACTTGGAAAAACATGATGTCATTCTTGAAATAAAACAGGTATTTTCAAGTATTCGTTAAAAATACAAGGAGCATGAATATCAGTAACTAATGAAAATGATAAAAAATGACATATTTAAAATGAATGAGGATTTTTTTTTACTAATATTAATTAATAAGTTTGAATATAAGATACATACAAATGAGAGTTTGTATTCAAAATTCACATTATGATTATCGGCAGAAGACATTTTTGTGGAAAAAATGGAGAAATAAAACTGATTAATATATTTTTTGACGCTAATTTCGCTTTAAAATTAAAACGAATTTAATTTAAATTTGTATTGATGGCACAAAAACATGATTAAAGTAAATTTTCTTAAAACTAAAGACATATTTTCACACATTGAAGCTTTATGAATGAATTTATTCCACAGAAGCAAAAATCGTCTGTCGACATATTGACTTTTACAACCAAGGATTTAAATTAAACTTCCATACATTTAAGTGGAAAGTTATTGCTTCTACGAATTGAATATTTAAAAAAATCATGTACTATTTTAATTAATCGTTTTTAACAGATGGCAGTTAAAAAATATCATAAAGTCGTTTTTTGTAAAAGGTTTTATCAGGTAAAACAGATGTAATATTTTTTCATTTAAATCATTCGTTTTAATTAGAAAACATTGAGGAAATTAAAACAATTATATATTAAAGTGGTGTAATATTCATTTCACATGCTTATAAATTAAAAATGAAATCTTAAAATTACAATATACATTTCAGACAATGTTTTGCATCAAAAGGAGCATTATTTCAAAATGTAACTTTAGCTTACATTTTTAAATTTTTTTAATACCTTTTCTTACGTTAAATTTAGCATTTAGTAAAAATAAATTTCAATATTTATTCTAAATATACATGTACAATAATATTGGACTTCATTAAGCGATTTCATGTTTTAATGAAGTTAAAATGCACATTTTTACATGATTCATGAAGTGAAACAATATATATATATATATATTGGGTGAGTTGAAAAGTTCTGCCCGTTTTTTAGTGAAAACAGAAAGGCGGAGAACATAAAAATTTAAGCACCTATGAATTCACGCAAGCACCATATTTGTGTATGACCTCTTGTCATCTGTCTGGCTGTAAGTGAATCGCTCGAAGATAAAACTCCTCTGTTTTAGAGTCAAAATACTGTTGCAACGCCGTTTCCATAGTCTCCACATAATTGAAAGTTTGTCGAGCGAAGGCGTTGTGTAACGATAAAAAATGTGATAAATCGCAGGTGCAATGTCGGAGCTATACGCCTGGTGAGGTAAAACTTTTCAAATAAGGTCCAGGATTTTTTGCCAAGTCCTTAAAGCAACATGAGGCCTGGCTTTATCGTGATGAAAGAAAACCCCTCTTCAGTTGATGAGTGCTGGCCGCTCAGACGTGAATTTTGCTCACAGCCTGTCCAACTGTTGACAGTAGAGATCTGCATTGATCGTTTGGTTTGGTGCGAGGGCCTCCTACTTGATTATTCCCTTGGCATCCCACCATAGATTGAGCGAAACATTTTCGGGATGAAGTCCTGCTGTTTAGGTCGATTGAGTGCCCTCTGCAACATCGGCACACAGTCCTTCGAGGCTTCACATTACGGTACAGTATCCACTTCTCCTCATTCGTTACAATTTGTTTCAAAAATGGTTCCCTACTGTTCCAGGAAAGAAAAGAAACACAGGTCCTGATCTTCTCTTCTCGTTGCCTTACTGTAAGCTGGTGTGGTACCCACTGGTCGAGCTCGGTGATGAAGCCTAGGACATGCATCAGTCTTTGGACTGTTTTGTGTACCGAGAGCGTTTCCGCTAATTTTTCGACTGTTGGGTGTGGAGAATTTGTTATGCCTGTGTCCAGATCCTCATCAGAAACCACTGACGGGCGTCCACAACGGGAATGTTTTTTACAGCTCCTGTCTTCGTCCTGGAATTTCCTAAAATATCGGCAGCAGGTTCTATCGTCCTTCGCATCCTCCCCATGCACTTTACAAATACTGCGGCAAGCTGCGGCTGTTGTAGCGACTTTGTCTTACTCGTACAGTAAACAATGTCTGGTGGGGCCTTTCTTGCTTGCCACCTTGTTTCCCATTCGGCATGAATTTTTCTGACAAACTTTTTGCCTATGCATACTCCACTGCTCTACGCGTTATAGGCCACATTCCTGCCCTCGAACCGTAAACTGTAACGTCCGTACTGCACTTAACATTTACATATCCTCAAAACGGGTAGAACTTTTGCACTCACCCAATTTATATATATATAATCTCTACAAGTATTATTCCGTCCGAAAAACTAACCAAGTGACGTCGTCATATTTTAAATCATTAACGAGTTTTCTTTCAGAAAAATATTAGCATTTATAGCACTTATACAAAATTGTTTGATTTTTCACAAAATTTACCATTCGCAAATACATGTTTAACATCCCTTTACCTTAAAATATCCCAGAAATTCGATGTAAGAAAACCTAGCAAGTAATTTTAATTAGAGATTAGGCTTCACATATGGCATCGTTTACATGTAAAGAACGTAAAGAAGAGGTGAAATCACTAATTAAACTATAAATTCGCCTTTCACCTCACATGCTTCTTATTTTTAAACGCGTCATGTTATCGAAAAGCGAAAGAGAAGAAAGGAATTTTTTTTTCGATTTTAACCCTTAACCGGAAACGTGAAAATCCCGTGCACAAACAGAACACTTAATTATTTACCAAACAGTGACCTTAAACATTTAATCTTTAATAGTAATACATTAACAGGACGGATTTTTTAATATAACAGCATAAAAATATGTTTGGAATATCGGTGAGAGAAAATATTAAGGGCAGATATGTAGATGCAAACATCTCACAGACGTACGTTTCCGGTTAAGGGTTAAAATATCTAAATCTATAGTTAAAAATTTTTCTGAAACACAATATGTGTCCGCCATTGGAGCATATTCCTACAAATAACCAAGCTTCCATAATCCAAAATTACAACATAACAATCAATATGAAAATATTTAGCCGTATTCCTCCCGCGATTGAAAGAATAAGTAACTCAATTGCTAAAAAATAAGAATTTAGGCTTCGAGAGTCTTCGGAGCGTGATAAACATGTTGATATTATTAGTAGATCTACAGCTATAAAAATCTGGTACGACGAAATAAAAATGTAATAAATATTTGAAAGTTAAAGATATTTCTCGTGCCTTATTATTTATTTTTGACTTTTCCTGCTTCACTAAGTCGGATTTTTTAATACTCCCTCCGTCCCAAATAAATTGTCACATTTGGATTGAAAATGTTGTCCCAAATTAGTTGTCACATTTCAAGTAGGTGGAGTCATAAATAACTTCCGATGCAGTTTAATATATCAACACCAGAAAATTATATTGCAATGAATATAACATGGAAACTAGGTGTTGGAAAAAATGTTAACTTGAATGTGAACTAATGGGAATAAGATGTGACAAAAATTGCAATTATGAATAATAATTTAGGTTGGTTGGTTGATTGGAGTTTTATGGCACAAAGACCTCAGAGGGACATGCTGTGCCAAGAAAAAGTTAAGGAGTAAAACATAGTTAAAAATTAAAAGTTACATTAAAATATTGTCAGAGATATAAAAGTGAAAAAACAAAGTAAAATGAAGAAAGCAATGTGATGATACAAGTAATTAAAAATAATGCACAATGAAATCGACAATACACAAGGTTTTAAAAGACAAAGAATAGTTAAAAGACAAGAATATTTAAATTAAAAAATTGTAAATTCTAAAATCTCTAAAGTTATGAAAATTATAATTAGTCAAAAAAAATTAAAGCATAAAATGTTATATAATACTGCTTTAAAAACAAAGTTAGAATTCAAAATTTAAAAATGATATAAGTGACGTAGGATTAATAACTTCGAAAACAGTATTATTGTCGTCATTATCAGAGTCATAGCTACAAGAGTCCATAGCCTCTTCTGCATAGTTGAGGAGCTGTTTCTGATCTTTTATAATACTGATTGCTGGGCTAAGACATGATTTATTGCCTTTTCTCTTCACAGTTTTCCACTGTGAAGAGATTTGAGTTGGAGGTTTCTTTCTTTTTTTTGCGTATAAGTTTTTTCATTTGCTTTCGGAGTTGGACGAACAATAGGTTTCACAGATTTGCTTTTAACTGGAGCTGTCGTTTGTTTAGTCTTATGTTTGGTTGATATTTTTGATTTAACTGATGATGATCGGGGAGAATTAGGTTTCTGTAATGGTAGAACTGGAGATAAGTTGGTTGGTTGTATTGAGTTTCATGGCGCAAAATCCCTTTAGGGACATGCTGCGCCAAACAAAAAGCGAGTCAAGAAGAACTGATGAGATGAGATACAATGGAAATAAAAAAGCCATCTGGATAGGGTACCCATCCACATGTAATCGTCAAACAAGGGTAAAAAACAATGTAAAATAGAAACCCAGTGAAGCAAAGTAAATGGATGTTAAGCAAAGATGAGGCAAAGATAGCTGGATGAGGTTTCCATCCAGATGTCGAAAAGAGAGTCAGACTTATGAAGCATATAAAAACTAAATCTCAAAATAAAAACCAGCGTGTTTTAAAAAAGTAAATAGTGCCCATGAGGTGCCTCCCCAATGAGGTTTGTCAAGAGTGGTGAGGATGTGTTAAAATACCTTCTATATAAGTGACGGAGACCCGGACAGTCAGTTAAAACATGATGAATGGTGAGATGGTCAAAATGACAATGCGGACACATGGGTGCATCCTCCCGAAGTAAAAGATGTTTGTGAGTGATTCTAGAATGTCCAATTCTCAGACGAGTCAGAAGAACATCTGTTTTCCTTGGATAACACGGAGGCCAAGTCATGATGGTAGGTTTGATGTGGTGCAGTTTATTATTGCATTCTAAATTCCAACTTTCTTGCCAGTTATTATGAATAAAGTGTTTGATAAGTAGTTTAACGTCTGAGAATGGAACTTTATGGCACAACGGATTAAGAGCACGCTTTGCAGCCTCATCCGCTTTCTCATTGCCAGGAATACCCATGTGTCCAGGTACCCAGCAAAATAAAATATTATAGCCACGTCTTGTCAATTTATTATAAAAATCAAGGATTGATGAGACATAAGGATGCTTTTTAAAAGATTTGATTGCGTCAATAGAGCTATTTGAGTCGGTATATATGATGAAGGAAGTGTTATGACGATGAGAAATGTGCAACAGGGCTCTCTCTATCGCGATAAGTTCAGCTGTAAACACAGAAGTAGACGAATGCAGCCGGTAGCAGAGAAGTATTTTCACAAAAAACACCGCAACCAACAATATCTCCAGTTTTGGAACCGTCTGTATAGATGTCAGTGTAACTATTGAAATTTGATCTATGTGCAGCAAATAATTGTTGGAAAATAATTGGAGCCAAGTTATTTTTATCATATCCTTTAAAAGGGTGGAGCAATGTAACATTAGAAGGTTTCCAAGGAGGGTGTACATGATTTGGACATGGACTCACCTCGATACTACACAGAGGGCTATTATCAATAATGTTCCTAATTCTTACACCAAAAGATGGGATGCAAGATGGTCGATGCTGATAAAGCATATCGTTGTCTGTATTTAGAATGTATGAATGAAGAGGGTGGCCAGGATGTGAAAGGATACGGTAATAAAGTTCTAAAGAAAGCTTTTTACGAATGTGGTGTAATGCTGGTTCATTGCAGTCAACATAAAGGCTTAAAACTGGAGAGGTACGAAATGCACCAGAGCAAACACGGAGTGCGCTATGATGCACAGTGTCAAGTTTTTTAAGAACAGAGTTACGTGCGGAACCATAGACCTGGCAGGCATAGTCAATTTTGGAACGGATCACGGCTCGATAGATTTTAAGGAGAGAAGTACGGTCTGCTCCCCAGGAAGTATTTGAAAGCACCTTTAGTAGGTTAAGCGATTTTTCACATTTTGTCCGTAATTGTAAAATATGTGGTAAAAAGGTTAGCTTACTATCAAATTGGAGGCCGAGAAAACGGACACTGTCCACAACAGGAATTTGAGTTGGTCCAATAAAAATTTCAGGATCTGGATGCAGATCCCTACGTCTACAGAAGTGAACACAAGAAGTTTTGTCATGAGAAATTATAAATCCATTCTTATTAGTCCAATTAAGAATATGGGTGATTGCAATTTGCAACTGTCTTTCAATAAAACGAATATCCTGTCCCATACACATAATTCGGAAGTCATCAACATATAAATCACCTTTCACAGAAGGGGGCAGTTGACTAAGAATGTCATTTATTTTTATAGCAAAGAGGGTGACACTCAGGACACTGCCCTGGGGTACACCCTCTTCTTGTACATAAAAACTAGAGAGTACCCCACCGATTCGGACATGAAAAAGTCGAATGGCGAGGAAGTTCTTAATAAAAATAGGGAGATTCCCGCGAAAGCCTAGGTTAAAAAGATCACGAAGGATCCCGTATCGCCATGTTCTGTCGTAGGCTTTTGCCATGTCAAAAAATACTGACACCAAGTGGTTGCGTTTTAGAAAGGCTGTCCGTATGTGATTTTCAAGATTGATCAGGTTATCGATAGTTGACCTACCTCGTCGAAACCCACTTTGAAACGCAGCAAGGCAATTGTTATTTTCTAAAATATGCACAAGACGAAAATTGATCATTTTTTCAAGTAATTTGCAAAGACTGAGAGAGTGCGATTGGCCTGTAATTATTGGGATTGCTAGCATCTTTCCCTGGTTTAGGAAAAGGAATGATAATAGAGTTACACCAGGCTTGAGGAAAGACCTGTTCTATCCAAATTCTGTTATAAAATGCAAGTAAATTATTGAGAGAGGTTGTGCAGAGATGTTTAAGCATGGTATAGGTGATGCCATCGTGACATGGAGCTGATAGATGGCTATTTTGCAAACATTTTATGAGCTCTGAGAGAGTAAAAGGGAGATTGTAGTCATAAAAGTTACGGGAATTAAAATTGAGGTGGGTAGTTTCTGTTTGTCTTTTGTATGATAAAAAAGGTTCCGGGTATGAGTCAGAGGCAGAGTTAGATGCAAATGTATTTGCTATGGTTTCAGCAATATTCTTAGGAGAAGCTATTGTTTGTCCGTTATGATTTAAGATTGTGATGTGGTTTTCAGAATAAAGACCCATACAATTGTTTACTTTTTTCCAGAGGACTTTACTAGAAGTATTTGGGTTAATATTAGATACATATTGAATCCAGGATTCACGTTGGCTTTTACGGCGCACTCTTCTAGCTTCAGCCTTTGCTTTTTTGTAGGCAAGATAGTTAGTATTATTGGGATAACGTCGAAATATGCCCCAAGCTTTCTGTTGATATTTTTTTGCAGCTTGACAGTTACTGTTCCACCATGGCTTCCTGTGTCTCATTGTAGATGATGAGTTTGGTATGCTAACATCTGCAGCATTGATAATACACTGGGTGATATTATCAACTGCATCGTCTATGTCACCTTCTACCATATGATTTGTGATTTTAGCATGATTTGTGAAAGTTGGCCAATTGGCTCTGTCATAGTTATAGCGTTTAAAATAATTATTAGAATCTCTGATAGGAGTGTTCTGTGAAATGAAAGTGGGAAAATGGTCACTGCCGTGCAGGTCATTTGAAATCCAGAAATTCCAATACGGATAGATAGATGGAGAGCAGATAGTGAGATCTATGGCATGAAAGGTGCGCGTCGGTTCATGAAAATATGTATGATCACCATTATTGAGTAGGCATAAGCCATTGTCAGAGATTAATTTTTCTATGATATCACCACGTTGATTAGTGTCTGAATTCCCCCACAACTGGCTATGAGCATTAAAATCCCCAACGATGATGAAAGGAGTGGGGAGTTGAAGAAGGAGACCATCAAGGAGTGCTGACTGAATAATTTGGTGGGGTGGTAAATAAATGGTACAGACTGTAATGAGACGTTTTATATGTACACGGACTGCAACGGCTTGTAAGTTTGTGTTTAAGTTAATATGAGTATGGGTTAAATTGCGAGAGATGAAAAGAGCCACTCCACCAGTGGCCCTATCACAACCAGTAAAATCTTTTCTGTATGTAGCATAGGTGCGCAGTTTTGCTTTGTCATTGGGTTTAAGATGGGTTTCTTGTAAAGCTAAACATAGTGGTTGATGGTCATGAAGTATACTTCGGATTTCGTCATATTTATTATGGTAGCCTCGACAGTTCCATGAAATAATATTAGTCATGAGTGAGTTTTTTTTAATAAATTTATCTGCACCCTATTATCCGGAGATAGTAGACATACTATCTCCATCGTTAAATTCTTCACCCGGTTCTGGATAAAGAGCAACGGCATCATCCTCCTCCATTTTTTCTTTCATTTTTAGATGGATTTCCTTTTTGGATGTTTTATTTTTTATCTTTTTGGCTGGATTTTCAGATGACACAGTGGTTTTAATTGTTGGTAGATTAAATTTTTCTGAATCAGATCTATGGTTTGTTTTTTGAATTCCTCTTTTGGTGGTATTTTGAGATCCTCTCTTAGGAATATGAGATTGGGAAGATTTTGTAGAGGAATTTTGTGATGGTATAGGAGGAACAGAGTTTGGTGACCTAGGAGGAAGAGAGTTTGGTGACTTAGGAGGAATAGATTTCGGTGGCTTAGGAAAGTCAGACTGCGTTGAACTATTTGTTTTACCAGGATAAGTAGACAGGTTGATTTCTTTTTGTTTTGGTTGGCAATTATTATCAGTGGGGAATTCGGTTTGGGTGGCAATGCTTTGATAAGTTTTATGGGCCGTTTTGGATAAAGCAGCAGCATATGAAACACCAAATCTAGGTGTCCTGGACTCAACTATTTTTCTGGCTTCTGGGTACGAAATGTTATCTTTTGTGCGTATGGTCTGTATCTCCTTTTCTCTTTTCCACTGTTCACACGATTTGGTTGGTTGGTTGGTTGTATGGGGTTTTATGGCGCAAAATCCCTTAAGGGACATGCTGCGCCAGAAAAGTTGACCAAAACATCAAAAAAGTGAGAGATAGAAAAATGACAAAATAAAGGAACAATGAGAAGAGCAATCTGGATGGGGTATCCCATCCAGATGTAGTCGAACAAGTGTAGAAAAAACTAACTTTTAAATACTAAAAAACAGTAAAGTAAAAACATAAGAGTAAGTCAAGAAAAAGTGCAGTCTGGAAGGGGTTCCCTTCCAGATATCACAAAGGTGTAAACAGAAGCTTAATCGTTAAACCAAAAAAAAAATTAAATTTCAAAGTAAAATCCAGCATGTTTTAAAAAAGTGAATAGTGCCCTATGAGGTGTATCCCCAATAAGGTTTGTCAAGAATGGTGATGATGAATTAAAATAAACTCTATATAAGTGCCGGAGACCCGGACATTCAGTTAAAACATGATGAATGGTCAGGTAATCAAAATGACAATGTGGACACATGGGAGCATCCTCCCGAAGTAAAAGATGTTTATGAGTGATCCTTGAATGTCCAATTCTCAGACGAGTAAGTAGAACATCTGTTTTTCTTGGATAACTCGGAGGCCAGGTCATTATTAGAGGTTTGATATAGTGCAGTTTATTATTGTTTTCTAGATCCCAACTTTCTTGCCATTTATTCTGAATAAAAATATTTATAAGTAGTTTAACGTCTGAGAAAGGAACATCATGGTGTAACGGATTAAGAGCACATTTTGCCGCCTCATCTGCTTTCTCATTGCCAGGAATACCCATGTGTCCAGGTACCCAGCAGAATAAAATATTATGACCACGCCTTGTCAATTTGTTATAAAAATCTAGGATGGATGAGACAAGAGGATGCTTGTTAAAAGATTTAATTGCGTCAATAGAACTATTTGAGTCTGTATATATAATGAAGGATGAGCTATGATGATGAGATATGTGCACCATGGCTCTCTCTATTGCAATCAGTTCAGATGTAAAGACAGAGATAGAAGGATGAAGACGATAGCTTAATGAAGTGTTGTCACAAAATACACCACAACCAACAGTATTACCACTCTTAGATCCATCTGTATAAATGTCAGTATAGCCACTAAAATTTGCTCGGTGTGCGGCAAATAACTGTTGGAAAACTACAGGGGCCAAGTTGTTTTTATCATATCCTTTAAAGGGATGGAGCGATGTAATATCAGGAGGGTTCCAAGGAGGGAGTACATGCAATGGACATGGAATTACCCGGATATTACTAAGTGGGCTATTATCAGTAATTTTTCTAATTCTGACACCGAAAGATGGGATGCAAGATGGTCGATGCTGATAAAGAATATCATTGTCGGTGTTTAAAATGTATGTATGAAGAGGATGGCCAGGATGTGAAAAGAGACGGTAATACAGTTCTAAAGAAAGCTTTTCACGAATGTGGTGTAATGCTGGTTCATTGCAGTCAACATAAAGGCTTAAAACTGGAGAGGTACGAAATGCACCAGAGCAAACACGGAGTGCGCTATGGTGCACTGTGTCAAGTTTTTTAAGAACAGAATTACGTGCGGAACCATAGACCTGGCAGGCATAATCAATTTTGGAGCGGATTATAGAGCGATAAATTTTCAAGAGAGAACCACGGTCTGCTCCCCAAGAAGTGTTTGAAAGCACCTTAATTAAATTAAGTGATTGCTCGCACTTTTTACGTAACTGCAGAACATGTGACAAGAAAGTGAGTTTTTTATCAAAATATAGGCCGAGAAAGCGAATGCAATCAGTAACAGCAATTTGAAATGCTCCAATATAAATTTCAGGATCTGGATGCAGATCCCTACGTCTACAGAAATGCACACAAGAAGTTTTGTCTTGGGAAATAATAAAACCATTTTTATTTGTCCATTGAATAATACGGTTGATAGCAATTTGTAATTGTCTCTCAATAAAACGCATATCTTGTCCTTTTCATAAAATTTTAAAATCGTCAACATATAGTGTACCCTGCACACAAGGGGGCAATTGTTGCAGTATATCATTTATCTTGATTGCAAAGAGGGTGACACTCAGAACACTGCCCTGTGGTACACCCTCTTCTTGTACATAAAAACTGGAGAGAATCCCCCCAATTCGAACTTGAAAAATTCGAATGGCGAGAAAGTTCTTAATAAAAATCGGGAGGTTCCCACGAAAGTCCAGGTTAAAAAGGTCGCGAAGGATACCATACCTCCATGTCTTGTCATAGGCTTTCATCATGTCGAAAAAAACAGTGACCAGATGGTTGCGTTTTAAAAAAGCAGTCCGTATATGGGTTTCTAAAAGAATGAGGTTATCGATAGTTGACCTACCACGCCGAAATCCGCTTTGGAAGGCTGCGAGGCAATTATTTGATTCAAGAACATGCACCAGGCGACAATTAACCATTTTTTCTAAAAGTTTGCAGAGGCTGCTAGAGAGTGCGATAGGCCTGTAATTGTTTGGGTCACTGGAGTCTTTCCCTGGCTTAGGAAAAGGAATGATAATGGCTTTAGACCAGGCATTAGGGAAAGTTTGTTCAATCCAGATTCTATTGAAAAAAATAAGTAAGTTATTGAGAGAGGTGGAAGAAAGATGTTTTAGCATGGTATATGTGATTCCATCATGTCCTGGGGCAGATAACCGGCTCTTTTGCAAGCAACTTAAGAGTTCTGGAATAGTAAATGGGAGATTGTAATCATGAGAATGGCGAGAGTTAAAATTGATGCTGGTATTTTCCGTTTGTCTTTTGTATGGTAAAAAAGGTTCTGGGTAAGAGTCAGAGCTAGAATTGGAAGCGAGGGTACAAGCTATTGTCTCAGCTATATTTTTGGGAGACGCTATTGTTTGGCCGTTGTGTTTTAAGATTGAGATATGATTTTCAGAATATAATCCCATACAATTTTTTACTTTTTTCCAAAGAAATTTACTTGAGGTGTTACTGTTTATATTGGAGACGTATTGCATCCAGGATTCACGTTGGCTTTTACGCCGCACTCTTCTAGCATCAGCCTTTGCTTTTTTGTACATAATATAATTAGTATTATTCTGATACCTCCGGAAGATACCCCAAGCCTTCTGTTGATTTTTTTTTGCCTTTTTGCAGTCATCATTCCACCATGGTTTCCTGTGCTTTGGGGTAAAAAGTGATTTTGGAATGCTAATATCTGCAGCATTGATAATACAATGGGTGATATTATCAAGCGCATCGTCGATATCACCTTCTATCATTTCACTTGTAATTTTTGCAAGGTCTGTGAAAGTTCGCCAATTGGCTCTGTCATAGACGTAGCGTTTAAAGCAATTATTAGAATCCGTGTGGGGAGTTGTCTGCGAGATAAAAGTGGGAAAGTGGTCACTGCCGTACAGGTCATTAGAGACCCAGAAGGTCCAATACGGATATATAGATGGGGAGCAAATAGTGAGATCTATGGAATGAAAGGTGCGAGTCGGTTCATGAAAATATGTGTGATCACCATTATTGAGTAGGCATAAGCCATTGTCGGAAATTAATTTTTCTATTATGTCCTCACGTTGATTAGAGTCAGAATTCCCCCAAAGTTGGCTATGAGCATTAAAATCCCCAATGATGATGAAAGGAGTGGGGAGTTGGAGAACTAGATCCTGAAGTAGAGCTGACTGAATAATTTGATGGGGTGGCAAATAAATAGAACAGATTGTAATGAGACGTTTTACATGAACACGGACTGCAACAGCTTGTAAGTTTGTGTTTAGTAAAACATGAGAGTGAGGTAAACTGCGAGAGATGAAAAGAGCCACTCCACCAGTAGCTCTTTCATTGCCTGTAAAATCTTTTCTGTAGGTAGCATAGTTGCGTAATTTCGCTTTGTCAGTAGGTTTTAGATGGGTTTCCTGCAGAGCTAAACATAAAGGCTGATGGTCGGATAGAATATTACGGATTTCGTCAAGTTTATTATGATAGCCACGGCAGTTCCGTGAGATAATATTAGACATGATTAAATTGTTTTTTTTTTAGAAGTTTATCTGCGGTATTTTATTCGGAGGTAGTGGACATACTATCTCCCTCGTTAAATTCTTCACCCGGTTCTGGGTGAAGAGCTAAAGCATCATCTTCTTCCATTTTATCATTCTGTATTGATTGGGTTTTATTTTTGGATGTTTTACTCTTTTTCCTTTTGGCTGTATTTTCAGATGAACTAGTGGCTTTAATTGTTGGTAGGTTAAATTTTTCTGCATCAGATTTACGGTTTGGTTTCACAAATGGTGTTTTAGTTGTATTTTGAGAGCCTCTATTATGGAGTGGAGGTTTCGAAATAAAAGATTGTGACAATTTTGAAGAAGCATTTGTAGATGATTTAGGAGGAACAGAGTTTTGTGAATTAGGAGGAGCAGATTGCGTTGATCTATTTGTCTTACATATCTGCCATAGATTTATAAGTTTTATGGACGGTTTTAGATAAGATAGCAGCATATGATACACCAACTTTAGGCGTTCTGGATTCGACTATCTTCCTGGCTTCAGGGTATGATATATTTTGTCTTGTGCGTATTGTCTGTATTTCTTTTTCTATTTTCCACATTTCACACGATTTAGCATAGGACGGATGATCTTTTTTGCAGTTGACACAACAAGGTGGAGCATTGCATTGCCCACTTTCGTGGCCAACTGTACTGCACCGACCACAGGTTTCTTTACCTTGGCATGATGTTTTTGAGTGCCCAAAGCGTTGACAGTTAAAGCAACGCAGTGGGTTTGGGATGTACGGTCTGACAGACCATGATAAATATCCAGCTTTTATATATTTGGGCAAGGTGGGAGTGTTAAAGGTCAGTATAATATGCTTGGTAGGTATTTGTACATGGTTAGCTGGAATTTGTTCATCTTTGCGGTTGATTTTTATTCGTCTAGCTCCTATGACATTTTGTTCCCTTAAGTTTTCCACTATTTCATCTTCGGTTACATGAAAGAGGTCATATTCTGATATCACTCCGCGAGATGAGTTTAAGGTTCTATGTGGTGATATGATGACAGCAATGTTTGCAAAGTGAGTACATTTTTTTAAGTTTAATGCCTGTTGGTTAGTGCTTACTTCAATTAGCAGTTCACCTGTACGGAGTTTTTTTATTGTTTTGGGTTCGCCAACCAGTCCTTGGATAGATTTATTAATCAGAAAGTGCGATGTTTTATCGAAACTCCCTTCTTGGCGTTTGACAACAAAGAACCTTTCTTCAGTATTACTTTCATGAGAGTTGGGATTTTTAGATTCCGTTGTGGAAACATAATCCTCGACTCTCTCACTCCATGATAATTTATTGCCTTGATTGACAGTAGCATTTGAGCTAGAGCTTGATGCATCAAAATTCTCTTTATTAGCTTGTGGGGCCTCCACATCGCTTGTCTTATGTTCGGATATTGTAGCCATATTTGAGAGATAATTTTTAAAACGCCAGGCATCGGGCCTGGTCACCGACCCTTCTTCTTACCGTTACTTTAGGCGCAGGTCTCAAAAGGGTGAAAACTATCAACAAACTTCCACGTTTTTCGAACATTGGATTAAACTCGATAACATTTCTTAATCTCTAGTTCTTTCACTTTGGAATCAGGAAGCCAGTAGGTAAGCCTTTACAGCTCTGTCCAACCTACAGCCCCTTTCGCCGAAAGGCACCAGTCTCCCGGTGTTGGTCCTAACAGCCACCATACAAGTATGGCGTCCTCCGATCGCGGAACCGAAGTTTGGAAATGCCCTGCACTCTGGGACTCGAGATCAGCCTAAAAAGGTAGAAACGAGGCGATGAGATTAAAAAACCTCAACACCCAGAGTGTCTCACGTGAAAATAAAAAAAAAACCCACTATTAAAGAAAAAAAAAAGAAAAAGTAATGTGAGAGAAAACTTAGAAACAAGGTGTATTTTTTGTCTTTTTTAAAACCTTTATAATTTTTTTTCCAAAAGAACAAGAACAACGTTAGTAGAACAAAGAACAGTTTCAAGAAAACAGTAACAAAATCGAACAAGAACAAAGAGGGATAACAAACTGAAAAGAGAAGACTAAAAAGTGTGAAACAAAGAAAAAGGATAGACAACCAAAAAGAGAAGAAGACAGGAAAGGAGAAAGATCGCTCGGGAACCCGGGGTCGCGAAACCCGTAAATACCTAAAGAAGGTATTCCCCTGGGGGACACACGATTTGGCGTAAGATGGATGATCTTTTTTACAGTTGACACAACAAGGTGGAGCGTTGCATTGCGCACTTTCGTGGCCAACTGCACTGCACCGACCACATGTTTCCTTACCACGGCAATTTGTTTTTGAATGCCCAAAGCGTTGACAATTAAAGCAACGCAGTGGGTTTGGAATGTACGGTCTGACAGAACATGACAGATATCCAGCTTTTACATATTTGGGTAAGTTTGGTGAGTTAAAGGTGAGTATGATGTGCTTGGTAGGGATTTGCATTTGATTGGCTGGTATTTGTTCGTCTTTACGGTAAATTTTTATTCGTCTAGCTTCAATTACATTTTGTTCTTTTAGATTATCAACTATTTCAGCTTCTGTAACATACAGCAGGTCAGATTCAGATATCACCCCACGAGATGTGTTGAGGGTTCTATGTGGACTTACGGAGATCGGGATATTTGCAAAATTTGTACATTTTTTTAACTAATGGCTTGTTTGCCATTGTTTACTTCAATAAGAAGTTCACCAGATCGAATTTTTTTAATGGTTTTTGGTTCACCTATCAATCCTTGAATAGATTTGTTAATTAAGAAGGGAGAGGTCTTGTCGAAGCTGCCTTCTACCCTTTTAACAAGAAAGAATCTTTCAGCACATGTATCATCAGTTCTATCAGCCCAAGATTTGGTTTGGCTCTTATTTATATCTACTTGAAGGCTTGAGGCCGATGCAGTCAGTTTCTCCTTAGATATATTTTGAGGCGTAGCAGTCTCAAGTTGAGCATTGGATGAAATATGGGGTTGTGGGGCCTCCACATCGCTTGTCTTATTGTCTGATATTGTAGCCATATTTGAGAGATAATGTTTAAAACGCCAGGCATCGGGCCTGGTCACCGACCCTTCTTCTTACCGTTACTTTAGGCGCAGGTCTCAAAAGGGTGAAAACTATCAACAAACTTCCACGTTTTTCGAACGTTGGATTAAACTCGATAGCATCTCCAAACTCTAGTTCTTTCACAGTGGAACTCGGTTGTCGTAGGTAAGCCTTTACAGCTCTGTCCAACCTACATCGCCCTTACGTCGAAAGGACACCAGTCGCCCAGTGCATTCCTAACCACCGCCATACAAGTACGGCGCCCACCGATCACGGAACCGGAATTCGGAGATGCCCTGCACTCTGGGACTCGAGATCAGCCTAAAGAGGTAGAAACGAGGCGATGAGATTAAAAAACCTCAACACCCAGAGTGTCTCACGTGAAAATAAAAAAATCCACTATTGTAAAAAAGAAAAAGTAATGTGAGAGAGAACTTAGAAAAAAGGTGTATTTTTTGTCTTTTTTAAAACTTTTAAACCTTTTTTTTTTCCTTTTTTTTTAAAACAAAAGAACAAGAACAATGTTAGTAGAACAAATAACAATTTGAACAAAATGGTCAGTAAAAAACATGAACAAGAACAAAGAGGGATAAGAAACTAAAAAACGAAGAGTAAAAAGTGTGAAACAAAGAAAAAAGGATAGACAACTAAAAAGAGAAGAAAACAGGAAAGGAAAAAGATCGCTCGGGAACCCGGGTTCGCGAAACACGTAAATACCTAAAGAAGGTATTCCCCTGGGGGAGAGAACTGGAGATAAAGCAGCCTTAGTTTTAGTCTGATGATTAGATGACTTCTTGGATCCAACTGGAGATTTCTGTGACTCAGTAAGTCTATATTCTATTGTAACTGGTTCTGAGGATGGTAACCAACGTTCTAATAATGGGGTAGCATAGTACAACCACAACAGACATCACGGTTTTTCTCTATTTGAAGTGCTGATTGATTGTGTAGTAGAGGAGTTAATTGGCGGAAAAGGAGAGTCTGTCTGGGTGCTTATGTGCCTTATGGATTTCGATTGTTGTCTCAGTAAACTAGAGTAAGAAAACCCGACAGACGGGGTTCTAGACTCAACAAGTTTACGAGCTTCAGGGTAGGAAATTTTTTGGGTTATTTTAATAGCGAGTATTTCTTTTTCACGGATCCAGTTTGGACAAGAACGGGAGTATGCTGGATGATCACCCTTACAGTTTATGCTGCGTTCAGATTTTTCACAGGATTTACCGTCGTGGCCGACTTCTGCACAACGAGGGCAGGTAGCAGAACCACGACAAGTAGTATTGGTATGTCCATATCGTTGACATTTGAAACAACGGAGAGGATCTGGGATATAAGGCCGGACAGGACAGCTTAGGTAGGCTGCTTTAATTCTAGTAGGTAGAGTAGAACTATTGAAAGTCAGAATGATGTGCTTTGTGGGAAGCACTTTCTCATTCCGACGAATTGTTATACGGCGTACATCGATGACATTTTGATCTTTTAAATTCTTTAAAAGTTCTTCTTTTGTAGACAGTAAAAGGTCAGGTTCCGATATTACACCACGGCAGGTATTCAGAGTTTATGTACTTTAACAGAAACATCCTATTGTTTTAGAGCTTGAAAGAAGTTGAGATTGGCTGGCTGAAGAGACCTCAACAAGCAAATCTCCAGAATGCAGTTTTTTAAGTGAACAGTTGTCACCAAATACAGAATGAAATATTTTTGCAATAAGAAAAGGTGAAGTTCTCTTAAAAGAACTATCGGAGAGGCTATCAGTACGCTTAATAATAAAAAATCGATTGAATGAAATATACTGTACTCTCCACATGGGAGAGAGTTAGAAGGAAATGAAATTTTTCCATCCATATTAGAAAATATAAAAATTCAGACCCCGGTCGCACCACCCACTACCGAGCCCAACAAGGAGATGCACAATTGTGCACCAGTGCTAACCAGGGCCCATACAGTCACAAGACATTCCTATGACAGTCTCCACCCTTAACAAGATGGCTAGTAAATGCTCGCTCGCTTGATCCCCAGCCAGTGACAAGTCAGTTGACAAGCCGATTCATGCATACGGGACCAATATGCACCTCCCGTCTACCTGAAGCAGAGGCCAAAGCAGCGTGTTGGTTTCCCTCAACTGCCAGGATCCCCCTTTCCAGGGACACGGGTCGCCACGCACGGGTCTACATACAGGATGATATCGGTTCATACAGAATTGCCATCACCTCCGAAGAGGAAACCACAACGAGAGTGAAACAAAGAGGAAAGAAAGAGAAGAGAAATAAGAGGAAGAAGGAAAAGAGAAAGATAGCTCAGGTGCCCGGGGCTGCGAAGCCCGTGAATACCTAAAGAAGGTATCTCCTGGGGGGGGGGGAATAATAATTTAGAAAGTGCCGAAATGAATAATGAAGAGCGTAACGCTATATTGCAATTTTTATTGCAACATTGGAAAAATGATAAACTGAGCCATGGTTCTGTAAATGCTGCAGCGATGAAATTTAATCTTCATCGTAGAACAATATCCCGTTTGTGGAAGCAGGCAAAGACGTCAAAAATAACAGATGATGGAGTTTACAATGTAAAGTCACAAAAAACTTGTGAATGCGGACGAAGAAAAATTTTTTTTCTCAGCAATTGAGCAAAATCAAAGATATCCCAATAAAACGAAGACAATCACTTCGGAGATTATCATGTGCTGTTAGCATACCTAAATCAACATTACACAGGATTCTCAAAGAGGGAAAATTTTTGAAGCGTATTTCATCCACCATTAAGCCAAGTATAACAGAAAAAAATAAGCTAGACAGAATTCGATTTTGCTTACAGCATGTTCAAACTAATGGATGCTTTTCGGAAATGTTGGATCTTATTCATATCGATGAAAAGTTGTTTTATATTACGAAAACCAGTAATTCATTTTACATCACCCTAGATGAAACTGAACCTTCGAGGCATTGAAAAAGCAAAAGGTTTATTACTTAAGTAATGTTTTTGGCAGCGGTGGCAAGACCAAGATGGAACTCGAATACAAACGAAACGTTTGATGGAAAGATTGTAATATGTGCTTTTGTTTACTCAGGAAACGCAAAAAGAAACTCGAAAAATCGTGCAAAAGGAACTGTTGTGACAAACGTTGTAGAAATTGTTAACAAAAAAGAAATCCGAAAAATGATTATAGAAAACGTTTTACCGGCTATACGTGAAAAATTCCAACTAGTTAAAAATCGAGTCCGATATACATACAACAGGACAATGCGAAACCTCATTTGGTAGTGGATGATCCCAGTATCACAGAAGAATGTTTAAAAGATGGATGGAATTTGCAACTACAATGTCAACCTCCGAGTATTCCGGATTTAAATGTACTTGATCTGGGGTTTTTTAATGCAATATAGTCATTGCAACATCAGATGCCCACAAACAATATTGACAACTTAATTGATGCTTTTGAAACCGCTTTTCGAAATATGGAAGTGGAAAAGCTTGAAAATGTATTTTTAACTTTGCAAACATGTATGGAAAACATTATGCTGTCAGGCGGAGGCAACTGTTACAAAATAACTCATCTCAAGAAAGAAAAACTTCGTCTTCAAAATCTTCTTCCGTGAAACCTGATATGTAAAGCTGAAGCAATATTATGTGCAAAAAATTCCTTAAAAATCAGTTAAAATTGTATTATTTGCTATTAAAATAATCACAACTTGGTATTTTTATTCTTGTTTTTTTCCACAAATATAGCACTTATTTTGTGACAAATTTTTCAAAGCATATTTACAGGGTTCGCACGCTCTTAAGCCACGTCCCATTTTGTAAGGATTCTACAACAAATATACCAGACACATATGGTAAATCAGGCACACGTGGTACTAGACAAACATAGAAAGATAATTTTCTTCCTAATAAATTCACGATTAAGTAGAAGATAGTTTTATGCGAATCGTTACAAAATGGGGCGTGGCTTAAGAGTGTGCGAACCCTAGATTTTTTAAAATTATTTTGTACTGATTTAAGGTGGTGAGGAGGGTAAGTAAATGTTGATGATTGATAGCATGGCATCCAGAAATCTCTGAAAATCCTTTTAAAAAATCATCAATATCAATAATTGGGACGGAGGGAGTACCTTTTATCTTTTTTTCTTTACCAAGGTGTGATTTTTTGGAACTGAAACATAATGTTGTATGTTGATTTTTCGATTATTCTAATCAATTCAAAATCACGTCTGAAGTGATTTGTTAATAATCACTATTTACTAATATATCTCTTTAAATAATATTCTTTGTCACGAAAACATAAATCAATATCCATGAATGGAATAAGTATAAAATAGAATAAATAAAAATAATAAAATAGAATACCTGAGATGTAAATTTATACTTCATTTGATCTTAGAATACGAGTAAGAAATTTCAAGCTCACGAAAGAAATTTAAATGATCGTATACATATAAAAAGAAATAAGCAAATTGGGATCATTAGAAGTGTTTCTACTAGAAAGAAAGATAAAAGGTTTATTACATATGCTCTTAGTTAGCGAAATTTTTTGCTTAATTGATGAATTCATTCTTCTTTAAATGTTAAGTGAACGAAGTCGCGCGTAACAGCTTAACCTATAGTTGTGCAATTTAAGAGAAATTCTGAATTTTTAGCTGAAGTGACCACTTGCAAATCTACTAGCAAATCAGACTGCATCTTTTAAAGTTTACAATCATCTCCGAATACAGACAGGAATGTTTTAGCAATTAGAAAAGGTGAAGTTATTTTAAAAGAACTATCAGATAAACCATCAGTGCGTTTAATTATAAAGAAACGTGTAAATAATTCATTCTGTGCTGTTTATTGCCCTCCACATCTGAGAGAAATACAAGGAAGTGAATTTTTTCCATACATATAAGAAATAAAAATACTGATCAGATCCCGGCCGCACCACCCTCTACCGAGCCCAACATGGGGATGCAGATTCGTACACCAGTGCTAACCAGGGCCCATACGTTCACAAGACACTTCTATGCCAGTCTCTGCCCTTAACGAGATGGCTAGCAAGTTAACGCTCTCTTGCTCCCCAGCCAGTGACAAGTCAGCTGAGCAGCCGATTGATGCATACGGGACCAGCACCTCCCGTCTACCTGAATCAGAGACCAAAGCAGTGTGTTGGTTTCCCTCAACTGTCAGGATCCTCCCTTTCCAGGGACACGGGTCGCCACGCACGGAAAATACGTGGGTGGTTTAAAATTTTCCATTAGTCGATACAGGCAGGATGATATCGGCTCAGGCAGAAATGCCCTCACCAATGCAGAGGAAATCACAAAGAGAGTGAAAAAAAGAGGAAAGAAAGCCAAAAGAAATAAGAGGAAATGGAAAGGGAAAGATCGCTCAGGTATCCTGGGTTGCAAAAGCCCGTGAATACCTAAAAAAGGTATCGCCCAGGGTGGGAATGCTAGAGAAAAAATGGCTAATATTCTTTGACAGGAAATTTACTGCAGAATTTAAATATCAACTTCAAGCATCGTGGCTTTATTGTTAGACTTACAGTCCTCAAGGTTTATTCCTCAACTTTTCGAGGTAAATTAATGTTTTTATTTAATCCAATGTAAGTAACTGTTGCTAAAATTCAATGAACATTGTAGCTATGACTTATTGTTAACATGATTTGCCTAAAAATAGGTGATAATTTTCTTTACCCTCCCTTTTTTCTTTTACCGTCCCTTCGTTCCCTTACCGTCTGTTCCTTAACATCTCTTTAAGCCAATGTTAGACTAAAATTTTGTACTAAAAATACTACATTGTTATTATTTCTTATTTGAATGTTCTGTGGGTACTATGCAAATTCATTATAGGTAAAAATTTAGAAGAAAATATAAAGTTATAGTGGTAAAATGGTAATGAAAATTAAACTCGCAAGTTTAACTTAAACCTCAGCTAAATAAAAAAATCTTCGCTGCTGATAATTTTTCTTTATTTTGAATCATTAAGACATTCGTCTATAAGGTTAAAATGTTATTTTATTAAGTTTAATTTCACCAGATTTTTATTCCTGAAAGTTAAAATTTTGTGAGAATACCTCATATACAAAAACATTGGAATGATCATACTGAAAGCTCTAAAATAAAAAGCAAAGAAAACATATTTAACCCGGGAGAACTCGCTGCATGAGATTTTCTCTCACTGTCGTACTTTTTTAAGACTCTTATTTAAACCATTTTTCATTTTAATTAAAATTTCAAATGTTATTTCGATTATGTTACCTCTTTTGTGAATAAAAGTACTAAGCCAACCAAAAAAAGTTGGTATTATATGAATGTAAAGTAAAAGAAAAGCAATTGGGCATTCTCACTAGCGAGTTCTCCCGGGTTAAAAAAATAGGTAAATGTAGGCAGTATAAATAACAGCTAACCCTTTAACAATATCATCATTGCAGCCTGGTAATACAGCAGTTAAATTTAAAAATAAACTCTTAATAATAAAACATTAATAATAAGTAGTTTTTAAACATTATTTAAAAAATGAGTACATTTAATTTTAGATTGAAAAAGAAAACCCTTACCCTACAAAAATATGTAAAGTGTAATTCATGTGGTCAGAAAATTATAGTTTTTATTATTTTAAGAAAAAGTGGAAAAGAATTTTTAAAGGTTGGTTGGTTGGATGATTGAATTTTAATGGCACAAAATCCCTTTTGGGACATGCTGTGCCAAGACAGCCAAAATCAAACCAAAATTATACACAAAAAGTCAAGTGTAAAAACAAAACTTAAAATAAGATAAGAAAAACAACACAATTAAATGAAAACAAAGGCATGTATAATTAAAAAATCATTTAAAAAGTCAAAAGACCATAGTTAAGACACAAAATTAGTACGATTAAAACTGAAAAAGTGATAATAATAATTGTTAAAATACATATAAAGTATGAGATGTAGTATAAAAACAGTATTTTCATCACCTGCATTCGAACCACAAAGTTCTGACTCCATAGCCTCTTCCACATAATTTTGCAAATGTTTGGGAACATGAAATTACTATAAGTTTAGCTATGACATGATTTCCTCTGCTTTTTCTTCACAGTTTTCCACTATGATGGTTGGTTGTATAGGGTTTACTGGCACAAAATCCCATAGGGGACATGCTGCGCCAAAAAACAAACAAAAGATTACAAGCAGTTAGGAACAAACAATGTCAATACAAAAGAGAAAAGATAAAAGACATCTGGATGGGGTTACCCATCCAGATGTCATAAAAGTGTAAAGGAATAACCATAACAGTCAACCAATGAAGCAAATAAACAGTTAGATCTCAGAGTAAAATCCGGCATGTTTTAAAAAGGGAAATAGTGCCCCATGAAGTGTTTCTCCAATGAGGTTTGTCAAGATTGGTGATGGTGAATTAAAATATATCCTGTACAAGTGCCGGAGGCCCGGACAATCGGTTAAAAGATGATGTATGGTTAGGAAATCAAACTGACAGTGTGGGCACATGGATGCATCCTCCTGGAGTAATAGATGTCTAAGAGTGATTCTGGAGTGACCGATCCTAAGACGGGTAAGTAGAACATCAGTTTTCCTTGGGTAATTAGTGGACCAGATTGTTATTGTAGGTTTAACACGGTGTAATTTGTTGTTTATTTCAGAGTCATAGCTTTCTTGCCATTTATTATAAATATGAATATTGATGATATGTTTAGCATCTGCAAAAGGAATCTGGTGATGTAGTGAATTGAGAGCATGTTTTGCTGCTTTGTCTGCTTTCTCATTACCTGGGATACCCATGTGCCCGGGTACCCAACAAAAGAGGATATTAAATCCACGCCTTGAAAGTTGGTTAAAAAGTTTTAAAGTTGATGAAATAATGGGATGGTGTATAGCGGACTTAATAGCGTCTATAGAACTTTTGGAGTCTGTATGAATGATAAAAGACGCACAGTGACGATGTGATATAAATGACATAGCTTTTTCTATTGCGATTAATTCTGAAGTAAACACCGAGTCAGAAGGGTGTAAGCGATAACTAAAGACATTATCCTCGAAAACAATTCCACAACCTGCAGTACCTCCAGATTTTGCACCATCTGTATAAATATCTATATAGTTATTGTAATGTGCACGGTGCGCAGCAAAAAGTTGTTTAAATACAACAGGAAATAAACTGTTTCTGTCAAACGTATTAAAAGGATGGAGGGATTTGATATTATAAGATTCCCAAGGGGGATATAGTGCTTAGGGCAAGGGCAAACTTCAATGTTGCTAAGAGAGCTATTCTCAATAATATGTCTCATTGTAGTCCCAAAAGGTGGAATGCATGAAGGACGGTGCTGATAATGAAGATCATTGTCAGTATCTAATAAATGTAAATGTAAAGGATGGCCAGAATGTGAAAGGATACGATATTATAACTCCAGGGAAAGTCTTTCCCTGATCTGGTGCAGTGCGGGTTCGTTGCAATCAACATAGAGACTAAGCACAGGGGAAGCACGAAATGCACAAGAGCAGACACGAAGTGCGCTATAGTGCACAGTGTCCAACTTTTTCAAAACTGAGTTACGTGAAGAACCATAGACCTGGCAGGCATAGTCAATTTTCGAACGGATCATAGCTCGACAAATTTTAAGGAGAGATCGCCGGTCTGCTCCCCAAGAAGTGTTCGAAAGCACCTTGACTAAGTTAAGTGACTGCTCACACTTTTTACGTAATTGTAGAACATGAGGCAAGAAAGTGATTTTTTGTCAAAATAAAGGCCTAAAAAGAGTGCGCAGTCTACAACAGAGATTTGAGAAGTTCCAATGAGGATTTCAGGATCTGGATGCAGATCCCTACGTCTACAGCAATGTACACAAGAAGTTTTGTCCTGAGAGATTATAAAATCATTTTTATTTGTCCATTGAATAATACAGTTGATAGCAATTTGTAATTGTCTCTCAATAAAACGCATATCTTGTCCTTTACATAAAATTTTAAAATCGTCAACATATAATGTACCCTGCACACATGGGGGTAACTGGTGTAGTATATCATTTATCTTGATAGCACAGAGGGTGACACTCAGAACACTGCCCTGCGGTACACCCTCTTCCTGTACATAAAAACTGGACAGAATCCCCCCCCCCCCCAATTCGAACTTGAAAAATTGGAATGGCGAGGAAGTTCTTAAAAAAAATAATGAGGTTTCCACGAAATTCTATGTTAAAAAGATCGCGAAGGATACCATATCTCCATGTCTTGTCATAGGCTTTCATCATGTCAAAGAACACTGCGACCAGATGGTTTCGTTTTAAAAAAGATATCCGTATATGTGTTTCTAAAAGAATGAGGTTATCAATAGTAGACCTACTACGTCGGAATCCGCTTTTGAAGGCTGCAAGGCAATTATTCCTTTCTAAAATATGTACCAGGCGGCAGATAACCACTTTTTCTAAGAGTTTGCAAAGGCTGCTAGAGAGTGCGATAGGTCTGTAATTGTTTGGGTCACTGGAATCCTTTTCTTGTTTAGGAAAGGGAATAATAATAGCTTTGGACCAGGCGTTAGGAAAAGTTTGTTCTGTCCAAATTCTATTATAAAAAGCAAGTAAATTATTGAGAGAGGCACTGGAAAGGTGTTTTAGCATGGTATATGTGATGCCATCGTGACCTGGAGCAGATAAACGGCTTTTTTGCAAACATCTTAAGAGTTCCTGAATAGTAAATGGTAGATTATAATCATAATAATGTCTAGAGTTAAAATTTATGCTGGTTGTTTCCGTTTGTCTTTTGTATGATAATAAAGGTTCTGGGTAAGAGTCGGATTTAGAATTAGATGCCATTGTACTTGCTATTGTTTCAGCAATATTTTTAGGAGATGCTATAGTTTGTCCATTTTGATTTAAGATTGAGATGTGGTTTTCTGAATACAGTCCCGTACAATTTTTCACTTTTTTCCACAGGACTTTACTTGAAGTATTAGAGCTAATAGTAGAGATGTATTGCGTCCAGGATTCACGTTGGCTTTTACGTCGCACACTTCTAGCATCAGCCTTTGCTTTTTTGTACGCAATATAATTAGCATTATTGGGATACCTCCGGAAGATGCCCCAAGCCTTTTGTTGTTGTTGTTGTTTTTTGCCTTTTTGCAGTCATCATTCCACCATGGTTTCCTGTGTCGCGGTGTTAAAAGTGATTTAGGAATGTTAATATCTGCAGCATTGATAATACAGTGGGTGATATTATCAAGCGCATCGTCAATATCACCTTCTATCATTTCCCTTGTAATTATTGTAAGGTCTGTGAAAGTTGGCCAATTGGTTCTGTCATAGACGTAGCGTTTAAAGGAATTATTAGAATCCCTGTGAGGAGTAGTCTCTGAGATAAAAGTTGGAAAATGGTCACTGCCGTGCAGGTCATTAGAGACCCAGAAATTCCAATACGGATAGATAGATGGAGAGCAGATAGAGAGATCTATGGCATGAAAGATGCGTGTTGGTTCATGGAAATAAGTATGATCACCATTATTGATTAGGCATAAGCCATTGTCAGAGATTAATTTCTCTATTGTATCACCACATTGATTAGTGTCAGAATTACCCAACAGTTGGCTATGAGCATTGAAATCTCCAACAATGATGAAAACAGTGGGGAGTTGGAGAAGAAGATCATCAAGGTGTGCTGACTGAATAATTTGGTGAGGTGGTAAATATATGGTACAGATTGTAATGAGGCGATTAACATGTGCACGGTCTGCAACAGCTTGTAGATTTGTGTTTAATGAAATATGAGAATGGGGTAAACTGCGAGAGATGAAAAGAGCCACTCCACCAGTAGCTCTTTCATTACCTGTAAGATCTTTCCTGTAGGTAGCATAGTGCCGCAATTTCGCTTTGTCATTGGGCTTTAGATGAGTTTCCTGTAGAGCTAAGCATAATGGTTGGTGATCGGATAAAATATTTCGGATTTCGTCATGTTTATTGTTATAGCCACAGCAGTTCCATGAAATGATATTTGACATGCTTGGGTTTGTTAGATATGTTTATCTATGTCATTTTGGTTGGAGGTAGTAGACATACTACTATCTCCATCGTTCAATTCTGCATCCGATTCAGGATGAAGGTCAAGAGCTTCTTCATCCTCCATAATCCTCACATCTATTTTGTGATCTTTTTTGGTTCGTTGGTTGGTTGGTTGATTTTTGACGGCCAATTATCTGCTCGAGGGATATAGGCCCAGGGGGGGAGTGCCCTTCGTGGGGGTCTTTCTAAGGGAACCTAACCCGCATTAACGCTTGGAAATCCAAGGTTCGAAGAAAACCACGAAAACTACGAACGATTAGGCCGACGGGCGCGATTGGGATCGAACCCAGCACCTCCCGTCTACCAGCTTCGAGAGCAGAGCCTCTCGGCCACTGGTGGGGCCGGGATCTTTTTTGGATTTGATTCATTTTTTGCAGTTTTACTTTTTTTATTTTTGGCCTTGTTTTCACATGAAACAGCGGATTTAATTGGTGGTAGGTTACGTTTTTCTGCATCAGATCTACGATTTTGAATTAAAGATTGTGATATTGTAATATTTTGAGAGCTTCTTTTAGTGAGCGGAATTTTTGAAAAGTTAGAATGTGCTGATTTAGAAGAGGCAATTTCTGATTGTGGTGATTTAGGAGGCACAGTACTTTGTGATTTAGAAGAAATAGATTGCGTAGATGCATTTACCTTACTAGAACAACTGGAGAGGTTGTTTTCTTTTTGCTTTGTTTGGCAGGTAATTTCAGCGGGGAATTCAGTTTGGGTTGCAATAGTTTTATGAATTTTTTGGACTGTTTTAGACAAGGCAGCAGCATATGATACACCAACTTTGGGTGTCCTGGATTCAACTATTTTTCTGGCTTCGGGGTATGGTATATTTTCTTTTGCGCGTATTGTTTGTATCTCTTTTTCCTTTTTCCATATTTCTCAAGATTTAGCGTAAGATGGATGATCTTTTTTGCAGTTGACACAACAAGGTGGAGCATTACATTGTGCACTGTCGTGACCAACTGCACTGCACCGACCACAGGTGGCTTTACTTCGGCATCTGACAGATGCATGACAGAACATGACAGGTATCCAGCCGTTATATTTTTAGGTAAGTTAGGTGAGTTAAATGTGAGAATAATGTGCTTGGTAGGGATTTGTATTTGATTGGCTGGTATCTGTTCATCCCGACGAAATATTTTTATCCGTCTAGCTTCAATGACATTTTGTTCTTTTAAGTTTTCTACTATTTCATCTTCGTTAACATATAAGAGATCAGATTCTGAGATGACTCCGCGAGATGTGTTTAAAGTTCTGTGTGGTGATACGGTGACAGCAATATTGGCAAAGTGTGTAAATTTTTTTAAGTTAGCTGCTTGTTGGCTATTGTTTACCTCAATTAACATTTCACCTGTCCGGAGTTTTTTTATTGTTTTTGGTTCACCAACCAATCCTTGAATTGCTTTATTAATTAAAAAAGGAGATGTCTTGTCGAAACTCCCTTCTTGGCGCTTCACAACAAAAAATCTTTCTTCAGTTTTACTTTCATCATTGGAGGCAGAATACTCCAGTCTCTCACCCCATGATTCTTTTTTGCCCTGATTAAACGTATCTTTTGAGCCCGAGCTCAATGCATTTTTATTCTCTTTATTTGGTTGTGGGGCCTCCACATCGCATGTTTTATTCCCTGATTTTGTAGCCATAATAGATAGAAATTAAAAAATGCCAGGCATCGGGCCTGGTCACCGACCCTTCTTCTTACCGTTACTTTAGGCGCAGGTCTCAAAAGGGTGAAAACTATCAACAAACTTCCACGTTTTTCGAACGTTGATTAAACTCGATAGCATCTCCAAACTCTAGTTCTTTCACAGTAGAACGTAGGTAAGCCTTTACAGCTCTGTCCAACCTACAACGCCCTTACGCCGAAAGGTACCAGTCGCCCAGTGAATTCCTAACCGCCGCCATACAAGTATGGCGTCCACCGATCACGGAACCGGAATTCGGAGATGCCCTGCACTCTGGGACTCGAGATCAGCCTAAAAAGTTGGAAACGAGGCGATGAGATTAAAAAACCTCAACACCCAGAGTGTCTCACGTGAAAAAAAACAAAAAAAAACCACTATTTGAAAAAAGAAAAAGTAATGAGAGAGGGAACTTAAAAGAAAGGTGTATTTTTTGTCCTTTTTAAACTTTTTTTTTCTTTTTTTTTACCAACAGAACGAGAACAATGTTAGTAGAACAAAGAACAATTTGAGCAAAAAAGTAAAACATGAACTAGAACAAAGAGGGATAACAAACTGAAAAGAGAAGATTAAAAAGTGTGAAACAAAGAAGAAAGTATAGACAACAAAAAAAGAGAAGAAAATAGAAAAGGAGAAAGATCGCTCAGGAATCCGGGGTCGCCAAACCCGTAAATACCTAAAGAAGGTATTCCCCTGGGTGAGTTCTCCACTATGAAGAGGCTTGAGTTGAGGAATTCCCCCGATTCTTTATTGTGTACGCATGATTTCGGTTTAGCTTTTTGTGTTTGCGAAATATGAGGGTTTTGCATTTTATTTCCAGGTGAAACAAACATTTGCTCAGGTTTCTGTTCAGTTAGCTTTTTAGAGTGAGTTAGAAATTCATCAACCAAAGACGTAATAATGTACAGCAGGATCAAAATATTCTATTTTAACTGGTTCTGATGATGGTGGCCAAAGTTTTAATTTTGGAATAGGTATATTATATAGGAATATTAGCAGCAAATTTTACACTACGGGTGTTTTAAATTATAGTGAATTATTTGGTGGAAATGAGAGTTTAGTTTGGGCGATTGTGTGCTTTACTAATTTTGATTGCTGTTTGAGTAAACTTGAGTAAGAAACTACAACAGATAGGGTTCTGGACTCAACAAGTTTACGAGCTAGAAGATAGGAAATGTTTTGAGTTATCTTGATTGCGAGTGTTTCTTTTTCACGGATCCAGTTTGGACAAGAACGGGAGTATGTTGGATGATCACCCTTTCAGTTTATGCAACGTTCAGAGTTTTCACAGGATTTACCATCGTGGCCGACTTTTGCACAACGTGGACAAATAACAGAACCATGACAATAGTGTTGATATGGCCATAGCGTTGACATTTGAAATAGTGGAGGGGGTTAAGGATGTAACAGGACAGGACAGCTTAACCCTCAAGTGCATCATTTTTTATTTTTCCTTCAAAAAATATATTTTGATTCCTTAATGGGCATACATTAAAAGAAAATTACTAAAAAAATGTCACATTTATATTTTTTCGTATTTTGGATTTTTTAAATGGTTGTCAATTAACAACAGCATGCATTAAGCGTATTCTAAACATATTCTATGATATTTCTCAAGTCCTTTTTCTATTAATTGTCGGGTGGTATTTTGCAGCACGGGGTTCTGTTTTTTCTTATTATTCCAAGGCAGGAAATTACTTTTGATTTTAAAAGTGTCATTATGTTCACTGCTGTTAGTTATCAAAATGCAGTTCATGACTTACAGGTTCAACAACTGGATGAGTTAGTCTAGCATTGACTCAAACGCTAACCTCCAAGTCATGTCCACCTGGCAGACTGGTTTTATTTTTTTCGCAATAGATATCAAAATTGTACGCAAATCTTGACACTCCTACGAAAAATAATCTAAAACCACCTTTATGGGAGTTTTTTTTAAGGGGATCTACTGCTTCATATGGTGACTAGCCTTTGGCGCACTTATTTGCTCATAAACACAGACAGATTGTTTGATAAGAATGGATAAGAATTTCCATTCAGGGTACTGACTATTGCACTCAACTTGAATAACTTATCTTTACCATTAGACACTATATTATAGTTCAGATGGGAAAATTGTCATATACCGTATACTCAAATGTATTCAAGATCATAGTGCGACAACCTGATGATACACCAATGACAGTGTTCCCAAACAATTTTACGATTTTAAAGTTTGCCACGCTACTCAAGATACAAATCCTTAGATAATTTTTTACATCTTTCGAGCATATATTGAGAGGCTTTTGAACATGTTTTAAAACAATATACAGGCTTGTTGAGTGATATGCTCGAAACGTACTGGGTGGAAAAATTCAAAAATTGTTTATATGGTGTTATTAATAATAAAACACTTTCAGGCAAAGAAACATCTCCAATAATCTTTATCCAAGAAGGATCTGGATGAAGAGTTTTAAGCTTTAACTTTTTCTGTTTACGTTTACCTGGCTGCTTTTGTTTTGATGTAGATGGAATATTCACTATCCCAACGTTTGCATAAAAATTCTAGTCAATTTCATTAGCTGATTTAACTGCTTGTAAATCACAGTCATTCTCATCATAAGTCTCTGAAGCGTTTGTGAACAGAAGGTTTGGATAAATAGGTGAATCGTCATCCCTTTAATTGTAAGAAATGTCACTTTCACTGGACAAACCAATCCAAATTTCTTCTGTTAACTTTTTTTTAGTATCTGTGCTTTAAAATATATGTTGAACATGATGAGGCTCTATCAGAACAAATTTTTTGGTGAAAAAATAGACAAACAGCAAGATTAAGCAATCATTTAACAGAATACTAAAAATGTAATTAAAAGCGGAACTCAATTCTTGGTGTTTCTAAATGGCAACATACGTATATTCGCACGCATACAATATTTGTTGCAAAAAAACTTAATGAAAATTATTTAAAATCACTTTTAAAAGCGTATACTTTTGAAAAATATTTCTTACAAATGAAATTTTGCATTTTAAAATTTTTTTATTTGTGTTAGAAATCCATCTATGGCTAGTAAAATGGAAGGCTTCAAAAGTTCCTTTTTATTTGCAACTGATAAAAAACTATTATCACCTATGGTATTTTTAATGTACTAAACTTAAGTATAGGGTCAAAATGAATACATAAAGCATGAAGTTATCAAGAGTCAGCGGTAAATAAATAAATAATGAGAGAAAATATAATTTGTTGACAATTGGCAACAGTATGCACTAGAGGGTTAAATAGCTTTAATTCTACATGGCAAAATAGAGCTATTGAAAGTCAGAACAACATTCTTCGTCAGAAGCACATGTCCATTGTGACGTACAGTGATACGTCTTGCATCTATAACATTTGGATCTTTAAAATTCTGTAGGCATTCTCCTTTTCTGGACAGTAAAAGATCTGGTTAGGATATTACACAACGGCAAGTATTGAGAGATTAATATACCTTAACAGAAAAAAGAGCCTATTGTATTGTACAGTTTCAAAGCAGTGGTGATTGGCAGGCTGAAGAAACCTCATCAAGCAAATCTCCAGAATGTAGATGTTTAAGTGAGCAGTCATCACCAAAAACAGAATGAAATGTTTTTTTTTCAGTAAGGAAGGGTGAAGTTCTCTTGCAATACCTATCAAAGAGACTGTCAGTACGTTTAATAAAAATAATCGTGTGAAAAAAATATTCTGGACATTTTGTTTCTCTCCATATGGGGGAGAAATAGAAGGAAACGACGTTTTCCCATCCATCTTAGAAAAAATAATTCAGACCTTCGCCGCACCACCCACAGTCCAACAAGGGTATGCACTTTCGTGCAACAGTGCTAACCAGGCCCCATACGGTCACAAGGCAATCAAATGTCAGCCTGCACCCTTAACCCATTAGTGCCTGAATTTTTTTTCAACTCAATATTGGGCTCAATTATAGTAAATGGGGTAAAATGAACGTAAAAAATAATAAAAAAATTCTGTTTGAATTTTTTGTTATTTAACGTATAAAAATATAAACGACCCAATTTTGGGACTCTAGGCACGAAAGGGTAGGGGTTTTCTCCGTTATTGTCTAAGCATTATATCTCTGTTTTATGCCATTTAATATGTTTCAAAAAGGTTATATATCATTCGGGTTATTATTTGACTATAAAAATTTCTTTATTATTACTATAAGGGAGGGGGCGAGAGCTGGGGTCGGCTCAAGAACAAGGCCCCCTTCCTCCTCACCATTAGCTATTGGCATAGTAAAAATTTATATAGTAACAGTTTATAATAATCAATAACTACAAATTGAGTATATATACCGTATATACTTGCATATACGCCGACCCATTAACTTTTGAACGCAAATTCTGCAAAAAATCAAAAACACGCGTATGTCGACCCCCTAACTTTTACTTCAATTTCGCAGAAAATCAAACCAAAGAGTTCACTTACTAATGCGAAAAATTTGTAAGTAAACAAAAACAAATCATTGAAATTTTTTATAATAAATTATTATTATTTGTATATTTTATATATTATTTTATTTTTTATACACATAAAAAAGCAGACTTTTGCAGTATTCGAAGTTTTTTTTTTCTTCTTTTCGGCTTTTGTAATTGACTCGCGTATAAGTCTACCCCCCCAATTTACTTGTAGAAAATTGTCAAATATTCTTCGTTTTACACACGAGTATATATGGCACAGTAGAACTTCGATTATACGATCCTCGTGTAACCGGAACTTCCTCTAAACCGATGTCGATATCCTGATTTTTTTTCCAAAGTATTTTTTCTTTTTTTACTTTCACATTCCTTGTGTATGCAAGTGTTTCTTTCCTAACTACGAGTAGATATAAGCATTTTGGTTCCCCTTTCTTCGAATTCCATTGAAATTAGCATGAGCTCCCGCAAGATTCGATCCAGGTATAATTGTACTCTTGCCCCTCCCCCTGTGTACACGTCCCTGTTCTAAACAGATAAAATTATTTTCATGCATAATTTAAATTTAGATATTTATTAAGCAGTTTAAATAGTCCCAATAGCAGTTCGATGACGATGTTACATATTAAACTAGATGATTATTGATAAATTCTCGATAATCCGGAAATTTCGATTATCTGCTGTCCGTTCGGTCCAAATTATGTCGGATAATCGAGGTTCTACCGTATTTTAGTAACCTCAGGATATCAAATACTAAACTAGTACAAAACATAACGGTATGATATAAATTTTTACCAAGCCAATAGCGAAGGGTGGGGAGGGGTGGTGTCTTGTTCTTGAACCGAGCCCAACCACTACCCCCCCCCCTATAGTAATAACAAAGAATAGCCAAATAATAATCAGAATAATAATTTTATAGCCAAATAATAATCTAAATGGTATGTAACCATTTTGCAACAAACTAAATGGCATAAAACATACATTTAATGAGTAGGCAGTAACGGAGAAAACCCCCACCCATTCGTGCCTAACGTCCCAAAATTGGGACGATATATAAAGGTTCAAATTCGAACAAAAAAATAGAAATCTGAAAAAATGCAAAAATACGTATTCTAAAATAATGTTTCGTCTTATAAATAATACCACTTATAAAATGATTGATAAAAAAATAAAAGAAATATCTTACTTTTTCTTACGCGCCATTTTATTTCAAGAAAATCCAACTTTTTGCTACAACAAACAGTTATTTCCCCTTTTTATTCTTAAAAATGCGCTTTCATTTATGGATAAATATTGAAAACAAATACTAAGGACATATTTTACAAAGTTTTGAAAGGATATCATAATTCCATTTGTAATGGGAATTTTTTTAAGAAAGCGTCCCAAAATTAGGACGCCAGGCACAAATGGGTTAATGAGATGACTAGTAATTGCCAGCTCACTTGATCCTTTAACCAGTGATAAGTCAGCTGACCAGCCGATTGATGCGTACGAGACCAATATCTCCTGTCTACCTGAAGCAGAGACAAAAGCAGTGTGTTGGTTTCCCTCAACTGCAAGGATCCCCATTTCCAGGAACACGGGCGGCATGCACAGCAAACACGTGGGCGATTTACAATTCTCCATAGTCGATATAGACAGGATAGTACATGCTTATGCAGAATTGCCCTCACGTCCGAAGAGGAAACCACAACAAGAGAAAAAGACATGAGAAAGGAAAGGGAAAAGAGAAAGACCGCTCAAGTGCCCTGAGTTTTGAAGCCCGTGAACACTTAAAGAAGGTATCCCCCTGGGAGCGATTTTTTTAAAGAATCCTTCATTTCAGATTACTGTACAAAAAACGCGTATTTAAAATGAACTTTACTATTATTATTAAAGCAATAATTTTAAATATATTTTTAATCGACATATATAAACGAATTGTAATGATTAAACTGAAAACACTGAAATAAAAAGAAAAAAATTATAAAAAAAATTTGCAAATGTATGTAGGATAAATAACAGTTAACCCTTTTTAACATCATCATTGCAGAACTGGAAATAGTACAGCCGTTTAATTTCTACATAAACTATTAATAAAAAAACATATTTACCTGAAGTAATTTTTAATCAAATTTAGAGATGGGTAAACGTGATTTGAAATTTTAAATAAACGACCAACAGAAAAGAATTTTTTTTTATTATTATTTTAAGAATAATAAAAGCGGAAAAAATTTTCTTTAAAGAAAAATTCATTTTAAAAATCGCATTATTACTATTACTATTTTTAAACTGAATATATTTTCTGAATAATTTTAAACAGAAAAACAAAAAATTATATTCAATCTTCATTTTATACTACAGCGTAGGTTTCATTAATCCTAAAATCTTTTGTAGAAAACAATCTACATATATAAATATGTGGTAATTATTGCACTAAAAAAATTTAAAATAAAGGAAAGTTAAAAGTACTCTAGAAAAACAGCTAATTAAGGTAAAACCAAATTTTAAATGTTAATAGATAGTTAAAATATAAATTAGTTTACAATATTTTAACAATTTATAATTGTTTTTTGCATTTAATTAAAACGTAATTAAGATATGTACTCGCACATTCAGAATCATCCAAGGGTGGTTTGCTGGCTATATAACAGGCTTCTGGTTATCCATTATATATATCACAAGGAAAATGAATCTCAAAATTCACCAGCAGAAACTAAATTAAACGATGCTACTAAGATATCAACTAATATACAAGGTTGTTGCCAAGAGTAGCTTTAGATAAAAATTATTTGGGTGATTTGTCGTTGTCATTCCGTGCAAATCTAAAAACAACTCGCCTCTACCTGCAGTTGCGGTTCCGACAAAAACACCGAAGAATAGCGATCCATAACTGTAAACAGTCACAGTTGACTCAGATTTCAAGATAGAAACACCAGAAAGGTTTCACGATGCAATTCCAAGATGGCCACCCTCTGATGAAAATTAAACAGGTGATTTTATCTTACGTGAAAATATCAACGTCCTTAACTTAACCATAATTATTCATTCATTAAGTTTTCATTATTCAAAATAATATTCTAAATTAAAATAATTAACTGCCCTGAACAACGTGGGTAAGCGTTTGAGTCCAATTATGAACGATCAAGTTTCAACAGGAAAACGTGGTGTCATGCATCACGTGGTTGGCAAAAAAACTATTGAAAAATCTGGAAGTCCAACTTTAACGTCTTGCCATCTTTAAAAAAGCAACTCGGCGTTGCCCTTCTAAAAAAAAATCTTTCTTGAAAAGCGAAACATTCATCAAAAAACAACCCACCCAGTAATAGCAAAATCACTTAAATAACAGGAGCAAAACAACTTGACTCGTGACATCATTCTAATCACGTCCCCTTTTGATTACGTCACATCCGCCGCTGGTTGTGGTAGTGGTCCCATTACTACTGCATCTCATATTCAAAATAATTAAATAATTACTTTTAATTTACAAATTGAAAATATCGTTTGATAATTTAATGTCTTTTAATGCAAATATGCAAACGATATTTTTATTAAGAACTTATTGTTGATTAAACTTATTTATTATCTTAAAATTAATATCATTTTTGAAAAGATTAATTGAAAAAAAAATATTTTGAAAAGACAAAATAGTAGAATATTAATTCGCGTGGTTCAAAATATTAGAATATTTCACATTAATTCTCCTTTAATTATCACGAATTAATAATTTGTGGCATCAATGATTAAATTCAGACGATTTTATTTAAAATCAGTATTGTTTTTGCAGTTTGTTTTCTTTTTCGTCTTACAATGGTTCGTGTGAATGATATTCCTGAATCTACTAAACTTCGTATGGTTGATTTGTATCGACACAGTGTAAATTAATGTTAACGGCGCTCATTTAAGGGAAAACATGAATAGCTAGTCAAATTTAGACAAAAAAAATCAATATTTAATGAACGAAGTACAGTGGTGGTCAAAATTATAAGGACAGGGGAAAAATCGCCAAATCTTGGCTACATTTGGCCGGAAACTTATGCAAATTTAATGGATGGAAACTAAAAGAAAAATGAAGAATATTTTTATAAGTTTTTATGGAAATATGTGGAAAATGCATATTCATAAAATGTATTATGGATTTATACAGCCATCTGATATGGACAAAATTATAAGAACAATTGTATTTGTGTGTTCTAAAAAGTAAAATTTGCATGTTTTTTGCTCTGCACACGGAACTCAGCGACGATATAAATGCGTAGTAAGCGTTTCGGATCGTCATATTCTGTTTTTCAGTCATGCCGCTAGGTACAAAGCTTTCGGAGTTTGAAAAAGGGAAAGTGGATGCATTTAAAAGTTCAGGACATTCTGTATGCCAAATTGCGACAAAACGTAATAGATCAAGAACGGTTATTTGCAATTATCTTAAAAATCCTGGTAAATATGGACGGCAAAGACATACAAGTAGACTATCTTCTGTTTCTGTACGGGAGAAAAGAATGATAATAAGGCGAGCTTGCTCCAAAAAACAAACGTCAACAGAAATAAAACGTGAATTGAACTTAGAATGCAGTGCTCGAACTGTTCGACGTGTTTTACAAAAAGAAAAAAAGGTTCGCTATGGTAAACATATGTCACGACCGCCTCTTACAAAAGTTCATAAGAGACTGAGAATGGAGTTTGCCAAAAAATGCATTACTGTGGGCAAAAAGTGGGATGATGTTGTCCTTTCAGACGAGAAAAAGTTTAATTTGGATGGGCCAGATAGTTTTCGCTACTTCTGGTATGATCTCCGTAGAGAAAAAGAAATTTTCTCCAAGCGTGCATTTGCAGGTGGCTCAATAATAGTCTGGGGAGGTTTCGCAACTAGTGGAACTACTCCAATTGGTTTTGTGCAGGGTAGAATGAATTCTGAGAATTATGTTGATGTATTGGGCCATAATCTTTTACCGGAAGCACCGTTAATAACGAGTGGAGACTATTTTTTCCAACAGGACAATGCCTCAGTACATGTTTCCCAAACTTCAAAATCGTGGTTTGATGCTAATTTCGTGAAACTACTTCATTGGCCGGCCAGAATCCTTGATCTGAATCCACTGGAAAATCTGTGGAGTATTCTGGCACACAAAGTATACAAAAATGGTATACAATATGAAAACAAGCAAGAACTCATGTCCTCCTCCGAAAAAGCCTGGTCAAAAATTTCCAAGAAAGTTCTTAAGGAACTGTCAAATTCCATGACGTCAAGACTGATCAAAGTGATTGAGAAGAGGGGAGAGATTATTAATTATTAGTGTTTTTCAGGCAAAAACATTCATTGTCCTTATAATTTTGTCCAATTTTTACAATGGCATATTTTGTTAATTATGGTAAAACATTCATATTTTGCATTTTCCAATGTTTTGCATTCTGTAATGATTTCTAGCATAAAAAAGCATTTTATGTATAAATTTCACTTTATTTAATTCAGAAATAAATTTTTTCTGTGCAATTTTCAATTGTTCTTATAATTCTGACCACCACTGTATAACTCCAAAGCATAAGGAACAGTTTGCAATCAACAAAATTTCATAAAAGCTTTAGGAATTTTTTTTTTTATCGTTTAATTTAAATAACCATCGATTGAGCGGCAATGCCCGCCATGGTAGGGTAATTGCGCTCAGAGCTTAAATACAACATTTAAGTAAGACAAAAGTCATATGTAGTTGTGGGGGCTGTTCACATCATTGCAGACTTTTTGCAATTACTTTACACATATTGTGCACACATATTTTGTTAGGCATACAATAGGCTACTTTTTTATATTTAACCCTTAACTGGAAACGTGCGTTTACATATCTGCCCTTAATATTTTCTCTCTCCGACATTCAAAACGTATTTTTATGCTGTTATATTAAAAAATTGGTCATGTTAATGCATTACTATTAAAGATTAAATGTTTAAGTTCACTATTAAGTAAATTATTAAGTGTTCTTTTGTGCACGGTTTTTTCTCGATTCCGGTAAAGGGTTAAATTTTGTTGATTTTCACCACTTTTTCAAATCGTCATTCTTTAATGACATATTAATTAATATGTCATTAAAGAAGGAGAATTTTACGATTTCAAAAAAGTGGTGTAAATTAACAAATTTGAGTTTAAAAAATGTTGCCAACTGGCAACACTTCTGGAATTCCACGCGGGCGCCATTACCCGTTATCGCCATGTTGGGTAATAATGCATTATAATTGGTGTAACAACATAATAAAAAAATAAATAAAAGCATGAAAGTACAGCTAAATGTATATATTTTGTAGACATAATTAGTAAATTAATATTTGAAAATAAGAGTGTACACTTACCTTCAAGTTAGATGTTGTAGAATTTTATTATAAAACAACTTCAAACTAATAACGTGAGGACACAATAATACTTTCCTCCCGACGGGCACTAAATCAATACTGAGAACTTAGGATGAAGTTCGTTAGGTGCGGGTACCGATCGCACGTTTTCAAATCTATTCTCTTTAGAGATATTGGCTGAGCGAGATTACCCTTCTGAGCGTCATTACCCTACTTTCCCCTACATTGTTCGTAATCAAGCGTTCGGAAAATACTCACACAATATTCAAAAAATGGAAAATTTCAAAATAATTGCCGAAATGGAGGCCGAAAACCAAAAATATCTGCTAGAGATGACAAGAAGCTGAAGCGTAGGGGAGACCGGGGGAATGCCGCCAACCCGGGTTATGCCGCCACCCCACCTAGTTTAAAAACTAAGGGCAGTTTGAGTTAGTGAATGTGTCTGCACTATAGCGGCCAACAATATAAACAGTGCCTAAAGTGAGAGTGACTTTGCTGTACGTCGTTCGTTTGTTCTAGTGAAAAATGTAGTTTTCATCTAGTTGCTTATTATTTTGGAGCTTCAAATGAGTAGAGATAAGCACCTTTTATTGTAAAATTAGGTATTTAAGATAATATGACCCGTAATCTACCTGCATTCACCTACATTTTGATGCAGTGTGTTGAACATGCTCGGTTCTTCTTTCGGCTTTGCTTGGGGATTTCCGCCATATTATACTCTCGGGGTAATGCCGCCGCCATGCAAATCGGGTGAGAAATGGCCTCATTTTAATGTATTGGAGCCGATTCAGCAGAGTGACTTTTGCAATATGAAGTAAATTGTAAGCTTAATCATTATTCTACTCAATTACATTGCTTTCTAACTATTTTCAGTAAGTTGTGTGTTTCCTAGTATCCATTTGATGCATGTACTAGGTCATTAAAGAGTGGCGGCATTACCCCAGTACAGTGGCGGAATTACCCCAGTGTTCTGGGTAATCCCGCCACTGTGCAGAGGTTTAAAAAATATTTTATTATGTATGCTTACTTTACAGTTATGATTACGGTTAAATTTACACAGATACTAAAGATCATGATTCAGCTTTAGAATTTTTACTATTAAAAAATAAACATTTTTTCGAGGTGAAAAAATTTAAATTCCCTTAAGGTGTCGCCATTCCCCCGGTCTCCCCTATAGTTAAGAACAATTGTATTAAAAGGGTGCGATTGTTGCACCGAAAATGGAAAGGAGTTGTTGGAGTTTTTACATCGATGGTTGGTTGGTTGGTTGAATGATGTTTAATGGCACAAAATCCCATATGGGACATGCTGCGCCAAAAAAGAACAGACTAAACACATAAAAAAAAAACATGAAGGGCAAAGAGAAAAGCAATCTGGATGGGGGGTTCCATCCAGATGCAGTCAGACAAGTGTAGATGAATAAGGAGATTTAAAAGCTGAAATATCAGAGTATAAAAGATTTCAAATGAAAAAATGCAAAGTGCAGTCTGGATGGGCTCCCATCCAGATGTCAGAAGAGTATGGAAAACATTTCAAGTTGTTGTTAAACCAAAAGAAATAAAAATTATATTTCAAAATAAAATCCAGCATGTTTTAAAAAAGTGAAGAGTGCCCCATGAGGTGTATCCCCAATGAGGTTTGTCAAGATTGGTGATGATGAGTTAAAATAAATTCTGTATAAGTGCCGGAGCCCCGGACAGTCAGTTAAAACATGATGAATAGTCAGGCAATCAAAATGACAATGTAGACACATGGGTGCAACCTCCCGAAGTAAAAGATGTTTATGAGTGATCCTAGAATGTCCCACCCTCAGACGAGTCAGAAGGACATCTGTTTTCCTTGGATAATTCGGAGGCCAGGACATGATTCTTGATTTAACATGGTGCAGTTTATTAACGTATTCTAAATCCCAACTTTCTTGCCATTTATTATGAATAGAGTGTTTGATAAGTAGTTTAATGTCTGAGAATCGAACATTATGGTGTAATGGATTAAGAGCACGTTTTGCCGCCTCATCCGCTTTCTCATTTCCGGGAATACCCATGTGTCCAGGTACCCAGCAAAATAATATATTATAGCCACGTCTTGTCAATTTATTATAGAAATCAAGGATGGATGAGACATAAGGATGCTTTTTAAATGATTTAATTGCGTCAATAGAACTATTTGAGTCAGTATAAATGATGAACGATGAGCTATGATGATGAGAAATGTGGAACATGGCTCTCTCTATTGCAATTAGTTCGGCTGTAAAGACAGAAGTACAAGAATGAAGGCGATAGCTTAATGAAGTGCTCTCACAAAAAATCCCTCAAACAACAATATCACCTCTGTTAGAGCCATCTGTAAAAATCTCAGTGTAGTTCTTAAAATTAGCTTGATGTGAAGCAAACAAGTGTTGGAAAACAACCGGAGACAAGTTGTTTTGATTATATCCTTTAAAAGGATGGAGACAGGTAATATTAGGAGGATTCCAAGGAGGGAGCACATGTGAGAGACATGGACTCACCTTGATCCTATTCAGAGGGCCATTATTAATAATGTTTCTCATTCTGGCTCCAAAACATGGGATGCAAGATGGTCGATGCTGATAAAGAATATCATTGTTGGTATTTAAAATGTAAGTGTGAAGAGGATGGCCAGGATGAGAGAGGACACGGTAATACAATTCTAATGAAAGTTTTTCACGAGTATGGTATAATGCTGGTTCATTACAGTCAACATAAAGACTTAAAATTGGAGAAGTACGAAATGCACCAGAGCAAACACGGAGTGCGCTATGGTGCACAGTGTCAAGTTTTTTAAGAACAGAATTACGGGCAGAGCCGTAGACCTGGCAGGCATAGTCAATTTTAGAACGATTGGTTGGTTGGTTGTATAGGGTTTTATGGCGCAAAATCCCTTAGAGGACATGCTGCGCCAAAAAAAAGACTAAAAAAAAAACACAATGTAAGTAAAAGACAGAAATCAGAAGAGCAATCTGGATGGGATACCCATCCAGATGTAGACATAGACGTGTAGAAGAGTAAAATTTTTTTTTATTATTAAAAATAGTAGCGTAAAAAAGTTAAAAAATATTCAACGCAAGAGCATCCTGGATGGGGTTCCCATCCAGATGTCCCCAAAGTGTAAAAGATAAAACTAGGTCATGTAACCAATGAAACAATAAAAATCATATTTCAAAATAAAATCTCGCATGTTTTAAAAAGGTAAAGAGTGCCCCATGAGGTGTTTCCCCAATGAGGTTTGTCAAGATTGGTGATGATGAATTAAAGTAAGTTCTATACAGGTGCCGTAGGCCCGGACAGTCAGTTAAAACATGATGAATGGTCAAGTAATCAAAATGACAATGTGGACACATGGGTGGATCCTCCCGAAGTAAAAGGTGTTTATGAGTGATCCTTGAATGTCCAATTCTCAGACGGGTAAGAAGAACATCTGCTTTCCTTGGATAACTCGAAGCCCAGGTCGTGATTGTTGGTTTAATGTGGTGCAGTTTATTATTACATTCTGAATCCCAACTTTCTTGCCAATTATTATGAATAAAGTGTTTTATGAGTAGTTTAACGTCTGAGAATGGAATTTTATGTTGTAACGGATTCAGAGCACGTTTTGCTGCCTCATCAGCCTTCTCATTTCCAGGGATACCCATGTGCCCAGGTACCCAGCAAAATAAAATTTGATAACCGCGTCTTGTCAGTTTATTATAAAGATCCAAGATGGCGGAGACAAAGGGGTGCTTATTAAATGATTTTATTGCATCAATAGAGCTTTTGGAGTCAGTATAAATGATGAAAAAAGTCTTATGATGATGAGAAATGTGCAACATGGCTCTCTCAATTGCAATTAATTCGGCCGTAAACACAGAAATAGAAGGGTGTAGCTGATAACTGAAAGTGGTATTATCAAAGAAAACACCACAACCAACATTATCTCTACACTTTGATCCATCAGTATAAATATCAGTATAGTTATTGTAATTAGAGCGGTGTGCAGCAAATAACTGTTGAAAGACAGTAGGTGCTAAGTTCTTTTTGTCATAATCTTTAAAAGGATGGAGGGTTGTAATATTATGAGTTTTCCAAGGTGGGAACTTGTGCAATGGGCATGGGCTCACCTCTGTATTGCTTAGATTGCTATTGTTAATAGCGTTTCTCACTCTGACTCCAAATGATGGTATGCAGGATGGTCGGTGCTGATAAAGCATATCATTGTCAGTATTTAAAATATCTGTGTGAAGTGGATGATCATTGTGTGAAAGAATACGATAGTACAAATCTAATGAAAGCTTTTCCCGAATATGATGCAATGCTGGTTCATTACAGTCAACATACAGACTTAAAACTGGCGATGTACGAAATGCACCAGAGCAGACACGGAGTGCGCTATGGTGCACAGTGTCAAGTTTTTTAAGATTGGAAATGCAGGACGAACCATAGACCTGGCAGGCATAGTCAATTTTGGAACGTATAATAGAACGATAAATTTTAAGGAGAGAACCACGGTCTGCTCCCCAAGATGTGTTCGAAAGCACCTTAATTAAATTAAGGGATTGTTCACATTTTTTCCGCAACTGTAAAATATGTGGTAAGAAAGTAAGTTTTTTGTCAAAATACACGCCCAAAAAACGGACACAGTCAACAACACAAATTTGATAAGAACCAATAAAAATTTCAGGGTCTGGATGCAGATCCCTACGTCTACAGAAATGTACACAAGAAGTTTTGTCCTGAGATATAATAAAACCATTTTTATTTGTCCATTGAATAATACGGTTGATAGCTAACTGTAATTGCCTCTCAATAAAACGCATATCCTGTCCTTTACATAAAATTTTAAAATCATCAACATAGAGAGTACCCTGAACACATGGGGGCAACTGGTCAAGGATGCCATTTATCTTGATAGCAAAGAGGGTGACACTCAGAACACTACCCTGAGGTACACCCTCTTCTTGTATATAAAAACTGGAGAGCATCCCGCCAATTCGAACTTGAAAAATACGAATGGCGAGGAAATTCTTAATAAAAATTGGGAGGTTACCACGAAAGTCCAAGTTAAAAAGATCGCGAAGGATACCGTATCTCCATGTCTTGTCATATGCTTTCAGCATGTCAAAAAACACTGCGACCAGATGGTTTCTCTTTAAAAAAGCAGTCCGTATATGAGATTCTAAGAGAATGAGGTTATCAATAGTGGACCTACCTCGTCGAAATCCGCTTTGGAAAGCTGCAAGGTAATTATTTGATTCTAAAATATGGACCAGACGGCAATTAATCATTTTTTCTAAAAGTTTGCAAAGGCAACTAGAGAGTGCGATTGGCCTGTAATTATTTGGATCGCTGCAATCCTTCCCTGGTTTTGGAAAAGGGATAACAATGGCTTTACGCCAGGCATTGGGAAAAGCTTGTTCCATCCAGATTCTATTGTAATAAGCCAGAAGGTTATTGAGAGAAGACCTGCAGAGATGTTTCAGCATGGTATATGTGATGCCATCGTGACCTGGAGCAGATAAATGACTGTTTTGTAAACATTTTAAGAGTTCTGAGATAGTGAAAGGAAGGTTGTAATCATAAGAGTGGCATGAATTAAAATTGATGTTCGTAGTTTCCATTTGCCTTTTGTATGATAAAAAAGGTTCTGGGTAAGAATCAGAACTAGAATTAGATGCGAGGGTACTTGCTATTGTTTCAGAAATGTTTTTTGGAGATGCTATGGTTTGGCCATTGTGTTTTAAAATTGAGATGTGGTTTTCAGAATATAAGCCCATACAATTTTTCACTTTTTTCCAAAGAACTTTACTTGAGGTATTACAATTTATTGTGGAGATGTATTGCATCCAGGATTCACGTTGGCTTTTGCGGCGCACTCTTCTAGCATCAGCCTTTGCTTTTTTGTATGCAATATAATTAGCATTATTGGGATACCTCCGGAAGATGCCCCATGCCTTCTGTTGACTTTTTTTTGCCTTTTGACAATCATCATTCCACCATGGTTTCCTGTGTTTTGGGGTAGAAAGTGATTTAGGAATGCTAATATCTGCAGCATTGATTATACAATGGGTGATATTATGAAGCGCATCGTCAATATCACCTTCTATCATATCGCTAGTGATTTTAGCAAGGTCTGTAAAAGTTGGCCAATTGGCTCTGTCATAGACATAGCGATGAAAGCAATTATTAGAATCCCTGTGAGGAGTAGTCTGTGAGATAAATGTTGGAAAATGGTCACTGCCGTGTAGGTCATTAGAGACCCAGAAGTTCCAATAAGGATAGATAGATGCAGAGCAGATAGTGAGATCTATGGCGTGAAAGGTGCGCGTCGGTTCATGAAAATACGTATGGTCACCATTATTGAGGAGGCATAAGCCATTGTCGGAAATTAACTTCTCTATAAGATCACCACGTTGATTAGTGTCAGAACTACCCCACTGTTGGCTATGAGCATTAAAATCTCCAACAATGATGAAAGGAGTGGGGAGTTGGAGAAGGAGATCATCAAGTAGTGCTGACTGAATTATTTGGTGAGGTGGTAAATAAACAGTACAGATTGTAATGAGACGTTTTACATATACACGGACTGCAACAGCTTGTAAGTTTGTTTTTAAGTTAATATGAGTATGGGGTAAATTGCGAGAGATGAAAAGAGCCACTCCACCAGTGGCCCTATCATTACCTGTAAAATCTTTTCTGTATGTAGCATAGGTGCGCAATTTTGCTTTGTCAGTGGGTTTTAGATGGGTTTCCTGCAGAGCTAAACATAAAGGTTGATGGTCGGATAGAATATTACGGATTTCGTCATGTTTATTATGATAACCACGGCAGTTCCAAGAGATAATATTAGACATGAATGAGTTTTTTTTTTTTTTTTAACTACCTGCGTAATTTTATTCGGAGATAGTCATACTATCTCCATCGTTAAATTCTTCATCCGGTTCTGGGTGAACAGCTAGAGAATCATCATCCTCCATTTTATCATTTTGTTTTGATTGAGTTTCATTTTTGGATGTTTTATTCTTTTTCTTTTTAGAGGAATTTTCAGATGACAAGGTGGCTTTAATTGTTGGTAGGTTAAATTTTTCGGCATCAGATTTACGGGCTAGTTTCACAGATGGTGTTTTAGTTGCATTTTGAGAACCTCTTTTATGGAGTGGAAGTTTAGAAATAACAGATTGTGATGATTTTACAGAGACATTTTGTGGTGGTTTAGGAGGATCAGACTTAGGTGACTTAGGAGGAGGAGATTGTGTTGATCTATTCGTCTTACCAGAATTGTTAGACAGGTAGTTATCTTTTTGATTATGTTGGCAATTAGGTTTAGTGACGTGTTCTGTTTGAGTTGCAATAGATTGATAAGTTTTATGGACAGTTTTAGACAAGGCAGTAGCATATGACACACCAACTGTGGGTGTCCTTGATTCAACAATTTTTCTGGCTTCAGGGTACGATATGTTGTCCTTTGTGCGTATGGTCTGTATCTCTTTTTCTTTTTTCCATATTTCACAAGATTTGGCGTAAGATGGATGAACTTTTTTGCAGTTGACACAACACGGTGGAGCAGTACATTGCGCACTGTCGTGGCCAACTGCACTGCACCGACCACAGGTGGCCTTACCTCGGCATGAGGTTTTTGAGTGCCCAAAGCGCTGACAATTAAAACAACGCAGTGGGTTTGGTACATATGGTCTGACGGAACATGATAAATATCCGGCTTTTATATATTTTGGTAAGTTGGGCGTGTTGAAGGTAAGGATAATGTGCTTGGTAGGTATTTGTACTTGGTTAGCCGGTATTTGTTCGTCTTTACGATAAATTTTTATTCGTCTAACTTCCATGACACTTTGTTCCCCTAAGTTTTCCAGTATTTCATCTTCAGAAACATGCAAGAGATCAGATTCTGATATCACTCCCCGAGATGTATTTAGCGTTCTGTGAGGAGATACAGAGATAGGAATATTTGCAAAATGTGTGCATTTTCTTAAATTGGCTGCTTGTTGGCTATTATTAACCTCCACAAGAAGTTCACCAGATCGTAGTTTTTTTATATTTTTTGGTTCACCAACCAAACCGTGGATAGATTTATGTATCAAGAAGGGAGATGTGTGATCAAAACTCCCCTCTTGGCGTTTAACTACAAAAAACTTTTCATCTGCTTTGCAAGATTTATTAGCATTGCAGGAGACATTTGATTCTTCTTTTTTTTCCAGTGGCAGCTTCTGCTCTATCTGCCCAAGAATTTTGCACCAATTTAGTTTGGCTCTGATTATTAGCTTCTGAACAAGAGGCTAACGAGGTACTCATCACATTAGTTATTTGTGGGGCTTCCACATCGCTTGTTTTATTCCCTATAATTGTAGCCATAATGAGAGTTAAATATATGAAACGCCAGGCATCGGGCCTGGTCACCGACCCTTCTTCTTACCGTTACTTTAGGCGCAGGTCTCAAAAGGGTGAAAACTATCAACAAACTTCCACGTTTTTCGAACGTTGGATTAAACTCGATAGCATCTCCAAACTCTAGTTCTTTCACAGTGGAACTCGGTTGTCGTAGGTAAGCCTTTACAGCTCTGTCCAACCTACATCGCCCTTACGTCGAAAGGACACCAGTCGCCCAGTGCATTCCTAACCACCGCCATACAAGTACGGCGCCCACCGATCACGGAACCGGAATTCGGAGATGCCCTGCACTCTGGGACTCGAGATCAGCCTAAAGAGGTAGAAACGAGGCGATGAGATTAAAAAACCTCAACACCCAGAGTGTCTCACGTGAAAATAAAAAAATCCACTATTGTGAAAAAGAAAAAGTGATGTGGGTGAGAACTTAGAAACAAGGTGTATTTTTTGTCTTTTTCCAATATTTTAAACTTTTTTCTCCTTTTTTTTTTTTTTAAACAGAAGAACAAGAACAATGTTAGTAGAACAAATAACAAATTGAACAAAATGGTCAGTAAAAAACATGAACAAGAACAAAGAGGGATAAGAAACTGAAAAAAGAAGATTAAAAAGTGTGAAGCAAAGAAAAAGGATAGACAACTAAAAAGAGAAGAAAACAGGAAAGGAGAAAGATCGCTCGGGAACCCGGGGTCGCGAAACCCGTAAATGCCTAAAGAAGGTATTCCCCTGGGGGGCAATTTTAGAACGAATTACAGCACGATATATCTTAAGGAGAGATGTACGGTCTGCTCCCCAAGAAGTATTGCAAAGCACTTTAAGTAAATTAAGCGATTTTTCACATTTTGTCCGTAATTGTAAAACATGGGGTAAAAAAGTAAGTTTTTTGTCAAAGTATAGGCCTAGATAACGAACGTTGTCCACAGCAGGAATTTGAGATGTCCCAATAAAAATTTCAGGATCTGGATGTAGATCCCTTCGTCTACAGAAATGAACACATGAAGTTTTTTCAATAGAAATTAAGAAACCGTTTTTGTTAGTCCAGCTAAGGATAGTATTTATTGCTATTTGCAGTTGTCTCTCAATAAAACGAATATCCTGTCCCATACACATAATGCGGAAGTCATCAACGTAAAGATCTCCCTTAACAGAAGGTGGTAGTTGATTAAGGATGTCATTTATTTTAATAGCAAAGAGAGTGACACTCAGGACACTGCCTTGAGGTACACCCTCTTCTTGTACATAGAAACTGGATAAAATCCCCCCAATTCGAACTTGAAAAATTCGAATTGCGAGGAAGTTTTTAATAAAAATTGGGAGGTTCCCACGAAAGTCCAGGTTAAAAAGGTCACGAAGAATCCCATAACGCCATGTTCTGTCATAGGCTTTCGCCATGTCAAAAAAAATACTGAGACCAAATGGTTGCGTTTAAGAAAAGCTGTCCGAATGTAATGTTCAAGATGGATCAGGTTATCGATAGTAGACCTACCTCGTCGAAATCCACTTTGAAATGCCGCAAGGCAATTGTTAGTTTCTAAAACATGCACGAGGCGGCGGTTGACCATTTTTTCAAGTAACTTGCAAAGGCAGCTAGAGAGTGCGATTGGCCTGTAATTATTAGGATTGCTAGCATCTTTTCCTGGTTTAGGAAAAGGGATAACAATAGCTCTGCACCAAGCGTTGGGGAATTTCTGTTCTGTCCATATTCTGTTGAAAAAGGAAAGGATATTGTTAAGAGAATGTGGTGAGAGGTGCTTAAGCATAACATATGTAATGCCATCGTGACCTGGGGCAGATAAATGACTGTCTTGCAAGCACTTTAATAGTTCTGATATGATAAATGGTTGATTGTAGGAAAAGGAATTATGAGAGTTAAAATTAATCCTGGTCATTTCAGTTTGTCTTTTGTAAGTTAAAAAGGGTTCTGGATATGCGTCTGATTTAGAAATTGATGCAAGGGTGCTACCTATGGTCTCAGCTATGTTTTTGGGAGAAGTGATGGTTTGACCATTCATATTTAGAATGGAAATATTATTTTCAGAGTACAGGCCCATACATTTTTTCACTTTTTGCCAGAGTTCTTTACTTGAGGTGTTAGAGTCAATGCTCGAAATATAGTTAATCCAGGACTCCCGTTGGCTTTTGCGTCGCACTCTTCTAGCTTCAGCCTTTGCTTTTTTGTATGCCATATAGTTAATATTATTTGGATACCTACGAAATAAACCCCAAGCCTTTCGTTGTTTTTTCTTTGCTACTTGGCAATCATTGTTCCACCATGGTTTTCTGTGTTTAGGAGCAGATGACGTTTTAGGTATGCTAGCGTCAGCAGCATTGATAATACAATGAATTATATTATCAAGCGCTTTGTCAATATCTATGTCAGTCTCTATCATGCTATCAGTAATGTCTGCAAGTGCAGTAAAAGTTGGCCAATTGGCTCTGTCGTAAACATATCTTCTCGGATAATTATTAGAATCTCCACTAGTAGTCAATGATATAAAAGTAGGAAAATGATCACTGCCGTGTAAGTCATTTGAAACCCAAAAGTTCCAGAAAGGATAGAGAAATGGGGAGCAGATTATAAGATCTATTGCATGGAATGTGCGTGTTGGCTCGTGAAAATAGGTATGATCACCGTTATTGAGCAGGCATAAGCCGTTGTCAGATATACGTTTTTCTATAATATCACCACGTGGATTAGAATCACTGTTTCCCCAGAGTTGGCTATGTGCATTAAAATCACCAAGAATGATATATGGAGCGGGGAGTTGGAGAAGGAGATTATCCAGATCTGCTGAATGAATATTTTTGTTTGGAGGTAAATAAATCGTACATATAGTTATGAGATGATATGCACACGGACAGCAACACCTTGTAGGTTTGTAGTTAAAGCAATATGTGTATGGGGTAAACTATTGGAGATGAATAGAGCCACTCCACCAATGGCCCTATCACTGCCGATAAAATCTTTTCTATAGGTTGAATAGCTGCGTAATTTGGCTTTGACATTGGGTTTTAAATGGGTTTCCTGTAGAGCTAAGCATAATGGTTGGTGGTCGGATAGAATGTTACGGATTTCGTCATGCTTATTGTGGTAGCCACGGCAGTTCCACGAAATAATATTAGACATGAAAAATTTTAATTAAGTAATAAATCTGCGTTATTTTAATCGGAGACAGTAGACATACTATCTCCGTCGTTAAATATTTCATCCGGTTCTGGGGGAAGAGCTAGAGCATCATCTTCCTCCATTTTATCATTCTGCATTGAATGGGTTTTATTTTTGGAAGTTCTGCTCTTTTTCCTTTTGGCTGTATTTTCAGATGACACAGTGGCTTTAATTGCTGGAAGGTTAAATTTTTCTGCATCACATTTATGGTTTGGTTTCACAGATAATGTTTTAGTTGTATTTTGAGAACCTCTATTATGGAGTGGAATTTTAGTAATAACAGATTGTGATGATTTTAAAGAGGCATTTTGAGTTGGCTTAGAAAGACCAGATTTTGGTAAATTAGGAGGAGCAGATTTAGGTGACTTAGGAGGGGCAGAATGCGTTGATCTATTTGTCTTACCAGAATTATTAGACAGGTTGTTTCTTTTTGACTAGGTTGGCAATTAAGTTTAGTGGGGAGTTCAGTTTGAGTTGCAATGGTTTGATAGGTTTTATTCGCAGTTTTAGATAACGCCGTAGCATATGAAACACCAACTTTGGGTGTCCTGGATTCAACGATTTTTCTTGCTTCGGGGTATGATATATTTTCTTTTGTGCGTATGGTCTGTATCTCTTTTTCCTTTTTCCACTGATCGCAAGATTTAGCATAGGATGGGTGGTCTTTTTTGCAATTTACACAAGAAGGTGGTGCGTTGCATTGTACACTTTCGTGGCCAACTGCACTACACCGACCACATGTGGTTTTACCTCGGCATGATGTTTTTGAGTGCCCAAAGCGTTGACAATTAAAGCAACGCAGTGGGTTTGGGATGTATGGTCTGACAGAACATGATAAATACCCTGCTTTTATATATTTGGGTAAGTTGGGTGTGTTAAAGGTCAATATAATATGCTTGGTAGGTATTTGTACGTGGTTAGCTGGTATTTGTTCATCTTTACGGTTTATTTTTATACGTCTAGCTCCTATGACATTTTGTTCTCTTAAATTTTCCACTATTTCATCTTCAGTTACATGTAGGAGATCAGATTCCGAGATCACTCCACGAGACGAATTTAATGTTCTATGTGGCGATATGGTGACAGCAATGTTAGCGAAGTGAGTACATTTTTTTAAGTTCAGAGCTTGTTGTTTGTTGGTTACTTCAATTAGTAGTTCACCTGTACGGAGTTTTTTTATTGTTTTGGTTTCGCCAACCAGTCCTTGGATAGATTTATTAATCAAAAAGGGAGAAGTTTTATCAAAACTCCCTTCTTGGCGTTTAACGATGAAGAATCTTTCTTCTGTTTTACTTTCATGAGAGTCGGGATTTTTAGATTCCGTATTGGAAACAAAATCTTCGACTCTCTTACCCCATGATTCTTTATTATCCTGATTAATAGTAGCATTTGAGGCAGAGCTCAATGCATTATTAGTCTCATTGTTAGCTTGTGGGGCTTCCACATCGCATATTTGATTTCCTGAGATTGTAGCCATATTTAGAAAAGATTGAAAAAACGCCAGGCATCGGGCCTGGTCACCGACCCTTCTTCTTACCGTTACTTTAGGCGCAGGTCTCAAAAGGGTGAAAACTATCAACAAACTTCCACGTTTTTCGAACATTGGATTAAACTCGATAACATTTCTTAATCTCTAGTTCTTTCACTTTGGAATCAGGAAGCCAGTAGGTAAGCCTTTACAGCTCTGTCCAACCTACAGCCCCTTTCGCCGAAAGGCACCAGTCTCCCGGTGTTGGTCCTAACAGCCACCATACAAGTATGGCGTCCTCCGATCACGGAACCGAATTTCGGAAATGCCCTGCACTCTGGGACTCGAGATCAGCCTAAAAAGGTAGAAACGAGGTGATGGGATTAAAAAAACCTCAACACCCAGAGTGTCTCACGTGAAAAAAAAACCACTATTGTAGAAAAAAAAGAAAAAGTAATGTGAGAGAAAACTTAGAAACAAGGTGTAATTTTTGTCTTTTTTAAAACCTTTATAATTTTTTTTTTCAAAAGAACAAGAACAACGTTAGTAGAACAAAGAACAGTTTCAAGAAAACAGTAACAAAATCGAACAAGAACAAAGAGGGATAACAAACTGAAAAGAGAAGACTAAAAAGTGTGAAACAAAGAAAAAAGGATAGACAACGTAAAAGAGAAGAAGACAGGAAAGGAGAAAGATCGCTCGGGAACCCGGGGTCGCGAAACCCGTAAATACCTGAAGAAGGTATTCCACTGGGGGGGGGGGGGGTTTACATCGACAACATTAAGAGGTCTCCATAAATTTAAGTTTGAATCTCGTGTACCGAAAGTAAAATCTCTCATGACTGCAAAACACAAGCGTATAAGATTGAATTGGTGTAAATCAAGACGTTTATGGAGCGAAGAACATTGGAAAAATATATTATTTAGTGATGAAAGTATGTTTTGTGTTTCATATGGTAATCAATGTATTCGAGTTTGGAGAATGAAGCAAGAAGCATTTGATAAAGATACCTTAAACGTTCAATATTATTTCCTGCTAGTGTCATGGTTTGGGGTTGCATGAGTGCAGGAGGACCTGGAAAGTTATGCATCGTCCACAAAAAGGTTAACCCTCAGATATATCAAGAAATTTTGGAATATTACACAATTCCATCATGACAAGATTTATTTGAAGATGATTTCATTTTTCAACAAGATTTAGCGTCACCGCATACCTCAGAGTCAACTAAGAATTGGTTCCGCCAACACAACATTAAGGTAAGGTACTTCCTTGGCCACCAAACCTTAATCCCATTGAAAGCTTAAGGTGTATAATGAAGAAAAAACTCCAAGAAAATCCTCCCTCCAGTAAAACTGAGTTATTGGTACGTGTATAGTATTTGGGGTAATATTGATAGAAATGTTTGTAAACACTTTGTATATAGTATGCAAGATCGATTGTACGCTGTTATGAAAGCTACGGGGGATGCTGCAAAATATTAACTACCATATATTTCACATTCATAAGGTAATGTTGTTACGTAAAATAAAATATTCTAATATTTTGAACCAATCTAAATTTTATTCTAATATTTTGATGTGTTTCAGAAAGCTGTATACCTAATTTATTGTACTGTATTTTATATTTTGTTAATGTTGAATTCTTATCTATACATTCCAGATTTAATTTATAAGAAATTTAATTCCATTTACTTAGTATGAAAAATAAATAAATTAAAAATATTTTTTTCTTTTTACTTTTTCTCAATTATTCTAATATTTTGAATATGAGCTGTATCATTCGACGTAATATAAAATGCAGAAAGCATAATGATGAAAATTATTTTTCATATATTTTTCATTTTATATTTATTAGTTTTAAAAATAGCTTTAAAAAATACTTTTTTAATTCATTTTATAAATAAATATGCACATTAAAGAAACCAGACACTGTTCAGACACCTGGTATTAGGAATAATTATGATGCGCAACCAATTGCAATAAAGCATGCTAACGATATCGTAAAGATACTGATTTTGACCTATGTTCCCTTCTTAGTTGGGTTTAAACTTGGGGACCTTCCATCATTATATGCGTGTTCTACGACCTAGATCATCTGTTACAGCCAGTGCTTCGCTTTATCGGATATTGATTATGGAATTGTTGGGACTTATTCCTCTTCTGATAAAAGTACTTTGTCCTTTGATGACTAACACCTAATTGTCATGTTTTTTAATCACGGGTTCAACATTTTTTTTTATTAGAAATCAAACTCAATGTTAATATTTCATGTAGAGGTATATTTAATGTTATTTTGAATTCATGTCTAAGGAGTTATTTGTACGCTGTTTTTCTAATCATTAAGGAGACTAAGATATGGTTGATTTTAAGTCTTACGTGAAAATACTCTTTGCAATAGAAATAGATTATTTTGATGTATTTTCTAATTAACCCTTAACTGCTGTGACAAAAATTGTCGCATAACTACTCTGAGCGATCTGTCAGACCGCTTAATTCAAAGATGAATAAAATGCCATATTAACTCTCAAACTACTATTTCTGTACTAAACTTTATGTACTGGATTATTATAATTAAAATTCAGCTATTCAAGAGTCTCTAGTTCTAGTAATAGGGCTCCAAACGAAGCAAAATATAGCCAATATCTATAGTTAAACTAAAAATAACCAGTTAAACTGTGAAAATTGAAAAACGTTGCGGTCTGTGAGACCGCTAACAGCAGTTAAGTGTTAAACAATACAATTTTTTTCTCTAACCTGTAAATTATGAATATAAAAAATATGTACATATAAATCTCTTCGTAAATTCTGTATTTGTAAAAAAAGAAAATTAGGATTTCTTATAATAGAAAAAAAAATAATAATTTATTAAGAGTAATAAAAGAAATATGTATGATAATTTAAAAATGGTCAGCGAAAAAATGAAGAAAACAAATTTATAATCTAAAATAAATTATTGATATAAAAATTAATTGCGTATATAATTTAACTCAATATAAAGTTATTAATGAAATGTAATAGTGAAAATATGTAAGATAATTTTTAAATGTTCAGAAAAAATAATTAAAAAAATTCATAACATATAAAAGAATTTTCAAAAGATCAGAAAAAATAATTTTTTACTCAAACTATAGATATTTCTGATCTTTAAACTGTAATATATGAATATATAAAATATATACAATAAATTAATGATAAATTCCGTGTTTGTAGCAAAATTGTGGAGTTTTTAAAATAGAAAAAAAAACTAATTTATTGGGATTGGTTTGTTGTATAAGAATTTATAACGCAAAAACCTATAGGGGACATGCTGCGCCAAATTAAAAATACCAAAAAGTGGGATTAAAACAGTGTTATTATAATAGAAAGAAGAAAAAAGAACAATGAGAAAAGCAATCTGGATGGGGTACTCCATCCAGATGTACTCATACAAGTGTTGAAAAGAAATAATGTTAATTTTTAAAACAGTTAGGGATAAAAGAAATATTTCAATAAAAAACTATCTCAATGGGATTTCCATCCAGGTGTCACCCCCAGGGGGATACCTTCCTTAGGTATTCACGGGCTTCGCAACCCCGGGTTCCTGAGCGATCTGTCTCTTTTCCTTTTCCTCTTATTTCTCTCGTGTGTCTTTCCTCTTTGTTTCTCTCTCGTTGTGGTTTCCTCTTCGGAGGTGAGGGCAATTCTGTATGAGCCGATATCATCCTGTATATCGACTCATAGAGAATTGTAAACCACCCACGTGTTAGCCGTGCGTGGCGACCCGTGTCCCTGGAAAGGGGGATCCTGGCAGTTGAGGGAAACCAACACACTGCTTTGGCCTCTGCTTCAGGTAGACGGGAGGTGCATATTGGTCCTGTATGCATCAATCGGCTGGTCAGCTGACTTCTGTCACTGGCTGGGGATCAAGTGAGCGAGTACTTACTAGCCATCTCGTTAAGGGTAGAGACTGGCATAGGAGTGTCTTGTGACCGTATGGGCCCTGGTTAGCACTGGTGCACAATTGTGTATCCCCTTGTTGGGCTCGGTAGTGGGTGGTGCGGCCGGGGTCTGAATTCTATTTTTTTTCAATTATGGATGGACATACTAAAGTTCCTTCTACTTCTCTCCCATGTGGAGAGCAACAAGATGTACAGTCCTTATTTACTCGTTTTTTTGTTATTAAACGCACTGATAGTCTCTCTGATAGTTCTTTCAAAAAAACTTCACCATTTCTTACAGCAAAAACTTTCCAGTCTGTCTTGGGGGATGGTCATTCTCTAAAAAAATTACAATCTGGTGATTTACTGGTTGAGGTTTCTTCAGCCAGGCAGTCTGAACTTTTGTCAAATCCCAATAATATAAGTACTTTTTCTGTTTCTGTTAAAGCACATCGTACTCTGAATACATGCCGTGGTGTAATATCTGAACCAGATCTTTTATTTTCCACAAAAGAAGAACTTCTATCTAATTTAAGCGATCAAAATATAATAGATGTTCGTCGTATCACTATCCGTAGAAATGGGCAAATTCATCCTACAAAACACATTATTCTCACATTCAATACCCATAGTTTACCTACTAGAATTAAAGCCGGTTATCTAAACTGTCCAGTCAGGCCTTATATACCTAATCCTCTCAGCTGTTTTAAATGCCAACGTTATGGCCATACTAATACAACCTGTCGTAGCAATGTTACCTGTGCACGTTGTGCAGAGGTCGGACATGATGGTAAAACTTGTGAAAAACCCGAACGCTGTGCACACTGTAAGGGTGATCACACATCATATTCTCGCTCTTGTCCGAATTGGATCCGTGAAAAGGAAATTCTTGCTGTTAAAATAACCCAAAAAATCTCCTACCCTGAAGCTCGTAAACTTGTTAAAATCAGGACCCCATCTGTTGGGGCATCATACTCCAGTATACTCAAACAACAATCAAAATCCGTAAGGCACATAAGTACCCAGACCGACTGCTCTTTTCCACCAAATAATTCAAGTATTATACAATCAACTAAAGAAACCCGTGACGTGTCTCTTGGTAGTAAATGCTATGGTACCCCATTATTGGAACGTTGGCTACCATCCTCAGAACCAGTTACAATAGAATATCAACTTACTCAGTCACAGAAATCTCCAGTTGGATCCAAAAAGTCATCTAATCATCAGACTGAAACTAAGGCTGCCTCATCTCCAATACCATTACAGAAACCTAATTCCCTCCGAACATCATAACATCATCAGTTCAATCAAAAATATCAACCGAACACAAGACTAAACAAACGCCAGCTCCAGATAAAAGCAAATTGGTGAAACCAATTCGCCCAACTCAGAAAGCTAATGAAAAAACTTGTGCGCAAAAAGAAAGGAAGAAACCTCCAACGCAAGTCTCTTCACAGTTTTCCACTGTGAAGAGAAAAGACAAGAAATCATGCCTGAGCCCAGCAATCACAAATGTAAAGGATACCAAACAGTTACTGAACTATGCAGAAGAGGCTATGGAATCTTACAGTTATAACTCTGATGACGATGAAAATGTTGTTTTCGAAAAATTTAATCGTACATGATTTTTTATTGAGTTTTTTAAATTTTGAATTATAACTTTTTTTTTAGGCAGTATTACTATACTGTGTTATGCTTTGTTCTTTGGATTAATTTTAACTTTTCATAACCTTAGAGCTTTTAGAGATTTTTAATTTAAATATATGCTTTGTCTTTTAATTACATTTTGGATTTTTAAACCTTGTGTATTGTGACTTTCATTGTACATTATTTTTATTACATGTATCATCACATTTCTTTCTTCAGTTTACTTTGTTTATAACTTATATATATCATACATTCTTTTAATGTAACTTTTAAATTTTAACCATGTTTTACACCTTACTTTTTTCTTGGCGCAGCATGTCCCTGAAGGGACCTTGTGCCATAAAACTCCAACCAACCAACCAACCAACCATCCAGGTGTCATAAACGTGTAAAGGAATACTGGGTAATATGCAGAAAATGTTATATTTCAAAATAAAATCCTGCATGCTTTAAAAAATGTAATGAGTGCCCCATGAGGTATTTCCCCGATGAGGTTTGTCTTTGTGGGCGAAGAAGTGTTAAAATAGGGTAGTTCGACCAGTAAGTGAACAGCCCCCCGTAATTGAAATTTTTGTAGAGGAGACCGGGAGAATGCCGCCACCCCACCTAGTTTAAAAACTAAGGGCAGTTTGAGATAGTGAATGTGGCTGCACTATAGCGGCCAACAATATAAACAGTGCCTAAAGTGAGAGTGACTTTGCTGTATGTCGTTCGTTTGTTCTAGTGAAAAATGTTGTTTTCATCTAGTTGCTTATAAATTTGGAGCTTCAAATGAGTAGAGATAAGCACCTTTTATTGTAACATTAGGTATTTAAGATAATATGACCCTTAATCTACTTGCATTCGCCGACATTTTGATGCAATGTGTTGAACAACTTCGGTTCTTCTTTCGGCTTTGCTTGGGGATTTCCGCGGTATTGTCCTCTCGGTGTAATGCCGCCGCCATGCAAATCTGGTGAGAAATGGCCTCATTTTAATGTAGTTGAGCCGATTCAGCAGAGTGACTTTTGCAATATGAAGTAAATTATAAGCTTAACCATTATGCTTATGCGAGCATTCTGGCTCAATTACATTGCTTTCTAACTATTTTCAGTAGGTTGTATGTTTCCTAGTATCCATTTGATGCATGTACTAGGTCATTAAAGAGTGGCGGCATTACCCCGGTACAGTGGCGGAATTACCCCAGTGTCCTGGGTAATCCCGCCACTGTGCAGACGTTTAAAAAATATTTTTTTATGTATGATTACGGTTAAATTTATACAGATACTAAAGATCATGATTCAGCTTTAGAATTTTTACTATTAAAAAATAAACATTTTTTCCAGGTGAAAAAATTTAAATTCCCTTAAGTTGTCGCCATTCCCCCGGTCTCCCCTATACATATTTTAGTAGAATAAGGTTTGAAAACATCCCCACTAGTTGGGGATACAACATTGCCTTAATTCTATTCAATAGGAAGCTACTGCATTACTTTACTTTGAGAGGATGTTGTATTTTTCATGTCTGAGAAACACATTGTTTCTACGCTGAAATAATTAGGTAAGTGCAATGTCATTTCATATGTTTGATAAGAATCGACTGTTTTTATTTGCGTTATGCACTAATTTTATTGTACATACATTAAATATATATATATTATAGCCATATTTCTAATTGTTTTAACCATTGTAGAATATCTACAATTTGATAATAGCGATGTTTAATAGCTGGTTAGGAAAATAGTCAAAATCCAATGAATGAACAGCTGTTCATTCACTGGAAGGTATACATTAGGCTTCTTTTCCTAGTGAATGAACTGTTTTGGGCTTTATGTTTTCGAGGCTTTATTTATACCTATATCATGAATTAAGTGATAATAAATGAAAAGTCAACAGATATAAAAACGTAACAAAAGAACGTATACACACGTATTTGTGAAAGGTAATAATTATTGATGACATTAATATTTCCCTTTTTCTGTTTCTATATGATTGATAGAAATATTTTTACTGATGACCAAGAATATTCCTCAAAACTGAAATATGGGAGTTTCAAGCACTCTACACAGGACCTTGAAAATGCTGTACAAGCTATGAGGGTCAGGTCAGCTCAGTTTGTAAAAGGCATATCTTCCTTTTAATATTCCCAAAACAACGTTGTCTGTGCAACTGCGAGGGAAAACAATTGAAAATAAGCGTATGGGATATTCTCTGTGTTGTCCTTTGAAGAAGAAATGCCCCTTGAATATTGGATATTTCGAAAGGGAAAATTGGACTTACAATGCATAAGAATGCTGCAAAAAGGTGATGTTTACAATGTCATGAAACAAACAGGAAGGAAAAATCCATTTATAGACAAGCATCCAGGGGAGAAATAGATTTCCCTTTTTTAAAAATAGCATCCAAGGTTGGAATATGAAGTAAGCACCATGACAATATGTGAACCACAGGTCCACATGTGGTAGAATTGGAAGTGGCCTGCAGTAAAGTGTAAGATCAGGTATTTTAAGGATTATGTGAAAAGGCACAATAAAAACCCCTGAACCTATTTCTGCAACATCCACCTGTTCATCTGGAGTTATTACGGAAATAGAGAAGTACAGGGTCAATGATTTCAGGAAATAGAATTAGTTTTTTTCTTTTTTTTTTAAATCTGTAATTTAAAAACTTAAAAGTGACAATTTTTCAAGCTAAATAATTATCGTTCTGCGATTATGGGATCGTTCTGGGATCCTTCAGTAAAAACACGTTATAAGTTATTTGTTCAAGTTATAAAATAAATAAAGAATTATGAAATTTAAGTATTTTTAAATTGCTGCTTACTCAGATTGCTATCACCGTTCATTCACTGAAACGACACTTCATTTACTTGCTTTTTGTATCGATTTCGATTAAGACAATTCTAACATCCCAAGCAAGTAAAATATAAAATTTATTTTGTTATTTTTTAATAATTTGTAAACCAACAAATGTATTTGCACTATAAACACCAATAGGTGCTGTTTATTAAAATATAATGAATCATTTTCTTTTCAAATGTGCTTAAGTGTTCATTTACTGGTCGGACTACCCTATATTCTATAGAAATGCCTGAGATCTGGTCGGTTAAGAAATGGTGAATGATGGTTGGTTGGTTGTATGGGGTTTTATGGCGCAAAGTCCCAGTAGGGACATGCTGCGCCAAGACAAAGTCAAAATGGATATATCCAAAAAAACGATTAAAGAAGAATAAGAAAACGGTGATAAAAACAAAAAAATTAATGAAAACAGTAATATGTATATCTAAAACCGTTTAAAAGAATCAAAGGTTCATAGTTAAAAATCAAGCGTATTATAATTAAAAACCGTGGAGTTATTAAATTAATAACTGTTAAAATACACAAAGTTTAAAAGGATGTACAAATACTACATGAAAACAAGGTTAAAATCACATGAGTAAAAAACAATGTAAAATCAATTAGGTAAAAATTCCTCTAAAACTGTATTTCTTTCATCACCACTTGATTCATAAGAGTCGGATTCCATTGCTTCATCGACATAGTGCTGCAGTTGTTTTGGGTTCTTTAAGTTTGAGACAGACGGATTTAAACAGCTGTTCTTGTTCTTTTTCTTCACAGTGTTCCACTGTGAAGAGTCCCCGATTGTTTTTCTCTCTTTCTGAAGGCAAATTTTTTTGCTTGGTTTCACTGTTTGAGTAGTATCAGGTTTCTGTGATGTTTTTTTAGATTTAACAGCCTTAGTGTCAGTCTGGAGTTCAGATGATTTCTTTGATTGAACTGGTTCGGATGACTTTTTGGATTGAACTGGGCCGGATGACTTTTTGGATTGAACTGCAGGTTTTTGTGATTGACTAGTTTGATATACTATAGTAACAGGTTTTGAGGATGGTAGCCAACGTTCTAATAATGGGGTTGCATAACATTTAGAACCACAGCAGACATCACGAGTTTGTACCTTTGTGGCGCTGAGTGGTACTGTGATAGGTGAGTTATTTAGTGGAACGGAAGGTTCGGTCTGGGTGCTTATGTGCCTTACAGATTTTGGTTGTTGTTTGAGTAGACTAGAGTAGGAGACTCCGACTGACGGAGTCCTGGATTCAACAACTTTGCGGGCTTCAGGATAGGAGAGATTTTGAGTTACTTTAACAGAAATGATTTCTTTTTCACGTATCCAGGTAAGACAAGAACGGGAGTATGCAGTATGATTACCCTTGCAATTTATGCAGCGTTCAGGATTTTCACATGATTTATTGTCATGGCCAACTTCTGCACAACGTGCACAGGTGGTGGAACCCCGGCAGTTAGTAGTAGTGTGGCCATAACGCTGGCAATTAAAGCAACGTAGAGGATTTGGAATGTAGGGACGGACAGGACAATTAAGGTAACCAGCTTTAATTCTTTTTGGTAAGGTAGGGCTATTGAAAGTCAGAATGATGTGCTTTGTGGGAAGCACTTGTCCATTCCGACGGAGTGTAATACGTCGTGCATCTATGATATTTTGATCATTTAAATTTTGTAAAAGTTCATCCTTGGTAGAAAATAAAAGATCTGGTTCGGATATTACGCCACGGCTTGTATTTAGGGTTTGATGTGCTTTAACAGAAACAGAGAATGGACCTATTGTATTACAATTTGATAGAAATTCAGACTGGCTGGCTGAAGTAACCTCAACCAATAAATCCCCAGACTGCAGTTTTTTGAGATTATGACCATCACCGAAAACAGACTGAAATGTTTTTGCAATAAGGAAAGGTGAAGTTTTCTTAAATGAACTTTCAGACAGGCTATCAGTACGTTTGATTACAAAGAAGCGAGTGAAAAGATTGCTCTGTACAGTTTGTTGCTCTCCACATGGGAGAGGATTTGAAGGAAGTGAAGTATTTCCATCCATATTTGAAAAAAAATAGTTCAGACCCCGGCCGCACCACACACTACCGAGCCCAACAAGGGGATGCACATTCGTGCACCAGTGCTAACCAGGGCCCATACGGTCACAAGACACTCCTATGCCAGTCTCTACCCTTAACGAGATGGCTAGTAAGTACTCGCTCACTTGATCCCCAGCCAGTGACAGAAGTCAGCTGACCAGCCGATTGATGCATACGGGACCAATATGCACCTCCCGTCTACCTGAAGCAGAGGCCAAAGCAGTGTGTTGGTTTCCCTCAACTGCCAGGATCCCCCTTTCCAGGGACACGGGTCGCCACGCACGGCAAACACGTGGGTGGTTTACAATTCCCCATGAGTCGATATGCAGGATGATATCGGCTCATGCAGAATTGCCCTCACCTCCGAAGAGGAAACCACAATGAGAGTGAAACAAAGAGGAAAGAAAGACAAGAGGAATAAGAGGAAAAAGAAAAGAGAAAGATCGCTCAGGAACCCGGGGTTGCGAAGCCCGTGAATACCTAAAGAAGGTATCCCCCTGGGGGGAATGGTGAATGATAAGGAAATCAAAATGACAGTGGGGACACACGGGTGCATAATGCAGAGGTAAAAGATGTTTGTGGGTGATTCTTGAATGTTCAGTTCTCAGAAGAGTAAAAAAAACAACATTTTTCCTTGAATAAATAGGAAGGCAGGTCATGATTGTTTGACACGATGCAGTATATTACTGTATTACAAATCCAGACTTTCTTGCTATTTCTTCTGAATAAAATAATTTATAAGTAATTTTAACGTCTGAAAATGGTTGGTTGGTTGGTTGATTGGGATTTTATGACGCAAAGTCCCTTTAGGGACATGCTGCGCCAAGACGAAGTCAAAATGTAAAAATTATATATTGCCCAAAATTGAGCAGCAAAAACAAACTAACAAAAAAAATGAGAAAAGCAGTAAATGAGAAAACTAATATGTATATTTAAAACCATTTAAAAGAGGAAAGGTTGATAGTTAAAAGACCAAAGTATTCTGATTAAAAACTGTGAAGTTAAAAAGCAATAACCGTTAAAATACCAACAAAGTCCAAGATGACGTACAAATACTACTTAAAAACAAATTTAGACTCGCAGAAATAAATAACAAACATAAAATTAATTAGGTGTAAATTGATCAAAAACTGATGTTTCCTAATCAGCATTTGATTCATATGAGTCAGATTCCATTTCTTCATCTAAGTTTTTCAGTTGTTTCTGATCCTTTAAATTACTAGCTGATGGGTTTAGGCTTTTGTTATTATTCTTTTTCTTCACAGTGGAAAACTGTGAAGAACCCCGGATTGTCTTTTTCTCTTTCTGTATACAAGATTTTTTGCTTGGTTTGTCAGTTTTATTAGTATCAGGTCTATGTGATGTTTTTGCAGATGTAACAGCCTTAGTCTGGAGTTCAGGTGACTTTTTTGATTGACATGGAGATTTTTGAGACTGATTGACTTGGTATACTATTTTAACAGCTTCTGAGGAAGGTTGCCAGCGTTCTAATAGTGGGGTTGCATAGCATTTACCACCACAACTAACATCTCGGGTTTCTCTATTTGAAGTGGTTGTTGATTGTGCTTTAGCTGAGTTACTTAGTGGAAAGGAGGTGTCGGTCTGGGTGCTTATGTGCCTTACAGAATTTTGTTGTTGCTTGAGTACACTAGAGTAGGAAACTCCGACTGTCGGAGTCCTGGATTCAACAACTTTGCGAGCTTCAGGGTAGGAGAGATATTGAGTTACTTTAACTGCAAGGATTTCCTTCTCACGTATCCAGTTCGGACAGGAGCGGGAATATGCTGTATGATCACCCTTGCAGTTTATGCAGCGTTAGGAGTTTTGACATGAATTACCGTCGTGGCCAACTTCTGCGCAGCGTGCACAGGTAACGGAACCACGACAGGTAGTTGTGGTGTGACCATAACGCTGGCATTTAAAGCAACGGAGAGGATTTGGGATATAAGGACGGACAGGACAGTTCAAGTAAGCAGCTTTAATGGTAAATTAGGGCTATTAAAAGTCAGAATGATGTGCTTCGTGGGAAGCACCTGCCCATTCCGACGGATAGTTATACGACGTACATCTATGATATCTTGGTCTTTTAAATTTTGTAAAAGTTCGTCTTTAGTAGAGAATAAAAGATCTGGCTCGGATATTACACCACGGCTTGTATTTAGAGTTTTATGTACTTGAGTAGAAACTGAGAAAGAGCCTATTGTAGAGCAATTTGAGAGAAGATGTGATTGTTTGGCTGAAGAAACCTCAACAAGCAAATCCCCAGATTGTAATTTTTTGAGAGAATGACCATCCCCCAAGACAGACTGGAATGTTTTTGCAATGAGAAATGGTGAAGTTTTTTTGAAAGAGCTATCAGAGAGACTATCAGTACGTTTAATGACAAAGAAACGAGTGTATGTGGAATTCTGTGCAATTTGTTGCTCTCCACATGGGAGAGAAGTAGAAGGAACTTTAGTATGTCCATCCATAATTGAAAAAAATAGAATTCAGACCCCGGCCGCGCCGCCCACTACCGAGCCCAACAAGGGGATGCACATTCGTGCACCAGTGCTAGCCAGGGCCCATACGGTCACAAGACACTCCTATGTCAGTCTCCACCCTTATCGAGATGGCTAGTAAGTACTCGCTCACTTGATCCCCAGCCAGTGACAGAAGTCAGTTGACCAGCCGATTGATGCATACGGGACCAATATGCACCTCCCGTCTACCTGAAGCACAGGCCAAAGCAGTGTGTTGGTTTCCCTCAACTGCCAGAATCCCCCTTTCCAGGGACACGGGTCGCCACGCACGGCAAACACGTGGGTGGTTTACAATTCTCCATGAGTCGATATACAGGATGATATCGGCCCATACAGAATTGCCCTCACCTCCGAAGAGGAATCCACAACGAGAGTGAAACATAGAGGAAATAAAGAGAAGAGAAATAAGAGGAAAACGAAAAAAGAAAGATCGCTCAGGAACCCGGGGTTGCGAAGCCCGTGAATACCTAAAGAAAGTATCCCCCTGGGGGCCGTCTGAAAATGGAATTTTATGGTATGAAAGATTAACAGCACCTTTTGCCATCTGATCTGTTTTTTCATTTCCAGGAATACCCATGTTTCCATGTACCCAGCAAAATAAAATATTATATCCACATCTTGTCAATTCATTATAAAAATCTAGGATGGCTGAGACATAAGGATGCTGTTTAAATGATTTGATTACGTCAATAGAACTATTTGAGTCTGTATAAATGATGAAGGGTATGTTATGATGATAAGATATGTGTAACAGGACTCTCTCTATCGCAATCAACTCAGCTGTAAAGACAGATATTGATGCATGGAGCCGATAACTAAAACTAGTATTATCAGTAAAAACCCCTGAGCCAACAATATTCCCACTCTTAGGACCATCTGTATAAATATCAGTATAGGTATTAAAATTTGTACGATGTGCCGCAAATAATTGTTGGAAAACTGCAGGTTGGTTGGTTGGTTGGTTGTATGGGGTTTTATGGCGCAAAATCCCTTAAGGGACATGCTGCGCCAGAAAAGTAGACCAAAACATCAAAAAAGTGAGAGATAGAAAAATGACAAAACAAAGGAACAATGAGAAGAGCAATCTGGATGGGGTATCCCATCCAGATGTAGTCGAACAAGTGTAGAAAAAACTAACTTTTAAATACTAAAAAACAGTAGAGTAAAAACATAAGAGTAAGTCAATAAGAAGTGCAGTCTGGAAGGGGTTCCCTTCCAGATATCACAAAGGTGTAAACAAAAACTTAATCGTTAAACCAAAAAAAATTAAATTTCAAAGTAAAATCCAGCATGTTTTAAAAAAGTGAATAGTGCCCTATGAGGTGTATCCTCAATAAGGTTTGTCAAGAATGGTGATGATGAATTAAAATAAACTCTATATAAGTGCCGGAGACCCGGACATTCAGTTAAAACATGATGAATGGTCAGGTAATCAAAATGACAATGTGGACACATGGGAGCATCCTCCCGAAGTAAAAGATGTTTATGAGTGATCCTTGAATGTCCAATTCTCAGACGAGTAAGTAGAACATCTGTTTTTCTTGGATAACTCGGAGGCCAGGTCATTATTAGAGGTTTGATATAGTGCAGTTTATTATTGTTTTCTAGATCCCAACTTTCTTGCCATTTATTCTGAATAAAAATATTTATAAGTAGTTTAACGTCTGAGAAAGGAACATCATGGTGTAACGGATTAAGAGCACGTTTTGCCGCCTCATCTGCTTTCTCATTGCCAGGAATACCCATGTGTCCAGGTACCCAGCAGAATAAAATATTATGACCACGCCTTGTCAATTTGTTATAAAAATCTAGGATGGATGAGACAAGAGGATGCTTGTTAAAAGATTTAATTGCGTCAATAGAACTATTTGAGTCTGTATATATAATGAAGGATGAGCTATGATGATGAGATATGTGCACCATGGCTCTCTCTATTGCAATCAGTTCAGATGTAAAGACAGAGATAGAAGGATGAAGACGATAGCTTAATGAAGTGTTGTCACAAAATACACCACAACCAACAGTATTACCACTCTTAGATCCATCTGTATAAATGTCAGTATAGCCACTAAAATTTGCTCGGTGTGCGGCAAATAACTGTTGGAAAACTACAGGGGCCAAGTTGTTTTTATCATATCCTTTAAAGGGATGGAGCGATGTAATATCAGGAGGGTTCCAAGGAGGGAGTACATGCAATGGACATGGAATTACCCGGATATTACTAAGTGGGCAGCAATAATAGGCAGTAAAGTGGGTAAGCATTATCAGTAATTTTTCTAATTCTGACACCAGAAGATGGGATGCAAGATGGTCGATGCTGATAAAGAATATCATTGTCGGTGTTTAAAATGTATGTATGAAGAGGATGGCCAGGATGTGAAAGGAGACGGTAATACAGTTCTAAAGAAAGCTTTTCACGAATGTGGTGTAATGCTGGTTCATTGCAGTCAACATAAAGACTTAAAACTGGAGAGGTACGAAATGCACCAGAGCAAACACGGAGTGCGCTATGGTGCACTGTGTCAAGTTTTTTAAGAACAGAATTACGTGCGGAACCATAGACCTGGCAGGCATAATCAATTTTGGAGCGGATTATAGAGCGATAAATTTTCAAGAGAGAACCACGGTCTGCTCCCCAAGAAGTGTTTGAAAGCACCTTAATTAAATTAAGTGATTGCTCGCACTTTTTACGTAACTGCACAACATGTGGCAAGAAAGTGAGTTTTTTATCAAAATATAGGCCGAGAAAGCGAATGCAATCAGTAACAGCAATTTGAGATGCTCCAATATAAATTTCAGGATCTGGATGCAGATCCCTACGTCTACAGAAATGCACACAAGAAGTTTTGTCTTGGGAAATAATAAAACCATTTTTATTTGTCCATTGAATAATACGGTTGATAGCAATTTGCAATTGTCTCTCAATAAAACGCATATCTTGTCCTTTACATAAAATTTTAAAATCGTCAACATATAGTGTACCCTGCACACAAGGGGGCAATTGTTGCAGTATATCATTTATCTTGATTGCAAAGAGGGTGACACTCAGAACACTGCCCTGTGGTACACCCTCTTCTTGTACATAAAAACTGGAGAGAATCCCCCCAATTCGAACTTGAAAAATTCGAATGGCGAGAAAGTTCTTAATAAAAATCGGGAGGTTCCCACGAAAGTCCAGGTTAAAAAGGTCGCGAAGGATACCATACCTCCATGTCTTGTCATAGGCTTTCATCATGTCGAAAAAAACAGTGACCAGATGGTTGCGTTTTAAAAAAGCAGTCCGTATATGGGTTTCTAAAAGAATGAGGTTATCGATAGTGGACCTACCACGCCGAAATCCGCTTTGGAAGGCTGCGAGGCAATTATTTGATTCAAGAACATGCACCAGGCGACAATTAACCATTTTTTCTAAAAGTTTGCAGAGGCTGCTAGAGAGTGCGATAGGCCTGTAATTGTTTGGGTCACTGGAGTCTTTCCCTGGCTTAGGAAAAGGAATGATAATGGCTTTAGACCAGGCATTAGGGAAAGTTTGTTCAATCCAGATTCTATTGAAAAAAATAAGTAAGTTATTGAGAGAGGTGGAAGAAAGATGTTTTAGCATGGTATATGTGATGCCATCATGTCCTGGGGCAGATAACCGGCTCTTTTGCAAGCAACTTAAGAGTTCTGGAATAGTAAATGGGAGATTGTAATCATGAGAATGGCGAGAGTTAAAATTGATGCTGGTATTTTCCGTTTGTCTTTTGTATGATAAAAAAGGTTCTGGGTAAGAGTCAGAGCTAGAATTGGAAGCGAGGGTACTAGCTATTGTCTCAGCTATATTTTTGGGAGACGCTATTGTTTGGCCGTTGTGTTTTAAGATTGAGATATGATTTTCAAAATATAATCCCATACAATTTTTTACTTTTTTCCATAGAACTTTACTTGAGGTGTTACTGTTTATATTGGAGACGTATTGCATCCAGGATTCACGTTGGCTTTTACGCCGCACTCTTCTAGCATCAGCCTTTGCTTTTTTGTACATAATATAATTAGTATTATTGGGATACCTCCGGAAGATACCCCAAGCCTTCTGTTGATTTTTTTTTGCCTTTTTGCAGTCATCATTCCACCATGGTTTCCTGTGCTTTGGGGTAGAAAGTGATTTTGGAATGCTAATATCTGCAGCATTGATAATACAATGGGCGATATTATCAAGCGCATCGTCGATATCACCTTCTATCATTTCACTTGTAATTTTTTCAAGGTCTGTGAAAGTTCGCCAATTGGCTCTGTCATAGACGTAGCGTTTAAAGCAATTATTAGAATCCGTGTGGGGAGTTGTCTGCGAGATAAAAGTGGGAAAGTGGTCACTGCCGTACAGGTCATTAGAGACCCAGAAGGTCCAATACGGATATATAGATGGGGAGCAAATAGTGAGATCTATGGAATGAAAGGTGCGAGTCGGTTCATGAAAATATGTGTGATCACCATTATTGAGTAGGCATAAGCCATTGTCGGAAATTAATTTTTCTATTATGTCACCACGTTGATTAGAGTCAGAATTCCCCCAAAGTTGGCTATGAGCATTAAAATCCCCAATGATGATGAAAGGAGTGGGGAGTTGGAGAACTAGATCCTGAAGTAGAGCTGACTGAATAATTTGATGGGGTGGCAAATAAATAGAACAGATTGTAATGAGACGTTTTACATGAACACGGACTGCAACAGCTTGTAAGTTTGTGTTTAGTAAAACATGAGAGTGAGGTAAACTGCGAGAGATGAAAAGAGCCACTCCACCAGTAGCTCTTTCATTGCCTGTAAAATCTTTTCTGTAGGTAGCATAGTTGCGTAATTTCGCTTTGTCAGTAGGTTTTAGATGGGTTTCCTGCAGAGCTAAACATAAAGGCTGATGGTCGGATAGAATATTACGGATTTCGTCAAGTTTATTATGATAGCCACGGCAGTTCCATGAGATAATATTAGACATGATTAAATTGTTTTTTTTTTAGAAGTTTATCTGCGGTATTTTATTCGGAGGTAGTGGACATACTATCTCCCTCGTTAAATTCTTCACCCGGTTCTGGGTGACGGCTCACACGATTTAGCATAGGACGGATGATCTTTTTTGCAGTTGACACAACAAGGTGGAGCATTGCATTGCCCACTTTCGTGGCCAACTGTACTGCACTGACCACAGGTTTCTTTACCTCGGCATGATGTTTTTGAGTGCCCAAAGCGTTGACAGTTAAAGCAACGCAGTGGGTTTGGGATGTACGGTCTGACAGAGCATGATAAATATCCAGCTTTTATATATTTGGGCAAGGTGGGAGTGTTAAAGGTCAGTATAATATGCTTGGTAGGTATTTGTACATGGTTAGCTGGAATTTGTTCATCTTTGCGGTTGATTTTTATTCGTCTAGCTCCTATGACATTTTGTTCCCTTAAGTTTTCCACTATTTCATCTTCGGTTACATGAAAGAGGTCATATTCTGATATCACTCCGCGAGATGAGTTTAAGGTTCTATGTGGTGATATGATGACAGCAATGTTTGCAAAGTGAGTACATTTTTTTAAGTTTAATGCCTGTTGGTTAGTGCTTACTTCAATTAGCAGTTCACCTGTACGGAGTTTTTTTATTGTTTTGGGTTCGCCAACCAGTCCTTGGATAGATTTATTAATCAGAAAGGGCGATGTTTTATCGAAACTCCCTTCTTGGCGTTTGACAACAAAGAACCTTTCTTCAGTATTACTTTCATGAGAGTTGGGATTTTTAGATTCCGTTGTGGAAACATAATCCTCGACTCTCTCACTCCACGATAATTTATTGCCTTGATTGACAGTAGCATTTGAGCTAGAGCTTGATGCATCAAAATTCTCTTTATTAGCTTGTGGGGCCTCCACATCGCTTGTCTTATGTTCGGATATTGTAGCCATATTTGAGAGATAATGTTTAAAACGCCAGGCATCGGGCCTGGTCACCGACCCTTCTTCTTACCGTTACTTTAGGCGCAGGTCTCAAAAGGGTGAAAACTATCAACAAACTTCCACGTTTTTCGAACATTGGATTAAACTCGATAACATTTCTTAATCTCTAGTTCTTTCACTTTGGAATCAGGAAGCCAGTAGGTAAGCCTTTACAGCTCTGTCCAACCTACAGCCCCTTTCGCCAAAAGGCACCAGTCTCCCGGTGTTGGTCCTAACAGCCACCATACAAGTATGGCGTCCTCCGATCACGGAACCGAATTTCGGAAATGCCCTGCACTCTGGGACTCGAGATCAGCCTAAAAAGGTAGAAACGAGGCGATGAGATTAAAAAACCTCAACACCCAGAGTGTCTCACGTGAAAATAAAAAAAAACCCCACTATTGTAGAAAAAAAAAAGAAAAAGTAATGTGAGAGAAAACTTAGAAACAGGGTGGATTTTTTGTCTTTTTTAAAACCTTTATAATTTTTTTCCCAAAAGAACAAGAACAACGTTAGTAGAACAAAGAACAGTTTCAAGAAAACAGTAACAAAATCGAACAAGAACAAAGAGGTATAACAAACTGAAAAGAGAAGACTAAAAAGTGTGAAACAAAGAAAAAGGATAGACAACCAAAAAGAGAAGAAGACAGGATAGGAGAAAGATCGCTCGGTTGGTTGGTTGATTAGAGTTTTATGGCACAAAGTCCTCATAGGGACATGCTGCGCCAAGAAAAAGTTAAGGAGTAAAACATAGTTAAAAATTAAAAGTTACATTAAAAGATTGTCAGAGATATAAAAGTGAAAAAACAAAACAAAAAGAAGAAAGCAATGTGATGATACAGGTAATTAAAAATAAAGCACAATGAAAGCGACAATACACAAGGTTTTAAAAGACAAAAAATAGTTAAAGCACTAGAATATTTAAATTAAAAAATTCTAAAATCTCTAAAGTTATGAAAAGTTATATGTTCAAGAAATAAAGCATAAAATGTTATATAATACTGCTTTAAGAACGAAGTTATAATTCAAAAATTTAAAACGATATAAAGCTACGTAGGATGAATAACTTCAAAAACTGTATTATTGTCATCGTTCTCAGAGTCATAACTACAAGAGTCCATAGCCTCTTCTGCATAGTTGAGCAGCTGTTTGTGATCTTTAATATTAGTTATTGCTGGGCTAAGACATGATTTCTTGTCTTTTCTCTTCACAGTTTTCCACTGTGAAGAGATTTGAGTTGGAGGTTTCTTTCTTTCTTTTTGGGCGAATGTTTTTTCATTTGCTTTCGGAGTTGGACAAACAATAGGTTTCACTAATTTGCTTTTATCTGTAGCTGGCGTTTTTTTTGTCTTATGTTCGGTTGATATTTTTGATTTAACTGATGATGTTTGGGGAGAATTAGGTTTCTGTAATGGTTGAACTGGAGATGAAGCAACCTTAGTTTCAGTCTGATGATTAGATGACTTTTTGGATCCAACTGGAGATTTCTGTGAATGAGTAAGTTGATATTCTATTGTAACTGGTTCTGAGGATGGTAGCCAACGTTCCAATAATGGGGTACCATAGCATTTACTACCAAGAGAGACGTCCCGGGTTTTTTTAGGTGAAGTATTGGTTGAATGTGTCATAGATGTATTATTTGGTGAAAAAGAGCAGTCGGTCTGGGTACTGATGTGCCTTACGGATTTTGGTTGTTGTTTGAGTATACTGCAGTAAGATACCCCAACAGAGGGGGTCCTAGATTCAACAAGTTTACGGGCTTCAGGGTAGGAAAGTTTTTGAGTAATCTTAACTGCAAGAATTTCCTTTTCACGGATCCAGTTAGGACAAAAGCGAGAGTACGATGTATGGTCACCTTTACAATTAGCGCAGCGTTCTGGTTTTTCGCAAGTTTTACCGTCATGGCCGACTTCTGCACAACGTAGACAAGTAGCAGATCCACGACAGGTAGTATTAGTATGCCCATACCGCTGGCACTTAAAACAACGCAGAGGATTAGGGATATAAGGCCTAACTGGACAGTTTAAATAACCAGCTTTAATTGTAGAAGGTAAAATATGGCTATTGAAAGTTAGAATAATGTGTTTAGTAGGAAGCATTTGCCCATTTCGACGGATAGTGATACGGCGTACATCTATGATATTTTGATCACTTAAATTAGCTAGAAGTTCTTCTTTTGTAGAAAATAAAAGATCTGGTTCAGATATGACACCACGGCAAGTATTAAGAGTTTGATGTGCTTTAACAGAGACAGAAAAAGTACCTATAGTATCGCAATTTGACAGAAGTTGCGACTGCCTGGCTGAAGAAATCTCAACCAGTAAGTCCCCAGACTGCAATTTTTTGAGCGAGTGACCATCACCGAAAACAGACTGAAATGTTTTTGCTATTAGAAAAGGTGAAGTTTTTTTGAAAGAACTATCTGAGAGACTGTCAGTGCGTTTAATTACAAAAAAACGAGTGAATAACGACTGTACAGTTTGTTGCTCGCCACTTGGGAGAGAAATAGAAGGAATGTTAGTTTTTCCATCCATAATTGAAAAAAAGAAAAAGAATTCAGACCCCGGCCGCACCACCCACTACCGAGCCCAACAAGGGGATGCACATTCGTGCACCAGTGCTAGCCAGGGCCCATACGGTCACAAGACACTCCTATGCCAGTCTCCACCCTTAGCGAGATGGCTAGTAAGTACTCGCTCACTTGATCCCCAGCCAGTGACACAAGTCAGCTGACCAGCCGATTGATGCATACGGGACCAATATGCACCTCCCGTCTACCTGAAGCAGAGGCCAAAGCAGTGTGTTGGTGTCCCTCAACTGCCAGGATCCCCCTTTCCAGGGACACGGGTCGCCACGCACGGCAAACACGTGGGTGGTTTACAATTCTCCACAAGTCGATATACAGGATGATATCGGCTCCTACAGAATTGCCCTCACCTCCGAAGAGGAAACCACAACGAGAGTGAAACATAGAGGAAAGAAAGACAAGAGGAATAAGAGGAAAAGGAAAAGAGAAAGATCGCTCAGGAACCCGGGGTTGCGAAGCCCGTGAATACCTAAAGAAGGTATCCCCCTGGGGGGGAAAGATCGCTCGGGAACCCGGGGTCGCGAAACCCGTAAATACCTAAAGAAGGTATTCCCCTGGGGGTGGAAAACTGCAGGAGACAAGTTTTTTTTATCGTATCCTTTAAAAGGAATGGAGCGAGGTAATATTAGGAGGTTTCCAAGGAGGGAGTACGTGCAATGGACATGAACTTATTTCAATATTACTCAGAAGGTCATAATAATGTTCCTTAATCCGATTCCAAAAGATGGGATGCAAGAGGGTCGATGCTGATAAAGAATTTCATTGTCTGTATTTAGAATGTATGTTTGAAGACGATGGCTAGGATGTGAAATGTTACAGAATAAAATTCTGAAGAAAGCTTTTCACGAATATGGTGGATTGCTGGTTCATTGGTTAACCCTTTAAGACCCGATGCATTTGAAAACAAAGCTAACCATGCCTCTAAAAAGTAAATCATGGACTGCAACCCCTACCTGTTGATAAAAAATGATAATTTACTGTATATGCAAACCAGAACGATCGCTCGATTCGAGTTTTTGTTACATATACGACTCAGAAGTAACAATTTAAATGAATGTCTAACCCGCAAGATCGTGCGGGTTGGGTCTTAAAGGGTTAAGTATGTCATTTATTTTGATTGGAAGAGGGTGACAGTCAGGACACTGCCCTGGGGTACACCCTCTTCTTGTACATAAAAAGTAGAGAGAATTCCCCAATTCTTATTTGAAAAAGTCGAATGGCGAGGAAGTTTTTAATAAAAATGTTGAGATTACCGCGAAAGTCGCGGTTTAAAAGATCACGAAGTATCCCATATCGCCATGTTCTGTCATAGACTATCAGAATTTCAGAAAAGACTGACATCAAATGGTTGCGTTTTAGAAAGGCTGTCCGTATGTGATTTTCAAAATTTATCAGGTTATCGATAGCAGGTCTAGCACGTCGAAATCCACTTTGAAATACCACAAGGCAATTGTTAATTTCTAAAATATCCACAAGACGACAATTTTCTCAATTTCCAAAGGCTGCTAGAAAGTGCGATTGGCCTGTAATTATTGGAATTGCTAGCATCTTTCCCTGGTTTTGGGAAAGTGTTCTATCCAAAGGGGTGTTCTATTCAAATTCTGTTGTAGAAATCAAGTACAGTGAGCAAAAAAAGTATTTGCACGCAGACGATTTTTTGCATAAGTAACCATAGAAAGCAAATTTGATACTATTCTTTTAATTATTCATTTATTTAAATAAGAAGAAAATAAAAATAACTACCCATTTTCCTTAAACAGTAATATTACACATTTAAAAAAATAAATTAATACTTCTCATACCTAAAAAGTATTTCCACAAGAAGCATTGACTGTAAAAAAAGGCATTAAATGTGAAAATTATGCAAATGTTTAGCATATCAGTCCCGCAGTACATTAGCCCCACACTTTAATGTCACGTAATATATTAACTGGAGCAAAGATTCTGGGGAGTTTTTGTTCTAATGGCGCTTCAGCGTCGGGAACAATAGTTACACCACAATCAATTAGAAATATTCTTAATGATGCAAATATTCGAGGAAGAGCACCTCGAAAAAAACCATTTATTAGTGAAACAAATAGCTTGAAAAAACTTGAATTTGCAAAAGCTTTTGTCAGCAAACCACTAGAGTTTTGGAAAACTGTTATTTTTTCCGATGAAAGCAAGTTTAATATTTTTGGCTCAGATGGTAAGAAACTGTTTGGCGAAAGCCAAATACTTCTCTTCAAATTAAGAACTTGAAACCATTTGTAAAACATGGCGGTGGTAATGAAATGATTTGGGGATGAATGTCTTTTAATGGAGTTGGCGAAATGACCTTTATTGAAGGCAATATGAATGCTAAACTATATATTAATATATTGCGAGATCATTTATCAAATAGTGCTCTGAAATTAGGAATTCCTAATTCATATTATTTCCAACAGAATAACGATCCGAAACACACTGCATATATTACGAGGTTATGGTTGCTTTATAATGTAAAAAATCAATTGAAAACGCCACCACAATCATCAAACCTCAATCCGATTGAAAATTTATGGCATATTTTGGATGTGAAAATAAGGTTGGTTGGTTGGTTGATTGGTGTTTTATGGCACAAAGTCCCTTTAGGGACATGCTGCGCCAAGACAATGTCAACATGAAAAACATATTTATAACCAAATAGTTGAGTAAAAAATCACTAACAAAAAGATAATAAAACCAGAAGTATTAAATGAAAAGAGTAATATGTATAGTTTAAAAACATTTAAAAGTGTCAAAAGTATTATAATTAAAAACTGTGAAGTTAAAAAGTAATATCGTTAAAATATAAACAAAGTTTAAGATTATGTACAAATACCACGTAAAAACAAGTTTAAAAATCACAAAAGTAAAAAACAATGTAAACTTAATTAGGTAAAATTTCATCGAAAACTACATTATCTTCGTCATCACTTGAGTCATATGATTCAGAATCCATTGCTTCATCTACATAATTTTGAAGGTTTTTTGGATTCTTTATATTATTAACTGAAGGGTTGTTTTGACATTTTTCCTTGCCCTTTTTCTACACACTTTTCCACTGTGAAGAACCCCGAATGATCTTTTTATCTTTTTGTATGCAAGTTTTTTTGCTTGGATTGTCAGTTTGACTAGTATCAGATCTGTGTGGTGTTTTTACAGATGTAGCAGCCTTAGTCTTAGACTGGATTTCGGAAGCCTTTTTGGAATCACTTCTGCCTTTCTGAATACAGGATTTTTGGCCCGGTTTCTCAATCTGGGAAATATTAGGTTTCTGCAAATTGCATGCAGATGGTATAGAAGTTTGTTCAGTCTGATGTTCGGATGACTTTTTTGGTAGATTCGAAGAGTTTTGAGACTGATTGATTTGGTATACTATTTTAACAGGTTTTGAGGATGGTAGCCAACGTTCTAATAGTGGGGTAGCATAGCATTTAGAACCACAACTGACATCACGGGTTTCTTTATTTGAAGAGGTTGTTGATTGCGTTCTAGCTGAGTTAGTTGGAGGAAAGGAGGTGTCAGTCTGGGTGCTTATGTGCCTTACAGGTTTTGATTGTTCTTTAAGTATACTGGAGTAAGATACCCCAACAGAGGGGGTCCTGGATTCAACAAGTTTACGGGCTTCAGGGTAGGAAAGTTTTTAAGTAATCTTAACTGCAAGAATTTCCTTTTCACAGATCCAATTAGGACAAGAGCGAGGGTACGATGTATGGTCACCTTTACAATTAGCGCAGCGTTCTGGTTTTTCGCAAGTTTTGCCGTCATGGCCGACTTCTGCACAACGTGGACAAGTAGCAGATCCACGAAAGGTAGTATTAGTATGCCCATACCGCTGGCACTTAAAACAACGCAGAGGATTAGGGATATAAGGCCTACCTGGACAGTTTAGATAACCAGCTTTAATTGTAGAAGGTAAAATATGGCTAGTGAAAGTTAGAATAATGTGTTTAGTAGGAATTATTTGCCCATTTCGATGGCTAGTGATACGGCGTACATCTATGATATTTTGATCACTTAAATTAGATAGAAGTTCTTCTTTTGTAGAAAATAAAAGATCTGGTTCAGATATTACACCACGGCAAGTATTAAGAGTTTGATGTGCTTTAACAGAGACAGAAAAAGTACCTACAGTATTGCAATTTGACAGAAGTTGTGACTGCCTGGCTGAAGAAACCTCAACCAGTAACTCCCCAGACTGCAATTTTTTGAGCGAGTGACCATCACCCAAAACAGACTGAAATGTTTTTGCTATAAGAAAAGGTGAAGTTTTTTTGAAACAACTATCTGAGAGACTATCAGTGCGTTTAATTACAAAAAAACAAGTGAATAAAGTCTGTACAGTTTGTTGCTCGCCACTTGGGACAAAAATAGAAGGAATATTAGAATGTCCATCCATAATTGAAAAAAAGAAATAGAATTCAGACCCCCAGCCGCACCACCCACTACCGAGCCCAACAAGGGGATGCACATTCGTGCACCAGTGCTAGCCAGGGCCCATACGGTCACAAGACACTCCTATGCCAGTCTCCACCCTTAACGAGATGGCTAGTAAGTACTCGCTCACTTGATCCCCAGCCAGTGACACAAGTCAGCTGACCAGCCGATTGATGCATACGGTACCAATATGCACCTCCCGTCTACCTGAAGCAGAGGCCAAAGCAGTGTGTTGGTTACCCTCAACTACCAGGATCCCCCTTTCCAGGGACACGGGTCGCCACGCACGGCAAACACGTGGGTGGTTTACAATTCTCCATGAGTCGATATACAGGATGACATCGGCTCATACAGAATTGCCCTCACCTCCGAAGAGGAATCCACAACGAGAGTGAAACAAAGACGAAAGAAAGACAAGAGAAATAAGAGGAAAAGGAAAGAGAAAGATCGCTCAGGTGCCCGGGGTTACGAAGCCTGTGAATACCTAAAGAAGGTATCCCCATGGGGGTGTGAAAATAAGGAAAAAGAAAATTTCTAACAAATCAGACCTTAAGCAAGCTCTTAGGGAAGAATGGCTACAAATCAGCAGTGAAACGTGTCACAAATTAATAGAATCAATGCCCAGACGATTACAAGCTGTAATTGAAGCAAACGGCATGGATACTAAATATTAGCACTCTTTCTAACTTATAAATAATTCCTCTAGTTCTGTTTTAATTGCTAGTGTGCAAATATTTTTTGGCAGTACAAATGCTACTTTTTTATGTTTTCATATTTTAAATATAATTATTAAGTCAGATATTAAATATGTTTATTTGTTTTGTAAAAGTGTTGGTATTTTTAATTCTTAGTTGCTTTTTATTTATTTATACATATGCTACAACAAATTTACCTGGTGTGCAAATACTTTTTTTGCTGACTGTATGCACTAAGTGTTGGAGGATTTCTGTTCTGTCCATATCCTGTTGAAAAAGGAAAGGATATTGTTAAGAGAGAGCAGTAAGCGGTGCCTGATTATAATATATGTAATGCCATCGTGACCAGAGGCCGATACTAAATGACTGTCTCGCAAACTCTTTAATAGCTCTGATATGATAAAGGGTTGATTGTAAGAAAATGAATTATGAGTATTAAAATTAATCCTGGTCATTTCAGTTTGTCTTTTGTAAGTTAGAAATGGTTCTGAATATGCTTCTGATTTTAAAATTAATAGGGTAGTACCTATTGTCTCAGCTATGTTTTTGGGAGAAGTGATGGTTTGACCATTATGATTTAAAATGGAAATATGATTTTCAGAGTACAGACCTATACATTTTTTTAATTTTTGCCAGAGTTCTTTACTGGAGGTGTTAGTCTATGCTCGAAACATAGTTAATTGAGGACTCCCGCTGGCTTTTGCGTAGCAATCTTCTAGCTTCAGCCTTTGCTTTTTGGTATGCCATATAGTTGGTATTATTTGGATATCTACGAAATAAACCCTAGCCTTTTGTTGTTTTTTCTTTCCTACTTGGCAATCATTGTTCCACCATGGTTTTCTACATCAACAGAGCTTTTGAGTCAGTATAAATAATGAAGGATGTGTTATGATGATGCGATAGGTAGAACATGGCTCTCTCTATTACAGTTTACTCTGTAAACACAGAAATTGAAAAGTGAAGACGACAACTCAGACTGGTGTAATCACAGAAAATGACGCAGCCAACAATATCGCTTCTCTTTGAGCCATCTGTATAAATATCTGTATAGTTAGTGAAGTTTGAATGATTTGCAGCAAATAATTGTTGAAAGACAGCAGGTGCTAAGTTCTTACTGCCGTAACCTTTAAAAGGATGGAGAGTGGTAATATTAGGGTCTGTCCATGGAGGAAACTTGTGCGATGAACATGGGATCATTTCAATATTATTTAGAAGGCTGTTGTTAATAGTATTTCTCATTCTGACTTCGAATGATGGTATGCAAGATGGTCTATGCTTAAAAAGAATATCGTTGTCTGTATTTAAAATGTAGGTATGAAGTGTATAGTCATGATGCGAAAGAATGCGATAGTACAATTTTAATGACAGCTTTTCTCGAATATGGTGTAAAGCTGGCTCATTACAGTCAATCAATATACAGACTTAAAACAAGATATATGCGAAATGAACCAGAGCAGAAACGATTGGTTGGTTGGTTGAATGGGATTTTATGACGCAAATTCCCATTAAGAACATGCTACGCCAAGAAAAAGGTTTAAATAAATGTCATAAAAACTAACAACAAAATAATGATAAATTATAAATTGAATCAGGTAACATATTAAAAAAAGCCAAAAGACACAATGTAAAACTTGAAAAGGACGATGGTGTGAAAAAATTAAAGTGTAAATTGTTGTATTAAAACAATTTAAAAAAGCACAGAATATTAAAAACATCGCAATTCTGTCATAATGAATAAAAATTAAAATTAAATGTAATTGCAATGTGATGAAAAATATAATTAAAACCAGACAAGCAGACCTAAAAACAATGCTTCAAAACCAAAGATTTGGTTGGTTGTATATTGTTTAATGGCACAAAATCCCATAAGGGACATGCTGCGCCAAACAAGAATAGACTAAAAACATAAAAATAAAGAGCATCAGAAAAGCAATCTGGATGGGGGTCCCATCCAGATGTAGTCAGAATAGTGTAGATAAGGAAGAAAATTAAAAACTAAACAAACGCACTATAAAAGATTTTAGGTAAAAAGTGCAGAAGTGCAATCTGGATGGGGCTCCCATCCAGATGTCAGAAAAAAATTAAAAGAACAATTCAAGTTGTTTTTAAACCAAACAAAGATGCAGAAATCATATTTCAAAGTAAAATCCAGCATGTTTTAAAAAAGTGAAGAGTGCCCCATGAGGTGTTTCCCCAATGAGGTTTGTCAAGATTGGGGATGATGAGTTAAAATAGATTCTGTATAAGTGCCGGAGACCCGGACAGTCAGTTAAAACATGATGAATGGTCAGGTAATCAAAATGACAATGTGGACACATGGGAGCATCCTCCCGAAGTAAAAGATGTTTATGAGTGATTCTAGAATGTCCAATTCTCAGACGGGTCAGAAGAACATCGGTTTTCCTTGGATAACACGGAGGCCAGGTCATGATGGTAGGTTTGATGTGGTGCAGTTTATTATTGCATTCTAAATTCCAACTTTCTTGCCATTTACAATGAATAAAGCGTTTGATAAGTAGTTTTACGTCTGAGAATGGAACTTTATGGCACAATGGATTAAGGGCACGTTTCGCCGCCTCATCCGCTTTCTCATTACCAGGAATACCCATGTGTCCAGGTACCCAGCAAAATAAAATGTTATAGCCACGTCTTTTCAATTTATTATAAAAATCAAGGATCAATGAAACATAAGGATGCTTTTTAAATGATTTAATTGCGTCAATAGAGCTATTTGAGTCGGTATAAATGATGAAGGATGAGCTATGATGATGAGAGATGTAGAACATGGCTCTCTCTATTGCAATCAGTTCGGCTGTAAAGACAGAAGTAGATGAATGAAGGCGATAGCTTAAAGAGTTGTTTTCACAAAATATCCCACACCCAACAGTATCTCCACTCTTAGAGCCATCTGTGTAAATGTCAGTGTAATCATTAAAGTTTGATCTGTGTGCAGCAAATATCTGTTGAAAAACAACAGGAGCTAAGGTGTTTTTATCGTATCCTTTAAAAGGATGGAGCGATGTAATACTAGGAGGTCTCCAAGGAGGGAGTACATGCAATGGACATGGACTTACCTCGATACTACTCAGTGGGCTATTATCAGTAATGTTCCTAATTCTGACACCAAAAGGTGGGATGCAAGATGGCCGATGCTGATAAAGCATATCGTTGTCTGTATTTAGAATGTATGAATGAAGAGGATGGCCTGGATGTGAAAGGATACGGTAATAAAGTTCTAAAGAAAGTTTTTCACGAATGTGGTGTAATGCTGGTTCATTGCATATAACATAAAGGCTTAAAACTGGAGAGGTACGAAATGCACCAGAGCAGACACGGAGTGCGCTATGGTGCACAGTGTCAAGTTTTTTAAGAACAGAATTACGTGCGGAACCATAGACCTGGCAGGCATAGTCAATTTTGGAACGGATGACGGCTCGATAGATTTTAAGAAGAGAAGTACGGTCTGCTCCCGAGGAAGTATTTGAAAGCACCTTTAGTAGGTTAAGCGATTTTTCACATTTTGTGCGTAATTGTAAAATATGTGGTAAAAAGGTTAGCTTACTATCAAATTGGAGGCCGAGAAAACGAACACTGTCCACAACAGGAATTTGAGTTGGTCCAATAAAAATTTCAGGATCTGGATGCAGATCCCTACGTCTACAGAAGTGAACACAAGAAGTTTTGTCATGAGAAATTATAAATCCATTCTTATTAGTCCAATTAAGAATATGGGTGATTGCAATTTGCAACTGTCTTTCAATAAAACGAATATCCTGTCCCATACACATAATTCGGAAGTCGTCAACATATAAATCACCTTTCACAGAAGGGGGCAATTGACTAAGAATGTCATTTATTTTTATAGCAAAGAGGGTGACACTCAGGACACTGCCCTGGGGTACACCCTCTTCTTGTACATAAAAACTAGAGAGTACCCCACCGATTCGGACTTGAAAAAGTCGAATGGCGAGGAAGTTCTTAATAAAAATAGGGAGATTCCCGCGAAAGCCTAGGTTAAAAAGATCACGAAGGATCCCGTATCGCCATGTTCTGTCGTAGGCTTTTGCCATGTCAAAAAATACTGACACCAAATGGTTGCGTTTTAGAAAGGCTGTCCGTATGTGATTTTCAAGATTGATCAGGTTATCGATAGTTGACCTACCTCGTCGAAACCCACTTTGAAACGCAGCAAGGCAATTGTTATTTTCTAAAATATGCACAAGACGACAATTGATCATTTTTTCAAGCAATTTGCAAAGACTGCTAGAGAGTGCGATTGGCCTGTAATTATTGGGATTGCTAGCATCTTTCCCTGGTTTAGGAAAAGGAATGATAATAGAGTTACACCAGGCTTGAGGAAAGACCTGTTCTATCCAAATTCTGTTGTAAAATGCAAGTAAATTATTGAGAGAGGTTGTGCAGAGATGTTTAAGCATGGTATAGGTGATGCCATCGTGACCTGGAGCTGATAGATGGCTATTTTGCAAACATTTTATGAGCTCTGAGAGAGTAAAAGGGAGATTATAGTCATAAGAGTTACGGGAATTAAAATTGAGGTGGGTAGTTTCTGTTTGTCTTTTGTATGATAAAAAAGGTTCCGGGTATGATTCAGAGGCAGAGTTAGATGCAAATGTATTTGCTATGGTTTCAGCAATATTCTTAGGAGAAGCTATTGTTTGTCCGTTATGATTTAAGATTGTGATGTGGTTTTCAGGATAAAGACCCATACAATTTTTTACTTTTTTCCAGAGGACTTTACTAGAGGTATTTGGGTTAATATTAGATACATATTGAATCCAGGATTCACGTTGGCTTTTACGGCGCACTCTTCTAGCTTCAGCCTTTGCTTTTTTGTAGGCAAGATAGTTAGTGTTATTGGGATAACGCCGAAAGATGCCCCAGGCTTTCTGTTGATTTTTTTTTGCAGCTTGACAGTCACTGTTCCACCATGGCTTCCGGTGTCTCATTCTAGATGATGAGTTAGGTATGCTAATATCTGCAGCATTGATAATACACTGGGTGATTTTATCAACTGCATCGTCTATGTCACCTTCTACGATATGATTTGTGATTTTAGCATGATTTGTGAAAGTTGGCCAATTGGCTCTGTCATAGTTATAGCGTTTAAAATAATGATAAGAATCCCTGTCAGGAGTGGTCTGTGAAATGAAAGTGGGAAAATGGTCACTGCCGTGCAGGTCACTTGAAATCCAGAAATTCCAATACGGATAGATAGATGGAGAACAGATAGTGAGATCTATGGCATGAAAGGTGCGTGTCGGTTCATGAAAATATGTATGATCACCATTATTGAGTAGGCATAAGCCATTGTCAGAAATTAATTTTTCGATGATATTACCACGTTGATTAGTGTCAGAATTCCCCCACAGTTGGCTATGAGCATTAAAATCCCCAACGATGATGAAAGGAGTTGGGAGTTGAAGAAGGAGATCATCAAGTAGTGCTGACTGAATAATTTGGTGGGGTGGTAAATAAATGGTACAGACTGTAATGAGACGTTTTATATGTACACGGACTGCAACAGCTTGTAAGTTCGTGTTTAGGTTAATATGAGTATGGGGTAAATTGCGAGAGATGAAAAGAGCCACTCCACCAGTGGCCCTATCACTACCTGTAAAATCTTTTCTGTATGTGGCGAAGGTGCGCAATTTAGCTTTGTCATTATTTTTAAGATGGGTTTCTTGTAAAGCTAAACATAGTGGTTGATGGTCATGAAGAATACTTCGAATTTCGTCATATTTATTATGAAAGCCTCGACAGTTCCATGAAATAATATTAGTCATGATCGATTTTACTATTTTTTCCTAGATGAAAATTATCTGCGTTATATTAATCAGAGATAGTAGACATACTATCTCCATCGTTAAATTGTTCATCCGGTTCTGGGTGAAGAGCAAGGGTATCATCCTCTTCCATTTTATCATTCTGTTTTGATTGTGTTTCAGTTTTAGATCTTTTACTCTTTTTCTTCTTGGGTGTATTTTCAGATGAGACTGTGGCTTTAATTATTGGTAGGTTAAAATTTTCTGCATCAGATTTACGGTTTGGTTTCACGGATGGTGTTTTAGTTGTATTTTGAGAACCTCTTTTATGAAGTGGAAGTTTAGAAATAAGAGACTGTGATGATTTTAAAGTAGGATTTGTTGATGATTTAGGAGGAACAGTTCTAGGCAAGTTAGGAGGAACAGATTTAGGTGACTTAGGAGCAGCAGACTGCGTTGATCTGCTTGTCTTATCAGAATTATTAGACAGGTTGTGTTGTTTTTGAATAGGTTGGCAATTAGTTCCAGTGGAGAATTCGGTTTGTGTTGCAATAGTTTTATGAGTTTTTTGGGCGGTTTTTGATAGGGCTGCAGCATATGATACACCAACTTTGGGTGTCCTGGATTCTACTATTTTTCTGGCTTCAGGGTATGATATATTTTCTTTAGTGCGTATTGTTTGTATTTCTTTTTCTATTTTCCATTGTTCACATGATTTAGCATAAGATGGGTGGTCTTTTTTACAATTTACACAACATGGTTGGGCATTGCAGTGTTCACTTTCGTGGCCTACTGCACTGCACCGACCACAGGTGATTTTACCACGGCATGAGGTTTTTGAATGCCCAAAGCGTTGACATTTAAAACAACGCAGTGGGTTTGGGATGTAAGGCCTTACAGAACATGACAAATATCCGGCTTTTATTGATTTGGGTAGGTTCGGTGAGTTGAATGTGAGAATAATGTGCTTGGTAGGAATTTGTATTTGATTAGCTGGTATTTGCTCGTCTCGACGGTAGATTTTTATTCTTCTAGCTTCAATGACATTTTGTTCTTTTAAATTCTCTACAACTTCATCTTCAGTGACATGCAAGAGGTCAGATTCAGAGATCACACCTCGAGATGTGTTTAAAGTTCTATGTTTAGATATGGAGACTGCAATGTTTGCAAAATGAGTACATTTTTTTAAGTTGGCTGCTTGTTGACTATTGCTTACTTCAATTAATAGTTCACCTGTCCGGAGTTTTTTTATTGTTTTTGGTTCACCAACCAAACCTTGGATAGATTTATTAATTAGGAAGGGGGATGTTTTGTCAAAACTCCCTTCTACTCGTTTCACTACAAAAAATCTCTCTTCAACATTACATAAATTAGAGTTGACATTCTTACATTCCGTATTGGAAGAAGAATCCTCAACTCTATCACCCCAAGAATTTTTTTGGCCCTGGTCAGAACCAGCTTTTGAGCAAGAACTCAACGCATTTGTACTCTCTTTTGGTTGTGGGGCTTCCACTTCGTATGTACTCTCTTTTGGGTGTGGGGCTGCCACTTCGCATGATTTATTTCCTGAGATTGTAGCCATATTTAGAAAGGAGTGAAGAAACGCCAGGCATCGGGCCTGGTCACCGACCCTTCTTCTTACCGTTACTTTAGGCGCAGGTCTCAAAAGGGTGAAAACTATCAACAAACTTCCACGTTTTTCGAACGTTGGATTAAACTCGATAGCATCTCCAAACTCTAGTTCTTTCACAGTGGAACTCGGTTGTCGTAGGTAAGCCTTTACAGCTCTGTCCAACCTACAACGCCCTTACGTCGAAAGGACACCAGTCGCCCAGTGCATTCTAACCACCGCCATACAAGTACGGCGTCCACCGATCACGGAACCGGAATTCGGAGATGCCCTGCACTCTGGGACTCGAGATCAGCCTAAAGAGGTAGAAACGAGGCGATGAGATTAAAAAACCTCAACACCCAGAGTGTCTCACGTGAAAATAAAAAAAAACCACTATTGTAAAAAAGAAAAAGTGATGTGGGTGAGAACTTAGAAACAAGGTGTATTTTTTGTCTTTTTTCAATATTTTAAACTTTTTTTCCTTTTTTTTTTTTTAAACAAAAGAACAAGAACAATGTTAGTAAAACAAATAACAATTTGAACAAAATGGTCAGTAAAAAACATGAACAAGAACAAAGAGGGATAAGAAACTGAAAAAAGAAGATTAAAAAGTGTGAAACAAAGAAAAAGGATAGACAACTAAAAAGAGAAGAAAACAGGAAAGGAGAAAGATCGCTCGGGAACCCGGGGTCGCGAAACCCGTAAATACCTAAAGAAGGTATTCCCCTGGGGGATCAAAACCAAAGAAAAAAAAAATTAGTCTATAAAGTAATGTCAGGTCAGTAACATCAAGTAAAAAAACTAAATGCAACATAAAATGTAACATATTTAAAACACAAATTGTTAAAATAAAATGAAGAATCACTCATACACAGTGTTTCCCTCATCGGAATCAGAGTCATTACTTTAACCCTTAAGTGGTGAGGTCTTTTTTTCTAACGTAAGTGGTGAGGTGGGGTGTACGTAACCCCAAAATTCAACTTATTACGCACTCCTTAAAATTTAGCGAATTAAAATAAGAGAATTTCCTGTGAATTTTGTATTATCTAAGTTTATAAAAGAACTGAAAAGTAACTGTAAGTGTTCATGCATATACATATAAATTCACGTATCTAAATATCAGAAAAAGTTTGTTTGCAAATGTTGAGCTCATATGCAATTTCTCTAGGGTGCAAAACACCCCACCTCACCAGTTAAGGGTTAAGACTCCGATTCTATAGCCTCTTCCACATAATGTTGCAGTATTTTGGGATCCTTTATATTAGTTATACATGGGCAAATACGTGATTTTTTTCTTTTTTCTCTTCACAGTTTTCCACTGTGAAGAGGCAGCAGTTGAGGTTTTTCTTCTTTCAGTTTATGTCCAAGATTTTTGCTTTATATTCTACGTTTGAGGAGTATAAGTTTTCCGTGATGTTTTTGGAGATGTAACAGCGTTAGTCTCAATCTGCAGTTCAGACGACTTTTTGGATCTAACTGAGCATTTTTGTGACTGACTAGTTTGGTATTCTATTGTAACAGGTTCTGAGGATTTTAGCCAACGTTCTAATTCTGGGTTCGCATAGCATTTAGAACCACAGCAAACATCACGAGTTTTTATCTTTGTAGTGCTGAGTGGTACCATCATAGGCGAGTTACTTAGTGGAACGATTGGTTGGTTGGTTGTATAAGGTTTTATGGCGCAAAACCCCTTAGGGGACATGCAGCGACAAAACAGACTAAAAACACAAAGTAAGTAAAAAAAAAGAAAGCCATGAGAAAAGCAATCTGGATGGGGAATCCCATCCAGATGTAGCCGGAGACGTGTAGAAGACTAAAAAATTATAGATCTAAAAACAGTAGCGTAAAAAAGTTACGGTAATTCAAAGCGAGCGCAGTCTGGATGGGGATTTAGTGGAACGGCCGAACCAGTCTGGGTCCTTATGTGCCTTACAAAATTTTGTTGTTACTTGAGTAGACTAGAGTAGGAGACTCCGACTGATTAAACAGCATATTCATCCTAGATAATCCTCACATCGATTTTGAGATTTTTTTGAATTCGAGTCATTTATTGCGGCTTTACTCTTTTTCTTTTTGGCCTGGTTTTAGATGAAACAGCGGATTTAGATGTTGGTAGGTTATGATTTTCTGCATCAGATCTACGGTTCTGTTTTAAAGATTGTGGTTTAGCAATATTTTGAGAACTTCTTTGATGGAGCGGAATTTTCTAAAAATTATGATGTGCTGGTTTAGAAGAGGCAGTTTCTGATTGTAGTGATTTAGGAGGAACAGTATTTTGTGATTTAAAAGAAATAGATTCTGTAGATCCATTTATCTTACAGAAATATTGGAGAGCTTGTTTTCTTTTTGCCTTGGTTGGCAGTTATTTTCAGAGGGGAATTCGGTTTGGGTTGCAGTAGTTTTATGAGTTTTTTGGGCTGTTTTAGATAAGGCAGCAGCATATGATACAACAAGTTTGGGTGTCCTGGATTCAATAATTTTTTGGCTTCGGGGTATGATATATTTTCTTTTGTGCGTATTGTTTGTATTTTTTTTTCCTTTTTCAACTGTTCGCAGGATTTTGAATAAGATGGGTGGCCTTTTTTACAATTTACAGAGGAAGGTGGTGTATTGCATTGTACACTTTAGTGGCCAAATGCAGTACACCGACCACATGTGCTTTTACCTCGGCGTGAGGTTTTTTAGTGCCCAAAGCGCTGACAATTAAAACAACGTAGAGGGTTTGGGATATAAGATCTGGCAGAACATGATAGATAACCAGCTTTTATATATTTGGGTAAGTTGGGCGAGTTAAATGTGAGTATTACGTGCTTGGTAGTTAATTGTATTTGATTGGCTGGTTATCTGTTCATCTCGGAGAAATACTTTATTCGTCTATCTTCAATGACATTTTGTTCTTTTAAGTTTCCTACTATTTCATCTTCTTAAACATACAAGATGTCAGATTCTGAGATGACTCCACGAGATGTGTTTAATGTTCTATGTGGCGAGATGGTGACAGCATTATTGGCAAAGTGTGTACATTTTTTATGTTAGCTGCTTGCTGGCTATTGTTTACTTCAATTAACAGTTCCCCTGTCTGGAGTTTTTTTTATTGTTTTTAGTTCCCCAACCAGTCTTTGAATTGCTTTATTAATTAAAAAAGGCGATGTTTCGTCAAAACTCTCTTCTTGGCGTTTGACAACGAAGAACCTTTCTTCATTTTTACTTTCATAGGAGTTGGGATTTTTAGATTCCGTATTGGAAGCAAAATCCTCCACTCTCTCACCCCATGATTCATTTTTGCCCTGATTAACAGTAGCTTTTGAGCCGGAGATCAATGCATTTTTATTCTTTTTATTTGATTGCGGTCCTCCGCATCGCATGTCTTATTCCCTGATTTTTTAGCCATAATTGGGAGAGAATTTCAAAAAACGCCGGGCATCGGGCCTGGTCACCGGCCCTTCTTCTTACCCTTACTTTAGGCAAAAGACTCAAAAGGGTGAAAACTATTCACAACCAACTTCCACGTTTTTCGAACGTTGGATTAAAATCTATAGCAATTCCAAAGCTCTAGTTCTTTCACAGAGGAATCAGGAAGTCGTAGGTAAGCCTTTACAGCTTTGTCAGACCAACAACCCCATTCACCGAAAGGCACCAATCTCCCGGTGTTGGTTCTAATAGTCACCATGCAAGCATGGCCCCCTCCGATCACGGAACCGGAGTTCGGAAATGCCCTGCACTCTGGGACTCGAGATCAGCCGAGAAAGTTAGAACCGAGGCTATTAGATTAAAAAACCTCAACCCCCAGAGTGTCTCATGTGAAAATAGAAAAACCACTATTGTAAAAAAGAAAAAGTAATGTGAGAGAGAACTTAGAAAAAAGGTGTATGTCTTTTTTAAACTTTATTTATTTTTCTTTTATTTTAACGAAAGAACGTTAGTAAAACCAAAAACACAGTGAAAAAAAGTTCAAACATGAACAAGAACAAACAGGGATAACATACTCAAAAGAGAAGACTAAAAAGTGTGAAACAAAGAAAAAGAATACACAATCGAAAAGTGAATAAGACAGGAAAGGACAAAGATCGCTCAGGAATCCGGGGTCGCGAAACCCGTAAATACCTGAAGAAGGTATTTCCCTGGGGTACAAAAAAATTAATCAAAACAGTAATATGTATAATTAAAACCATTTAAAAGATGGTTTGGTTTGGTTGTTTGGAGTTTTATGGCACAAGGTCCCTTCAGGGACATGCTGCGCCAAGAAAAATGTAAGGTGTAAAACATGGTTAAAATTTAAAAGTTACATTAAAAGACTGAGATATATAAGTTATAAACAAAGTAAACTGAAGAAAGAAATGTGATGAGACATGTAATAAAAATAATGTACAATGAAAGTGACAATACACAAGGTTTAAAAATCCAAAATGTAATTAAAAGACAAAGCATATATTTAAATTAAAAATCTCTAAAAGCTCTAAGGTTATGAAAAGTTAAAATTAATCCAAAAAACAAAGCATAACACAGTATAGTAATACTGCCTAAAAAAAAGTTATAATTCAAAATTTAAAAAACTCAATAAAAAATCATGTAGTATTAAATTTTTCGAAAACAACATTTTCATCGTCATCACAGTGATAACTGTAAGAGTCCATAGCCTCTTCTGCATAGTTCAGTAACTGTTTGGTATCCTTTAGATTTGTGATTGCTGGGCTCAGGCATGATTTCTTGTCTTTTCTCTTCACAGTTTTCCACTGTGAAGAGACTTGCGTTGGAGGTTTCTTCCTTTCTTTTTGCGCACAAGTTTTTTCATTAGCTTTCTGAGTTGGGCGAATTGGTTGGTTGGTTGGTTGGTTGTATATTGTTTAATGGCACAAAATCCCATAAGGGACATGCTGCGCCAAACAAGAATAGACTAAAAACATAAAAATAAAGACCATCAGAAAAGCAATCTGGATGGGGGTCCCATCCAATGCAGTCAGAATAGTGTAGATAGGGAAGAAAATTAAAAACTAAACAAACGCACTATAAAAGATTTTAGGTAAAAAGTGCAGAAGTGCAATCTGGATGGGAGCCCCATCCAGATGTCAGAAAAAATTAAAAGAACAATTCAAGTTGTTTTTAAACCAAACAAAGATGCAGAAATCATATTTCAAAGTAAAATCCAGCATGTTTTAAAAAAGTGAAGAGTGCCCCATGAGGTGTTTCCCCAATGAGGTTTGTCAAGATTGGGGATGATGAGTTAAAATAGATTCTGTATAAGTGCCGGAGACCCGGACAGTCAGTTAAAACATGATGAATGGTCAGGTAATCAAAATGGCAATGTGGACACATGGGAGCATCCTCCCGAAGTAAAAGATGTTTATGAGTGATTCTAGAATGTCCAATTCTCAGACGGGTCAGAAGAACATCGGTTTTCCTTGGATAACACGGAGGCCAGGTCATGATGGTAGGTTTGATGTGGTGCAGTTTATTATTGCATTCTAAATTCCAACTTTCTTGCCATTTACAATGAATAAAGCGTTTGATAAGTAGTTTTACGTCTGAGAATGGAACTTTATGGCACAACGGATTAAGGGCACGTTTCGCCGCCTCATCCGCTTTCTCATTACCAGGAATACCCATGTGTCCAGGTACCCAGCAAAATAAAATGTTATAGCCACGTCTTTTCAATTTATTATAAAAATCAAGGATCAATGAAACATAAGGATGCTTTTTAAATGATTTAATTGCGTCAATAGAGCTATTTGAGTCGGTATAAATGATGAAGGATGAGCTATGATGATGAGAGATGTAGAACATGGCTCTCTCTATTGCAATCAGTTCGGCTGTAAAGACAGAAGTGGATGAATGAAGGCGATAGCTTAAAGAGTTGTTCTCACAAAATATCCCACACCCAACAGTATCTCCACTCTTAGAGCCATCTGTGTAAATGTCAGTGTAATCATTAAAGTTTGATCTGTGTGCAGCAAATATCTGTTGAAAAACAACAGGAGCTAAGGTGTTTTTATCGTATCCTTTAAAAGGATGGAGCGATGTAATACTAGGAGGTCTCCAAGGAGGGAGTACATGCAATGGACATGGACTTACCTCGATACTACTCAGTGGGCTATTATCAGTAATGTTCCTAATTCTGACACCAAAAGGTGGGATGCAAGATGGCCGATGCTGATAAAGCATATCGTTGTCTGTATTTAGAATGTATGAATGAAGAGGATGGCCTGGATGTGAAAGGATACGGTAATAAAGTTCTAAAGAAAGTTTTTCACGAATGTGGTGTAATGCTGGTTCATTGCAGACAACATAAAGGCTTAAAACTGGAGAGGTACGAAATGCACCAGAGCAAACACGGAGTGCGCTATGGTGCACAGTGTCAAGTTTTTTAAGAACAGAATTGCGTGCGGAACCATAGACCTGGCAGGCATAGTCAATTTTGGAACGGATGACGGCTCGATAGATTTTAAGAAGAGAAGTACGGTCTGCTCCCCAGGAAGTATTTGAAAGCACCTTTAGTAGGTTAAGCGATTTTTCACATTTTGTGCGTAATTGTAAAATATGTGGTAAAAAGGTTAGCTTACTATCAAATTGGAGGCCGAGAAAACGAACACTGTCCACAACAGGAATTTGAGTTGGTCCAATAAAAATTTCAGGATCTGGATGCAGATCCCTACGTCTACAGAAGTGAACACAAGAAGTTTTGTCATGAGAAATTATAAACCCATTCTTATTAGTCCAATTAAGAATATGGGTGATTGCAATTTGCAACTGTCTTTCAATAAAACGAATATCCTGTCCCATACACATAATTCGGAAGTCGTCAACATATAAATCACCTTTCACAGAAGGGGGCAATTGACTAAGAATGTCATTTATTTTTATAGCAAAGAGGGTGACACTCAGGACACTGCCCTGGGGTACACCCTCTTCTTGTACATAAAAACTAGAGAGTACCCCACCGATTCGGACTTGAAAAAGTCGAATGGCGAGGAAGTTCTTAATAAAAATAGGGAGATTCCCGCGAAAGCCTAGGTTAAAAAGATCACGAAGGATCCCGTATCGCCATGTTCTGTCGTAGGCTTTTGCCATGTCAAAAAATACTGACACCAAATGGTTGCGTTTTAGAAAGGCTGTCCGTATGTGATTTTCAAGATTGATCAGGTTATCGATTGTTGACCTACCTCGTCGAAACCCACTTTGAAACGCAGCAAGGCAATTGTTATTTTCTAAAATATGCACAAGACGACAATTGATCATTTTTTCAAGTAATTTGCAAAGACTGCTAGAGAGTGCGATTGGCCTGTAATTATTGGGATTGCTAGCATCTTTCCCTGGTTTAGGAAAAGGAATGATAATAGAGTTACACCAGGCTTGAGGAAGGACCTGTTCTATCCAAATTCTGTTGTAAAATGCAAGTAAATTATTGAGAGAGGTTGTGCAGAGATGTTTAAGCATGGTATAGGTGATGCCATCGTGACCTGGAGCTGATAGATGGCTATTTTGCAAACATTTTATGAGCTCTGAGAGAGTAAAAGGGAGATTATAGTCATAAGAGTTACGGGAATTAAAATTGAGTTGGGTATTTTCTGTTTGTCTTTTGTATGATAAAAAAGGTTCCGGGTATGATTCAGAGGCAGAGTTAGATGCAAATGTATTTGCTATGGTTTCAGCAATATTCTTAGGAGAAGCTATTGTTTGTCCGTTATGATTTAAGATTGTGATGTGGTTTTCAGGATAAAGACCCATACAATTTTTTACTTTTTTCCAGAGGACTTTACTAGAGGTATTTGGGTTAATATTAGATACATATTGAATCCAGGATTCACGTTGGCTTTTACGGCGCACTCTTCTAGCTTCAGCCTTTGCTTTTTTGTAGGCAAGATAGTTAGTGTTATTGGGATAACGCCGAAAGAGGCCCCAGGCTTTCTGTTGATTTTTTTTTGCAGCTTGACAGTCACTGTTCCACCATGGCTTCCGGTGTCTCATTCTAGATGATGAGTTAGGTATGCTAATATCTGCAGCATTGATAATACACTGGGTGATATCATCAACTGCATCGTCTATGTCACCTTCTACCATATGATTTGTGATTTTAGCATGATTTGTGAAAGTTGGCCAATTGGCTCTGTCATAGTTATAGCGTTTAAAATAATGATTAGAATCCCTGTCAGGAGTGGTCTGTGAAATGAAAGTGGGAAAATGGTCACTGCCGTGCAGGTCACTTGAAATCCAAAAATTCCAATACGGATAGATAGATGGAGAACAGATAGTGAGATCTATGGCATGAAAGGTGCGTGTCGGTTCATGAAAATATGTATGATCACCATTATTGAGTAGGCATAAGCCATTGTCAGAAATTAAGTTTTCGATGATATCACCACGTTGATTAGTGTTAGAATTCCCCCACAGTTGGCTATGAGCATTAAAATCCCCAACGATGATGAAAGGAGTTGGGAGTTTCAGAAGGAGATCATCAAGTAGTGCTGATTGAATAATTTGGTGGGGTGGTAGATAAATGGTACAGACTGTAATAAGACGTTTTATATGTACACGGACTGCAACAGCTTGTAAGTTTGTGTTTAGGTTAATATGAGTATGGGGTAAATTGCGAGAGATGAAAAGAGCCACTCCACCAGTGGCCCTATCACTACCTGTAAAATCTTTTCTGTATGTGGCGAAGGTGCGCAATTTAGCTTTGTCATTATTTTTAAGATGGGTTTCTTGTAAAGCTAAACATAGTGGTTGATGGTCATGAATAATACTTCGAATTTCGTCATATTTATTATGAAAGCCTCGACAGTTCCATGAAATAATATTAGTCATGATCGATTTTACTATTTTTTCCTAGATGAAAATTATCTGCGTTATATTAATCAGAGATAGTAGACATACTATCTCCATCGTTAAATTGTTCATCCGGTTCTGGGTGAAGAGCAAGGGCATCATCCTCTTCCATTTTATCGTTCTGTTTTGATTGTGTTTCATTTTTAGATCTTTTACTCTTTTTCTTCTTGGGTGTATTTTCAGATGAGACTGTGGCTTTAATTATTGGTAGGTTAAATTTTTCTGCATCAGATTTACGGTTTGGTTTCACGGATGGTGTTTTAGTTGTATTTTGAGAACCTCTTTTATGGAGTGGAAGTTTAGAAATAAGAGACTGTGATGATTTTAAAGTAGGATTTGTTGATGATTTAGGAGGTACAGAACTAGGCAAGTTAGGAGGAACAGATTTAGGTGACTTAGGAGCAGCAGACTGCGTTGATCTGCTTGTCTTATCAGAATTATTAGACAGGTTGTGTTGTTTTTGAATAGGTTGGCAATTAGTTCCAGTGGGGAATTCGGTTTGTGTTGCAATAGTTTTATGAGTTTTTTGGGCGGTTTTTGATAGGGCTGCAGCATATGATACACCAACTTTGGGTGTCCTGGATTCTACTATTTTTCTGGCTTCAGGGTATGATATATTTTCTTTAGTGCGTATTGTTTGTATTTCTTTTTCTATTTTCCATTGTTCACATGATTTAGCATAAGATGGGTGGTCTTTTTTACAATTTACACAACATGGTTGGGCGTTGCAGTGTTCACTTTCGTGGCCTACTGCACTGCACCGACCACAGGTGATTTTACCACGGCATGAGGTTTTTGAATGCCCAAAGCGTTGACATTTAAAACAACGCAGTGGGTTTGGGATGTAAGGCCTTACAGAACATGACAAATATCCGGCTTTTATTGATTTGGGTAGGTTCGGTGAGTTGAATGTGAGAATAATATGCTTGGTAGGAATTTGTATTTGATTAGCTGGTATTTGCTCGTCTCGACGGTAGATTTTTATTCTTCTAGCTTCAATGACATTTTGTTCTTTTAAATTCTCTACAACTTCATCTTCAGTGACATGCAAGAGGTCAGATTCAGAGATCACACCTCGAGATGTGTTTAAAGTTCTATGTTTAGATATGGAGACTGCAATGTTTGCAAAATGAGTACATTTTTTTAAGTTGGCTGCTTGTTGACTATTGCTTACTTCAATTAATAGTTCACCTGTCCGGAGTTTTTTTATTGTTTTTGGTTCACCAACCAAACCTTGGATAGATTTATTAATTAGGAAGGGGGATGTTTTGTCAAAACTCCCTTCTACTCGTTTCACTACAAAAAATCTCTCTTCAACATTACATAACTTAGAGTTGATATTCTTACATTCCGTTTTGGAAGAAGAATCCTCAACTCTATCGCCCCAAGAATTTTTTTGGCCCTGGTCAGAACCAGCTTTTGAGCAAGAACTCAACGCATTTGTACTCTCTTTTGGTTGTGGGGCTTCCACTTCGCATGTACTCTCTTTTGGGTGTGGGGCTTCCACTTCGCATGATTTATTTCCTGTGATTGTAGCCATATTTAGAAAGGAGTGAAGAAACGCCAGGCATCGGGCCTGGTCACCGACCCTTCTTCTTACCGTTACTTTAGGCGCAGGTCTCAAAAGGGTGAAAACTATCAACAAACTTCCACGTTTTTCGAACGTTGGATTAAACTCGATAGCATCTCCAAACTCTAGTTCTTTCACAGTGGAACTCGGTTGTCGTAGGTAAGCCTTTACAGCTCTGTCCAACCTACAACGCCCTTACGTCGAAAGGACACCAGTCGCCCAGTGCATTCCTAACCACCGCCATACAAGTACGGCGTCCACCGATCACGGAACCGGAATTCGGAGATGCCCTGCACTCTGGGACTCGAGATCAGCCTAAAGAGGTAGAAACGAGGCGATGAGATTAAAAAACCTCAACACCCAGAGTGTCTCACGTGAAAATAAAAAAATCCACTATTGTAAAAAAAGAAAAAGTGATGTGGGTGAGAACTTAGAAACAAGGTGTATTTTTTGTCTTTTCTCAATATTTTAAACTTTTTTTCCTTTTTTTTTTTAAACAAAAGAACAAGAACAATGTTAGTAAAACAAATAACAATTTGAACAAAATGGTCAGTAAAAAACATGAACAAGAACAAAGAGGGATAAGAAACTGAAAAAAGAAGATTAAAAAGTGTGAAACAAAGAAAAAGGATAGACAACTAAAAAGAAAAGAAAACAGGAAAGGAGAGAGATCGCTCGGGAACCCGGGGTCGCGAAACCCGTAAATACCTAAAGAAGGTATTCCCCTGGGGGAGTTGGGCGAATTGGTTTCAACAATTTGCTTTTATCTGGAGCTGGCGTTTGTTTAGTCTTATGTTCGGTTGATATTTTTGATTGAACTGATGATGTTCGGAGAGAATTAGGTTTCTGTAATGGTATTGGAGATGAAGCAGCCTTAGTTTCAGTCTGATGATTAGATGACTTTTTGGATCCAACTAAAGGTTTCTGTGACTGAGTAAGTTGATATTCTATTGTAACTGGTTCTGAGGATGGTAGCCAACGTTCCAATAATGGGGTAGCATAGCATTTACTACCAAGCGACACGTCACGGGTTTCTTTAGTTGATTGTATAATACTTGAATTATTTGGTGGAAAAGAGCAGTCGGTCTGAGTTCTTATGTGCCTTACGGATTTTGATTGTTGTTGGAGTATACTGGAGTATGATGCCCCAACAGATGGGGTCCTGATTTCAACAAGTTTACGAGCTTCAGGGTAGGAGATTTTTTGGGTTATTTTAACAGCAAGAATTTCCTTTTCACGGATCCAATTCGGGCAAGAGCGAGAATATGATGTGTGATCACCCTTACAGTGTGCACAGCGTTCGGGTTTTTCACAAGTTTTACCATCATGTCCGACCTCTGCACAACGTGCACAGGTAACTTTGCTACGACAGGTTGTATTAGTATGGCCATAACGTTGGCATTTAAAACAGCGGAGAGGATTAGGTATATAAGGCCTGACTGGACAGTTTATATAACCGGCTTTAATTCTAGTAGGTAAAATATGGCTATTGAATGTGAGAATAATGTGTTTTGTAGGAAGAATTTGCCCATTTCTACGGATAGTGATACGACGAACATCTATTATATTTTGATCGCTTAAATTAGATAGAAGTTCTTCTTTTGTGGAAAATAAAAGATCTGGTTCAGATATTACACCACGGCATGTATTCAGAGTATGATGTGCTTTAATAGAAACAGAAAAAGTACTTATATTATTGGGATTTGGCAAAAGTTCAGACTGCCTGGCTGAAGAAACCTCAACCAGTAAATCACCAAATTGTAATTTTTTTAGAGAATGACCATCCCCCAAGACAGACTGGAAAGTTTTTGCTATAAGAAATGGTGAAGTTTTTTAGAGAGACTATCAGTGCGTTTAATAACAAAAAAACGAGTAAATAAGGACTGTACATCTTGTTGCTCTCCACATTGGAGAGAAGTAGAAGGAACTTTAGTATGTCCATCCATAATTGAAAAAAATAGAATTCAGACCCCGGCCGCACCACCCACTACCGAGCCCAACAAGGGGATGCACATTCGTGCACCAGTGCTAACCAGGGCCCATACGGTCACAAGACACTCCTATGCCAGTCTCTACCCTTAACGAGATGGCTAGTAAGTACTCGCTCACTTGATCCCCAGCCAGTGACAGAAGTCAGTTGACCAGCCGATTGATGCATACGGGACCAATATGCACCTCCCGTCTACCTGAAGCAGGGGCCAAAGCAGCGTGTTGGTTTCCCTCAACTGCCAGGGTCCCCCTTTCCAGTGCCACGGGTCGCCACGTACGGCAAACACGTGGGTGGTTTACAATTCTCCATGAGTCGATATACAGGATGATATCGGCTCATACACAATTGCCCTCACCTCCGAAGAGGAAACCACAATGAGAGTGAAACAAAGAGGAAAGAAAGACAAGAGAAAAGAGGAAAAGGAAAAAAGAAAGATCGCTCAGGAACCCGGGGTTGCGAAGCCCGTGAATACCTAAAGAAGGTATCCCCCTGGGGGGCCATTTAAAAGAATCAAAAGTTCATAGTTAAAAGACAAGCGTGTTATAACTAAAAACTGTGGAGTTAAATTAATAACTGTTAAGATATACACAAAGTTTAAAATGATATAGAAACACTACATAAAAACACGTTTAACGCGGGAGAGCCCGCTAGTGAGAATGCCCAATTGCTTTTCTTTTACTTTCCATTCATATAATATCAACTTTTTTTGGTTGGCTTAGTAATTTTATTCACATAATAGGTAAAATAATTGAACAACATTTTGAAATTTTAATTAAAATGAAAAAAATGATTTAAATAAGAGTCTTAAAAAAGTACGACTGTGAGAGAAAATCTCATGCAGCGAGTTCTCTCGGGTTAAAAATCACATGAGTAAAAACAGTGCATAATCAATTAGGTAAAAATTCCTCGAAAACTTAACTTTTTTTCTTCGGCACTTGATTGATACGACTCCTATTCCATTGTTTCATCCACGTAGTTCTGCAGCTGCTTCGGATCCTTTACATTAGTAACAGATGGATTCAGCTAGTTGTTCTTGTTCTTTCTCTTCACATTGTTCCTTGTGAAGAACCCCGGATTGTCTTTCTCTCTTTCTGAACGCAAGGTTTTTTTGCTTGGTTTCACAGTTTGACTAGTATCATGTTTCTGTGTTTTTTTTTATATATTTAACAGCCTTAGTCTCAATCTGGAGTTCGGATGACTTTTTCGATTGAGCTGAAGGTTTTTTTTTGACCGACTAGTTTGGTATATTATTGTAACAGGTTCTGGGGGTGATAGCCGACGTCTTAATTTTGGGGTCGCATAACATTTAGAACCACAGGAAACATCACGAGATTTAATCTTTGTGGTGCTGAGTGGTACTGTCATAGGTGAGTTATTTGGTGGAACGGAGGTATCGGTATGGGTGCTTATGTGCCTTACAGATTTTGGTTGCTTGAGTAGACTAGAGTAGGAGACTCCGACTGATGAAGTCCTTGATTCATCAAATTTACGGGCTTCAGGGTAGGAGAGATAGAGCTATTTTAACAGCTAGGATTTCTTTTTAACGTATTCATTTTGGACAAGAACGGGTTGGTTGGTTGTATAATGTTTAATGGCACAAAATCCCTTAAGGGCCATTCTGCACCAAACAAGAATAGACTAAAAACATAAAATTAAAGAGCATGGGAAAAGCAATCTGGATGGGGGATCCCATCCAGATGCAGTCAGACAAGTGTAGATGAATAAGAAAATTTAAAAACTAAACAATCAGACTATAAAAGATTGTAGATAAAAAGTGAAAAAGTGCAGTCTGGATGGGGTTCCCATCCAGATGTCAGAAAAGTGTAAAAGAACATCTCAAGTAGTTAAACCGAAGAAAGATATAAAAATTATATTTTAAAAAAGGGAAGAGTGCCCCATGGTTGGTTGGTTGGTTGGTTGGTTGAATATTGTTTAATGGCACAAAATCCCATAAGGGACATGCTGCGCCAAGCAGGAATAGACTAAAAACATAAAAATAAAGACCATCAGAAAAGCAATCTGGATGGGGGTCCCATCCAGATGCAGTCAGAATAGTGTAGATAGGGAAGAAAATTAAAAACTAAACAAACGCACTATAAAAGAGTTTAGGTAAAAAGTGCAGAAGTGCAATCTGGATGGGGCTCCCATCCGATGTCAGAAAAAATTAAAAGAACAATTCAAGTTGTTTTTAAACCAAACAAAGATGCAAAAATTATATTTCAAAGTAAAATCCAGCTTGTTTTAAAAAAGTGAAGAGTGCCCCATGAGGTGTTTCCCCAATGAGGTTTGTCAAGATTGGGGAGGATGAGTTAAAATAGATTCTGTATAAGTGCCGGAGACCCGGACAGTCAGTTAAAACATGATGAATGGTCAGGTAATCAAAATGGCAATGTGGACACATGGGAGCATCCTCCCGAAGTAAAAGATGTTTATGAGTGATTCTAGAATGTCCAATTCTCAGACGGGTCAGAAGAACATCGGTTTTCCTTGGATAACACGGAGGCCAGGTCATGATGGTAGGTTTGATGTGGTGAAGTTTATTATTGCATTCTAAATTCCAACTTTCTTGCCATTTACAATGAATAAAGCGTTTGATAAGTAGTTTTACGTCTGAGAATGGAACTTTATGGCACAACGGATTAAGGGCACGTTTCGCCGCCTCATCCGCTTTCTCATTACCAGGAATACCCATGTGTCCAGGTACCCAGCAAAATAAAATATTATAGCCACGTCTTTTCAATTTATTATAAAAATCAAGGATCAATGAAACAATAAGGATGCTTTTTAAATGATTTAATTGCGTCAATAGAGCTATTTGAGTCGGTATAGATGATGAAGGATGAGCTATGATGATGAGAGATGTAGAACATGGCTCTCTCTATTGCAATCAGTTCGGCTGTAAAGACAGAAGTAGATGAATGAAGGCGATAGCTTAAAGAGTTGTTTTCACAAAATATCCCACACCCAACAATATCTCCACTCTTAGAGCCATCTGTGTAAATGTCAGTGTAATCATTAAAGTTTGATCTGTGTGCAGCAAATATCTGTTGAAAAACAACAGGAGCTAAGGTGTTTCTATCGTATCCTTTAAAAGGATGGAGCGATGTAATACTAGGAGGTTTCCAAGGAGGGAGTACATGCAATGGACATGGACTCACCTCGATACTACTCAGTGGGCAATTATCAGTAATGTTCCTAATTCTGACACCAAAAGGTGGGATGCAAGATGGCCGATGCTGATAAAGCATATCGTTGTCTGTATTTAGAATGTATGAATGAAGAGGATGGCCTGGATGTGAAAGGATACGGTAATAAAGTTCTAAAGAAAGTTTTTCACGAATGTGGTGTAATGCTGGTTCATTGCAGTCAACATAAAGGCTTAAAACAGGAGAGGTACGAAATGCACCAGAGCAAACACGGAGTGCGTTATGGTGCACAGTGTCAAGTTTTTTAAGAACAGAATTACGTGCGGAACCATAGACCTGGCAGGCATAGTCAATTTTGGAACGGATGACGGCTCGATAGATTTTAAGGAGAGAAGTACGGTCTGCTCCCCAGGAAGTATTTGAAAGCACCTTTAGTAGGTTAAGCGATTTTTCACATTTTGTCCGTAATTGTAAAATATGTGGTAAAAAGGTTAGCTTACTATCAAATTGGAGGCCGAGAAAACGAACACTGTCCACAACAGGAATTTGAGTTGGTCCAATAAAAATTTCAGGATCTGGATGCAGATCCCTACGTCTACAGAAGTGAACACAAGAAGTTTTGTCATGAGAAATTATAAATCCATTCTTATTAGTCCAATTAAGAATATGGGTGATTGCAATTTGCAACTGTCTTTCAATAAAACGAATATCCTGTCCCATACACATAATTCGGAAGTCGTCAACATATAAATCACCTTTCACAGAAGGGGGCAGTTGACAAAGAATGTCATTTATTTTTATAGCAAAGAGGGTGACACTCAAGACACTGCCCTGGGGTACACCCTCTTCTTGTACATAAAAACTAGAGAGTACCCCACCGATTCGGACTTGAAAAAGTCGAATGGCGAGGAAGTTCTTAATAAAAATAGGGAGATTCCCGCGAAAGCCTAGGTTAAAAAGATCACGAAGGATCCCGTATCGCCATGTTCTGTCATAGGCTTTTGCCATGTCAAAAAATACTGACACCAAATGGTTGCGTTTTAGAAATGCTGTCCGTATGTGATTTTCGAGATTGATCAGGTTATCGATAGTTGACCTACCTCGTCGAAACCCACTTTGAAACGCAGCAAGGCAATTGTTATTTTCTAAAATATGCACAAGACGACAATTGATCATTTTTTCAAGTAATTTGCAAAGACTGCTAGAGAGTGCGATTGGCCTGTAATTATTAGGATTGCTAGCATCTTTCCCTGGTTTAGGAAAAGGAATGATAATAGAGTTACACCAGGATTGAGGAAAGACCTGTTCTATCCAAATTCTGTTATAAAATGCAAGTAAATTATTGAGAGAGGTTGTGCAGAGATGTTTAAGCAAGGTATAGGTGATGCCATCGTGACCTGGAGCTGATAGATGGCAATTTTGCAAACATTTTATGAGCTCTGAGAGAGTAAAACGGAGATTGTAGTCATAAAAGTTACGGGAATTAAAATTGAGGTGGGTAGTTTCTGTTTGTCTTTTGTATGATAAAAAATGTTCCGGGTATGAGTCAGAGGCAGAGTTAGATGCAAATGTATTTGCTATGGTTTCAGCAATATTCTTAGGAGAAGCTATTGTTTGTCCGTTATGATTTAAGATTGTGATGTGGTTTTCAGAATAAAGACCCATACAATTTTTTACTTTTTTCCAGAGGACTTTACTAGAAGTATTTGGGTTAATATTAGATACATATTGGATCCAGGATTCACGTTGGCTTTTACGGCGCACTCTTCTAGCTTCAGACTTTGCTTTTTTGTAGGCAAGATAGTTAGTGTTATTGGGATAACGTCGAAAGATGCCCCAGGCTTTCTGTTGATTTTTTTTTTGCAGCTTGACAGTCACTGTTCCACCATGGCTTCCGGTGTCTCATTGTAGATGATGAGTTAGGTATGCTAATATCTGCAGCATTGACAATACACTGGGTGATATTATCAACTGCTTCGTCTATGTCACCTTCTACCATATGATTTGTGATTTTAGCATGATTTGTGAATGTTGGCCAATTGGCTCTGTCATAGTTATAGCGTTTAAAATAATGATTAGAATCCCTGTCAGGAGTGGTCTGTGAAATGAAAGTGGGAAAATGGTCACTGCCGTGCAGGTCACTTGAAATCCAGAAATTCCAATACGGATAGATAGATGGAGAGCAGATAGTGAGATCTATGGCATGAAAGGTGCGTGTCGGTTCATGAAAAGATGTATGATCACCATTATTGAGTAGGCATAAGCCATTGTCAGAAATTAATTTTTCAATGATATCACCACGTTGATTAGTGTCAGAATTCCCCCACAGTTGGCTATGAGCATTAAAATCCCCAACGATGATGAAAGGAGTTGGGAGTTGAAGAAGGAGATCATCAAGTAGTGCTGACTGAATAATTTGGTGGGGTGGTAAATAAATGGTACAGACTGTAATGAGACGTTTTATATGTACACGGACTGCAACGGCTTGTAAGTTTGTGTTTAGGTTAATATGAGTATGGGGTAAATTGCGAGACATGAAAAGAGCCACTCCACCAGTGGCCCTATGACAACCAGTAAAATCTTTTCTGTATGTAGCATAGGTGCGCAGTTTTGCTTTGTCATTGGGTTTAAGATGGGTTTCTTGTAAAGCTAAACATAGTGGTTGATGGTCATGAAGAATACTTCGGATTTCGTCATATTTATTATGGTAGCCTCGACAGTTCCAAGAGATAATATTAGACATGAATGAGTTTTTTTTTTTTACTACCTGCGTAATTTTATTCGGAGATAGTCATACTATCTCCATCGTTAAATTCTTCATCCGGTTCTGGGTGAAGAGCTAGAGAATCATCCTCCTCCATTTTTTCTTTCATTTTTGGATGTTTTATTCTTTATCTTTTTGGCTGGATTTTCAGAGGACACAGTGGCTTTAATTGTTGGTAGATTAAATTTTTCTGAATCAGATCTATGGTTTGTTTTTTGAAGTCCTCTTTTGGTGGTATTTTGAGAGCCTCTCATAGGAATATGAGATTGGGAAGATTTTGAAGAGGGATTTTGTGATGGTTTAGGAGGAACAGAGATGGTGACCTTGGAGGAAGAGAGTTTGGTGACTTGGGAGGAATAGATTTTCGTGGCTTAGGTAAGTCAGATTGCGTTGAACTATTTATTTTACCAGAATAAGTAGACAGGTTGATTTCTTTTTGTTTTGGTTGGCAATTATTATCAGTGGGGAATTCGGTTTGGGTGGCAATGCTTTGATAAGTTTTATGGGCCGTTTTGGATAAAGCAGCAGCATATGAAACACCAACTCTAGGTGTCCTGGACTCAACTATTTTTCTGGCTTCTGGGTTGGTTGGTTGGTTGTGTTGGGTTTTATGGCGCAAAATCCCTGTAGGAACATGCTGCGCCAAACAAAAAGTGAGTCAAGAAAAAATGATGAAATGAGATAAAATATGTAAACTGAAAGGCCATCTGGATGGGGTACCCATCCAGATGTAGTCGTCAAACAAGGGTAAAAAAACAAAGTAAAAATAGAAACCCAGTAAAGCAAAGTGAATGGAAGTTGAGTAAAAGTAAAGCAAAGCTATCTGGATGGGGTTTCCATCCAGATGTCAATAAAGTCAAACTTATGAAGCTTATAAAAACTAAATCTCAAAATAAAAACCAGCGTGTTTTAAAAAGGTAAAGAGTGCCCCATGAGGTGTTTCCCCAATGAGGTTTGTCAAGATTGGTGATGATGTGTTAAAATACATTCTATATAAATGCCGGAGGCTCGGACAATCAGTTAATACATGATGAATGGTCAGGTAATCAAAATGACAATGTGGACACATGGGTGCATCCTCCCGAAGTAAAAGATGTTTATGAGTGATTCTTGAATGTCCAATTCTCAGACGAGTCAGAATAACATCAGTTTTTCTTGGATAAATCGGAAACCAGGTCATTATTGTTGGTTTAACATGGTGCAGTTTATTATCATATTCTAAATCCCAATTTTCTTGCCATTTATTATGAATAGAGTGTTTTATAAGTAGTTTAACGTCTGAGAATGGAATTCTATGGTAAAAAGGATTAAGAGCCAGTTTTGCCGCCTCATCTGCCTTTTCATTTCCAGGAATACCCATGTGTCCAGGTACCCAACAAAATAAAATTCGATAACCACGTCTTGTCAATTTATTGTAAAAATCCAGGATAGCTGAAACATAAGGATGCTTTTTAAAAGATCTAATTGCGTCAATAGAACTATTTGAGTCAGTATATATGATGAAGGATGTGTTATGGTGATGAGAAATGTGCAACATCGCTCTCTCTATCGCAATCAACTCAGCTGTAAAGACAGACATTGATGCGTGAAGCCGATAACTAAAACTAGTATTGTCGATAAAAACACCGCAGCCAACGATATTCCCACTCTTAGAACCATCTGTATAAATATCAGTGTAGGTATTAAAATTTGCACGATGTGCAGCAAATAATTGTTGAAAAACTGCTGGAGCCAAATTGTTTTTGTCGTATCCTTTAAAAGGATGAAGCGAAGTAATATTCGGAGGTTTCCAAGGAGGGATTGCATGCAATGGACATGGACTCACCTCAATATTACTCAGAGCGCCATTGTCAATAATATTCCTAATTCGGACTCCGAAAGATGGGATGCAAGAGGGTCGATGCTGATAAAGAATATCATTGTTGGTATTTAAAATATAGGTGTGAAGAGGATGGCCAGGATGAGAAAGGACACGGTAATACAAATCTAATGATAGTTTTTCACGTGTACGGTATAATGCTGGTTCATTACAGTCAACATAAAGACTTAAAATTGGAGATGTACGAAATGCACCAGAGCAAACACGGAGTGCGCTATGGTGCACAGTGTCAAGTTTTTTAAGAACAGAATTACGGGCAGAACCATAGACCTGGCAGGCATAGTCGATTTTAGTACGAATTACAGCTCTATAGATTTTAAGGAGAGAAGTGCGGTCTGCTCCCCAAGATGTATTTGAAAGTACTTTAAGTAAATTAAGCGATTTTTCACATTTTGTCCGTAATTGTAAAACATGTGGTAAAAAAGTAAGTTTTTTGTCGAAATATAGGCCGAGATAACGAACGTTCTCCACAACAGGAATTTGAGATGAACCGATAAAAATTTCAGGATCTGGATGAAGATCCCTCCTTCTACAGAAATGCACACAAGAAGTTTTGTCAATAGAAATTAAAAAACCATTTTTGTTGGTCCAACTAAGAATACTTTTTATTGCACTTTGCAGTTGTCTCTCAATAAAACGAATGTCTTGTCCCATACACATAATGCGGAAGTCATCAACATATAAATCTCCCTTGACAGAAGGGGGTAATTGATTAAGAATGTCATTTATTTTAATAGCAAAGAGGGTGACACTCAGGACACTACCCTGAGGTACACCCTCTTCTTGTACATAGAAACTGGATAAAATCCTCCCAATTCGAACTTGAAATGTTCGAATGGCAAGGAAGTTTTTAATAAAAATTGGGAGGTTCCCACGAAAGTCCAGGTTAAAAAGATCACGAAGAATCCCATAACGCCATGTTCTGTCATAGGCTTTTGCCATGTCAAAAAATACTGACACCAAATGGTTGCGTTTAAGAAAAGCTGTCCGAATGTAATGTTCAAGGTGTATCAGGTTATCGATAGTTGACCTACCACGTCGAAACCCACTTTGAAATGCGGCAAGGCAATTATTAGTCTCCAAAATATAAACAAGGCGGCGATTGACCATTTTTTCTAATAGTTTGCAAAGGCAGCTAGAAAGTGCGATCGGCCTGTAATTATTCGGATTGCTAGCATCTTTACCTGGTTTAGGAAAGGGAATAACAACCGCTCTGCTCCAAGATCGGGGGAAAGTATGTTCCACCCAAATCCTGTTGAAAAGGGAAAGGAGATTGTTAAAAGAGAGTGGAGAGAGGTGCTTGAGCATGATGTATGTGATGCCATCATGACCTGGGGCAGATAAGTTACTGTCTCGCAAACAATCTATCAGCTCTGATATAGTGAAAGGTTGATTATATGAAAATGAATTATGAGTATTAAAATTAATCCTGGTCAATTCAGTTTGTCTTTTGTACGTTAAAAACGGTTCTGGATATGAGTCTGAGTTTGAAATAGATGCTAGGGTATTCCCTATTGTCTCAGCTATGTTTTTAGGAGAAGTAATGGTATGACCGTTATGTTTTAAAATGGAAATATGACTTTCAGAGTACAGGCCCATGCATTTTTTTACTTTTTGCCACAGCTCTTTACTTGATGTGTTAGAATTTATGCTTGAGACGTATTTAACCCAGGATTCACGTTGGCTTTTACGTCGCACTCTTCTAGCTTCTGCCTTTGCCTTTTTATATGCTATATAGTTAATATTATTAGGGTACCTGCGAAATAGACCCCAAGCCTTCTGTTGTTGTTTTTTTGCTACTTGGCAATCACTATTCCACCATGGTTTTCTGTGTTTATGAGCAGATGAAGTTTTGGGAATGTTAGTGTCAGCAGCAGTGATAATACAGTGAGTTACGTTGTCAACTGCTTTGTCAATATTTCCCTCAATCATGCTAACTGTAATGTTTGCAAGTGCAGTAAAAGTTGGCCAATTGGCTCTGTCATATATATATCTTTTGGGAGAGTTATTACAATCTCTATCAGGAGAATTCATAGAAATAAAAGTTGGAAAGTGGTCACTGCCGTGTAAGTCATTTGAAACCCAGAAGTTCCAAAAGGGATAGAGTGATGGGGTGCAGATTATAAGATCTATTGCATGGAATGTACGTGTTGGCTCGTGAAAATAGGTATGATCACCGTTATTGAGCAGGCATAAGCCGTTGTCAGAAATCAGTTTCTCTAAAATATTGCCACGGTGATTAGAATCACTGTTTCCCCAGAGTGGGCTGTGTGCATTTAAATCTCCAACAATGATATATGGAGTGGGGAGTTGGAGAAGGAGATTATCCAGATCTGCTGATTGAGTTTTATGGTTCGGAGGTAAATAAATGGTACATATTGTTACGAGTTGTTTTATATGTACACGGACTGCAACAGCTTGTAAATTTGAGTTTAAATTAATGTGAGTATGAGGTAAATTGAGAGAGATGAAAAGAGCTACTCCACCAGTGGCCCTTTCATTACCAGTGAAATCTTTTCGGTAGCTAGCATAATGTCGTAATTTTGCTTTGTCATTGGGTTTTAAATGAGTTTCCTGTAGAGCTAAACATAATGGTTGATGGTCAGAGAGAAGATTACGGATTTCGTCATGTTTATTGTGATACCCACGGCAGTTCCACGAAATAATATTAGTCATGAATGAGTTTTTTTTTGATAAGTTTATCTGCGTCGTTTTATCCGGAGATAGTAGACATACTATCTCCATCATTAAATTCTTCATCCGGTTCTGGGTGAAGAGCAACAGCATCGTCCTCCTCCATTTTTTCTTTCATATTTGGATGGATTTCATTTTTGGATGTTTTATTCTTTATCCTTTTGGCTGGATTTTCAGATGAAACAGTGGCTTTAATTATTGGTAGATTGAAATTATCTGCATCAGATCTATGGTTGGTTTTTAGATGTCCTCTTTTGGTGGTATTTTGAGAGCCTCTTTTAGGAATATGGGAGTGTGATGATTTTGAAGAGGCATTTTGTGATGGTGTAGGAGGAACAGATTTTGGTGACTTAGGAGGAAGAGAGTTCGGAGAGTTAGAAGGAATAGATTTCGGCGGCTTAGGAAGTTTAGATTGCGTTGAACTATTTGTTTTACCAGAATTAGTAGACAGGTTGATTTCTTTTTGACTTGCTTGGCAATTATTTTCAATTGGGAATTCGGTTTGTGTTGCAATACTTTGATATGTTTTATGAACGGTTTTAGCTAAGGCAGCAGCATATGACACACCAACTTTGGGTGTTCTGGATTCAACGATTTTTCTGGCTTCTGGGTACGGTATGTTATCTTTTGTGCGTATGGTCTGTATCTCTTTTTCTTTTTTCCACTGTTCACATGATTTAGCGTAAGATGGATGGTCTTTTTTGCAGTTGACACAACAAGGTGGAGCATTGCATTGCGCACTTTCGTGGCCAACTGCACTGCACCGACCACAGGTTTCCTTACCTCGGCAATTTGTTTTTGAATGCCCAAAGCGTTGACAATTAAAGCAACGCAGTGGGTTTGGTATGTATGGTCTGACAGAACATGATAAATAACCAGCTTTTATATATTTTGGTAGCTTGGGTGTGTTAAAAGTAAGTATAGTGTGCTTTGTAGGTATTTGAATTTGGTTAGAGGGTATCTGTTCATCCCGACGGTAGATTTTGATTCTTCTAGCTTCTGTGACGTTTTGTTCTTTTAAGTTTTCCAGTAATTCATCTTCACTGACATACAAAAGATCAGGCTCGGAGATCACCCCGCGAGATGAGTTTAAAGTACGATGTGGCGATATTGTGACAGCAATGTTAGCAAAGTGTGTACATTTTTTTAAGTTAGCTGCCTCTTGACTATTGTTAACTTCAATTAGCAGTTCACCTGTACGGAGTTTTTTTATTGTTTTGGGTTCGCCAACCAGTCCTTGAATAGATTTATTAATCAAAAAGGGTGATGTTCTATCAAAACTCCCATCTTGGCGTTTGACGATGAAGAATCTTTCTTCAGTTTTACTTTTGTGAGAGTCGTTATCTTTAGATTCCGTACTGGAAACAGACTCTTCAACTCTCTCACCCCATGAATCTTTTTTGATCTGATTAACAGTAGCTCCTGACCCAGAGCTCAATGCGTTATTTTTCTCTTTATTAGCTTGTGGGGCTTCCACATCGCATATTTGATTTCCTAAGATTGTAGCCATATTTAGAAAGGATTGAAAAAACGCCAGGCATCGGGCCTGGTCACCGACCCTTCTTCTTACCGTTACTTTAGGCGCAGGTCTCAAAAGGGTGAAAACTATCAACAAACTTCCACGTTTTTCGAACGTTGGATTAAACTCGATAGCATCTCCAAACTCTAGTTCTTTCACAGTGGAACTCGGTTGTCGTAGGTAAGCCTTTACAGCTCTGTCCAACCTACATCGCCCTTACGTCGAAAGGACACCAGTCGCCCAGTGGATTCCTAACCACCGCCATACAAGTATGGCGCCCACCGATCACGGAACCGGAATTCGGAGATGCCCTGCACTCTGGGACTCGAGATCAGCCTAAAAAGGTAGAAACGAGGCGATGAGATCAAAAAACCTCAACACCCAGAGTGTCTCACGTGAAAATAAAAAAAATCCACTATTGAAAAAAAGAAAAAAGTAATGTGAGAGAGAACTTAGAAAAAAAAGTGTATTTTTGTCTTTTTTAAAACTTTTTAAACTTTTTTTTCTTTTTTTTTTTTAACAGAACGAGAACAATGTTAGTAGAACAAAGAACAATTTGAACAAATAAGTTAGTAAAAAAACTAGAACACGAACTGGAACAAAGAGAGATAACAAACTAAAAAGAGAAGATTAAAAAGTGTGAAACAAAGAAAAAGGATAGACAACCAAAAAGAGAAGAAGACAGGAAAGGAGAAAGATCGCTCAGGAATCCGGGGTCGCGAAACCCGTAAATACCTAAAGAAGGTATTCCCCTGGGGGGTCTGGCTTCTGGGTACGGAATGTTATCTTTAGTGCGTATGGTCTGTATCTCCTTTTCTCTTTTCCACTGTTCACACGATTTGGCGTAAGATGGATGATCTTTTTTACAGTTGACACAACAAGGTGGAGCGTTGCATTGCGCACTTTCGTGGCCAACTGCACTGCACCGACCACATGTTTCCTTACCACGGCAATTTGTTTTGGAATGCCCAAAGCGTTGACAATTAAAGCAACGCAGTGGGTTTGGAATGTACGGTCTGACAGAACATGACAGATATCCAGCTTTTACATATTTGGTTAAGTTTGGTGAGTTAAAGGTGAGTATGATGTGCTTGGTAGGAATTTGTATTTGATTGGCTGGTATTTGTTCGTCTTTACGGTAAATTTTGATTCGTCTAGCTTCAATTACATTTTGTTCTTTTAGATTATCAACTATTTCAGTTTCTGTAACATACAGCAGGTCAGATTCACATATCACCCCACGAGATGTGTTGAGGGTTCAATGTGGACTTACGGAGATCGGGATATTTGCAAAATTTGTACATTTTTTTAAACTAATGGCTTGTTTGCCATTGTTTACTTCAATAAGAAGTTCACCAGATCGAATTTTTTTTTATGGTTTTTGGTTCACCTATCAATCCTTGGATAGATTTGTTAATTAAGAAGGGAGAGGTCTTGTCGAAGCTGCCTTCTACCCTTTTAACAAGAAAGAATCTTTCAGCACATGAATCATCAGTTCTATCAGCCCAAGATTTGGATTGGCTCTGATTTATATCTACTTGAAGGCCTGAGGCCGATGCAGTCACTTTCTCCTTAGATATGTTTTGAGGCGTAGCAGTCTGAAGTTGAGCATTGGATGAAATATGGGGTTGTGGGGCCTCCACATCGCTTGTCTTATTGTCTGATATTGTAGCCATATTTGAAAGATAATGTTTAAAACGCCAGGCGTCGGGCCTGGTCACCGACCCTTCTTCTTACCGTTACTTTAGGCGCAGGTCTCAAAAGGGTGAAAACTATCAACAAACTTCCACGTTTTTCGAACGTTGGATTAAACTCGATAGCATCTCCAAACTCTAGTTCTTTCACGGTGGAACTCGGTTGTCGTAGGTAAGCCTTTACAGCTCTGTCCAACCTACATCGCCCTTACGTCGAAAGGACACCTGTCGCCCAGTGCATTCCTAACCACCGCCACACAAGTATGGCGCCCACCGATCGCGGAACCGGAATTCGGAGATGCCCTGCACTCTGGGACTCGAGATCAGCCTAAAAAGGTAGAAACGAGGTGATGAGATTAAAAAACCTCAACACCCAGAGTGTCTCACGTGAAAATAAAAAAATCCACTATTGTAAAAAAAAAGTAATGTGAGAGAGAACTTAGAAAAAAGGTGTATTTTTTGTCTTTTTTAAAACTTTTAAAACTTTTTTTTCCCTTTTTTTTTTAAACAAAAGAACAAGAACAATGTTAGTAGAACAAATAACAATTTGAACAAAATGGTCAATAAAAAACATGAACAAGAACAAAGAGGGATAAGAAACTAAAAAACGAAGATTAAAAAGTGTGAAACAAAGAAAAAAGGATAGACAACTAAAAAGAGAAGAAAACAGGAAAGGAGAAAGATCGCTCGGGAACCCGGGGTCGCGAAACCCGTAAATACCTAAAGAAGGTATTCCCCTGGGGGGGAGTGCCCCATGAGGTGTATCCCCAATGAGGTTTGTCAAGATTGGTGATGATGAGTTAAAATAAATTCTATATAAGTGCCGGAGACCCAGAAAGTCAGTTAAAACATGATGAATGGTCAGGTAATCAAAATGACAATGTGGACACATGGGAGCATCCTCCCGAAGTAAAAGATGAGTGATTCTAGAATGTCCAATTCTCAGACAAGTCAGAAAAACATCGGATTTTCTTGGATAACACGGAGGCCAGGTCATGATGGTAGGTTTGTGTGGTGCAATTTATTATTGCATTCTGAATTCCAACTTTCTTGCCATTTATTATGAATAAAATGTTTGATAAGTAGTATTACGTCTGAGAATGGAACTTTATGGCACAACGGGTTATGGCACGCTTTGCTGCCTAATCCGCTTTCTCATTACCAGGAATACCCATGTGTCCAGGTACCCAGCAAAATAAAATATTATAGCCACGTCTTGTCAATTTATTATAAAAATTAAGGATTGATGAGACATAAGGATGCTTTTTAAATGAATTGATTGCGTAAATACAGCTATTTGAGTAAGTATAAATGATGAAGGATGAGCTATGATGATGAGAGATGTGGAACATGACTCTCTCTATTGCAATAAGTTCGGCTATAAAGACAGAAGTAGATGAATGAAGGCGATAGGTTAACGAAGTGTTTTCACAAAATTCCCCACACTCAACAGTATCTCCACTCTTAGAGCCATCTGTGTAAATATCAGTAAAGTTTGATCTGTGTACAGCAAATAACTGTTGAAAAACAACAGGAGCCATGTTGTTTCTATCGTATCCTTTAAAGGGATGGAGCGATGTAATATTAGGAGGTTTCCGAGGAGGGTGTGCATTCAAGGACAAGAACGGGAGTACGCTGTATGATTACCCTTGCAGTTATAAATCGTTCAGAACTTTCACATGATTTATTGTCGTAGCCAACTGCTGCATATCGTGCACAAGTAGTAGATCCCCGACAGGTAGTAGTAGTGTGCCCATAACGCTGAAATTTTAAGCAGCGGAGAGGACTAGGAATGTAAGGACGGACAGGACAATTAAGGTAAGCAGATTTAATTCTTTTTGGAAAGGTAGGGCTATTGAAAGTCAGAATGATGTGCTTTGTGGGAAGCACTTGTCCATTTCGACGGCGTGTAACACGTCGTGCATCTATAACATTTTGATCGTTTAAATTTTGTATAAGTTCATCCTTTGTTGAAAATAATAGATCTGGTTCGGATATTACACTACGGCTTGTATTTAGGGTTTGATGTGCTTTAACAGAAACAGAAAATGGGCCTTTTGTATTACAATTTGATGGAAGTTATGACTGGCTGGCTGAAGAAACCTCAACCACTAAATCTCCAGACTGCAGTTTTTTGAGTGAATGACCATCACCGAAAAAAAGACTGAATTTTTTTTTGCAATAAGGAAAGGTGAAGTTTTCTTAAATGAACTATCAGACAGGCTATCAGTACGTTTGATTACAAAGAAGCGAGTGAAAATTTTGCCCTGTATTTTTTGTTGCTCACCACATGGGAGAGAAATAGAAGGAAGTAAAGTATTCCCATCCATATTAGAAAGCAAATTCAATTCAGACCCCGGCCGCACCACCCACTACCGAGCCCAACAAGGGGATGCACATTCGTGCCCCATTGCTAACCAGTGCCCATACGGTCAAAAGAAACTCCTGTGCCAGTCTCCTCCCTTAACGAGATTTCTAGTAAGTACTCGCTCGCCTGATCCCCAACCAGTGACAAGTCAACTGGCCAGCCGATTGATGCATATGGCACCAATATGCACCTCCCGCACGGTTAGTGTGAAGAAAAATTGTCTATTGGTATTTAAAGTTCCATGAATGTGCTTGCCATTAATGTAACAGGGAGCACTGCTGTTAACTGTGCAAATTGTAAATCTAGATGTTCAACGCGTACTTCTGTTGTGCATACTTAAATAAATATATAGAGTAGCTGGGGTAAAGGTACGCACTGGTCAATGATACGCAGTGGATGATTTAATATGAAGAAACATTTCTACATTAATAAACGCAAGGTGGTAGTTTAGTCTCAAGTGTAGTAGTTGTGTGTTGAAACCTTATGAAAAAAGCAGCGCTCCGTGCCAAGAAAATGAGGTAAGTTTAAATTTCAGATCTAATATTTTTTTTTAATTTCACTTTATTGTTTAGCTATCAATACTTCAAATTTTTACAAATCGAAAAATTCAGTGGAGAATGAAAGTTCTATAGTTTCTAAATGCCGTATAGTTTATCTCGATCACATTTGTTTATACTTGTAGGTAGCTCGTTAAGTAAAATGCTGCAGAATGGCGTAAAAGTACGCATCCATCTTGGGGCAAAGATACGCACAATTTAAAGATGCAGGGCTTTGCTTTATCGTTTTAGCTAGATGCAAAGCTTTTCACTATTACGTTGTGGAAAGTTTCATTTTTGATAAGTTAGTATTGTGTAATAGATAAATAATATGATCTAGTTAACTACCTTTTCCTTTTCTAGTTAAGTTTTATTCAACATAGACCGTATGTATCTACCCATCCACTTTAAAAAATAAATATTGTTTCATAAAACGATTTTGTTTCAAGTCTTAACCCTTAACTCCTATTAACGGTCTCACAGCCCGCTACTATAGTCAGTTTTCATAACTTGTAATTTTCCATTTAACTATTGATGTTAGTTTAATTTTAATTTGTTTGGAAACACAGAAGTATCGCTGAAGACTTCTAAATGAGGAGGATTTTATAATAATAGGTCCTTACGTAAAGTTTAGCGCAAAAACAGTCTTGTGAGTCAGTCAACCCTTTAATTCATTCTACGTCCAAGGGGTCTTTGAGACCGCTCTCAGTATTTATGCAACAATTTTTGTAACAGTAGTTAGAGGTTAACTGCTATTTGCGCACAGTAATGGGGTAAAAATACGCACTGCGTATCTTTGCCCAACACTGCGTACTTTTACACTAACTGATGGGGCAAAGATACGCAGAGCAATGTTTCTTAAAAATTGCAATTTCTTACAGAATTATTATTTGACAGAATGTCGGTTGATGGTGACACTTGTCTAAGGTTCTAATCTAACATTTTAATCACTCATTACATAAGTTTAGACAAATGTGTGCTATAAAAATCAAAATGTATGGAATATGTGTATTTTTACTCCACTTACTCTAATAGTCATTTGAAAAAAAATGTTGAAAATTATTATAAGCACACGTGAGAGGGCAATGCTCACGTTCAATGTATGGGGAAGTCTTTGTATCTTGCGGGTAAATGGTGTGAGTAGGAATGATCTACTTAACTGTACTTAACTACTCCTCTGTCTCCTCTTTTATTCCTTCCTGTATTTAATAAGGTAATTGAAAAATTACCTCAGGATTTGGGATTTAAATTTAAGGATTTGATGATAAATCATCTGGCATATGCCGATGATCTGGTGGTCATGGCAGATTCTGTGAATGACCTTAAAAAATTGATGAATATATTGAGTGTAGCGCTTGGGGAGGTGGGTCTTCGGATCAACCTCTCCAAGTCGTTTACTTTAACTTGGCTAAAGAATAAGAAGACGAAGAATATCATCTTTGATGATTCTTCTCGCATTAAAGTCTATAATCAATTAATTCCTTCCGTGCAAGTAAATACAGACTTTAAGTACTTGGGTGCATGTTTCACAGCTAATGGCCTAAATAAAATCGATTTGGTAGACCTTTGCAGTGATCTGAAGTTTCTTTTAGAAGCGGGTATGAAACCCCAACAGCGACTTTTTTGCTTGAATAATTACCTTATCCCCAAACATTACCATTCGCTGATTTTCTCTAAGTTATCGGCGAAGGCATTGGGTGATGCTGATATTTCTATTAGAAAGGCGGTCCGGAAAATTCTCCATCTGCCGCACGACCTCCCGAAGGCTGCTTTCCATGCGAGGGTAGCTGACGGGGGGTTAGGCGTGCCTAGCTTCCGGTACCGTATTCCTTTAATTGCAAAGAAAAGGTTAAAGTTCAGAAGTGTTCCATCGAATCTTTTTCGAGTGGAGGATGGTAGAGTTAACAGCGTAAATCAGCTGAATTCCTATTATAAAAGGAAACTCTACGAAAGTTGCGATGGTGTGGGATTAAGAGACATTGGACGAGTCCCGGCGGCGAGCTCATGGGTTTCTGACGGGACGTCCATGATGACTGGCCGCGACTATGTAAACGCAATTCACTTGCGGTATGGCGTGCTTTTTAGTAGAGCTAGAAGTGCCAGAGGAAGAGCAGACAAAGCGAAGACGAGGTGTAGGCGAGGGTGTGGGGCGATTCAGTCGTTAAATCATATTTTGCAAACGTGCCACCACACCCACTTTACGAGGATAAAACGACATGACGCCTTAGTCAACTATGTGCAGAGGGTAGCGCAGGAGAGAGGTTTAACGGTTCACAAGGAACCACATTTTAAAGTGGGAAATAATGTGATGAATCCCGACCTTGTGGTGTATGACATAGATAGAGTGGTTGTGGTTGATGTGCAGGTCGTAAACGAGCAATACCCGTTAAACAAAGTCCACATGAATAAGGTTGTTAAATATGGACCCGTGGTAGATCAGTTGGCGGGGCTCCGACCTGGGGGTGCCCAATGCTCCACCCTGACATTAAATTGGAGGGGTGCAGTGGCGGAATCCTCCGGGAAGGAGCTCGTGGCCTTCAGGGTGTTGAGAAAAAGCGATCTTAAAATCTTGGTCAGCCGGTGTATTGTGGGTTCGGCATGGACGCACCGGGTCCACCAACATATGACGTGCTTACACGCACAGACGGAGGGTGTCGGCTGAGAAGCCTGGGGCTGGTGTACTTCCGCCGCAGTTTTTGTGTAGCACTACGACGGGATCGTAGTAATGCGGCTTGGGTAGCCGGGGAAAAAAAAAAGATAGCGGGAGTAACTATGACTCTCTTAAGGGGGTCTTGACGAGTGGATCCGTTGGGCGGGGGAGTGGGTTTTCCCTTCGGGGAATTTTCCATTCCCGTGTTCTGATGGGGACCTCGTAGTTACATGGAACAGTGAAGCGTAACATAGCTTGTTTAGTCGCTGACGTACAACAAGCCTTAGCCTCTCCTTGTTAAAGTCTGTCCTAGAGCCCCCCATTGGCCCCGCTGGTGTGCGGCGAGACCTAGTCTCGTCGCATATGCAGATCCTAGGCAGGCGAGTCACGGTACTCCTCGGCCTAGCAAGCCGTCGGGACTTTGGATAGATGTCGCTACAGAGTGTAATATAAGCCAAGGAGCTAGCGGTGATGCCGCAGGCTCATCTATTTCTCATGGCGACGTCCCTGAACCTGGCAGGGTGGATAAGGTTGGTTGGTTGGTTGTATTGAGTTTTATGGCGCAAAATCCCTTTAGGGACATGCTGCGCCAAACAAGAAGCGAGTCAAGAAGTACTAATGAGATGAGATACAATGGAAATAAAAAAGCCATCTGGATGGGGTACCCATCCAGATGTAGTCGTCAAACAAGGGTAAAAAACAATGTAAAATAGAAATCCAATGAAGCAAAGTAAATGGATGTTAAGCAAAGATGAGGCAAATATATCTGGATGAGGTTTCCATCCAGGTGTCAAAAAGAGAGTCAAACTTATGAAGCATATAAAAACTAAATCTCAAAATAAAAACCAGCGTGTTTTAAAAAAGTAAATAGTGCCCCATGAGGTGCCTCCCCAATGAGGTTTGTCAACATTGGTTAGGATGTGTTAAAATACCTTCTATATAAGTGACGGAGACCCGGACAGTCAGTTAAAACATGATGAATGGTGACATGATCAAAATGACAATGTGGACACATGGGTGCATCCTCCCGAAGTAAAAGATGTATATGAGTGATTCTAGAATGTCCAATTCTCAGACGAGTCAGAAGAACATCGGTTTTCCTTGGATAACACGGAGGCCAGGTCATGATGGTAGGTTTGATGTGGTGCAGTTTATTATTGCATTCTAAATTCCAACTTTCTTGCCATTTATTATGAGTAAAGTGTTTGATAAGTAGTTTAACGTCTGAGAATGGAACTTTATGGCACAACGGATTAAGAGCACGCTTTGCTGCCTCATCCGCTTTCTCATTACCAGGAATACCCATGTGTCCAGGTACCCAGCAAAATGAAATATTATAGCCACGTCTTGTCAATTTATTATAAAAATCAAGGTTGGTTGGTTGGTTGTATGGGGTTTTATGGCGCAAAATCCCTTAAAGGACATGCTGCGCCAAAAAAAAGTAGACTAAAACATCAAAAAAGTGAGAGATAGAAAAATGAAAAAATAAAGGAACAATGAGAAGAGCAACCTGGATGGGGTATCCCATCCAGATGTAGTCGAACAAGAGTAGAAAAGACTAACTTTTAAATACTATAAAACAGTAGAGTAAAAACAAAAGAATAAGTCAATAAAAAGTGCAGTCTGGAAGGGGTTCCCTTCCAGATATCACAAAGGTGTAAACAGAAAATTTAATCGTTAAACCAAAGATATACAAATTAAATTTCAAAGTAAAATCCAGCATGTTTTAAAAAAGTAAATAGTGCCCTATGAGGTTTATCCCCAATAAGGTTTGTCAAGAGTGGTGATGATGACTTAAAATAAGTTCTATATAAGTGCCGGAGACCCGGACAGTCAGTTAAAACATGATGAATGGTCAGGTAATCAAAATGACAATGTGGACACATGGGAGCATCCTTCCGAAGTAAAAGATGTTTATGAGTGATCCTTGAATGTCCAATTCTCAGACGAGTAAGTAGAACATCTGTTTTTCTTGGATAACTCGGAGGCCAGGTCATTATTAGAGGTTTGATATGGTGCAGTTTATTATTGTTTTCCATATCCCAACTTTCTTGCCATTTATTCTGAATAAAAATATTTATAAGTAGTTTAACGTCTGAGAAAGGAACATCATGGTGTAACGAATTAAGAGCACGTTTTGCCGCCTCATCTGCTTTCTCATTGCCAGGAATACCCATGTGTCCAGGTACCCAGCAGAATAAAATATTATGACCACGCCTTGTCAATTTGTTATAAATATCTAGGATGGATGAGACAAGAGGATGCTTGTTAAAAGATTTAATTGCGTCAATAGAACTATTTGAGTCTGTATAGATAATGAAGGATGAGCTATGATGATGAGATATGTGCACCATGGCTCTCTCTATTGCAATCAGTTCGGATGTAAAGACAGAGATAGAAGGATGGAGACGATAGCTTAATGAAGTGTTGTCACAAAATACACCACAACCAACAGTATTGCCACTCTTAGATCCATCTGTATAAATGTCAGTATAGCCATTAAAATTTGCTCGGTGTGCGGCAAATAACTGTTGAAAAACTGCAGGGGCCAAGTTGTTTTTATCATATCCTTTAAAGGGATGGAGCGATGTAATATCAGGAGGGTTCCAAGGAGGAAGTACACGCAATGGACATGGACTTACCCTGATATTACTCAGTGGGCTATTATCAGTAATTTTTCTAATTCTGACACCAAAAGATGGGATGCAAGATGGTCGATGCTGATAAAGAATATCATTGTCGGTGTTTAAAATGTATATATGAAGAGGATGGCCAGGATGTGAAAGGAGACGGTAATACAGTTCTAAAGAAAGCTTTTCACGAATGTGGTGTAATGATGGTTCATTGCAGTCAACATAAAGACTTAAAACTGGAGAGGTACGAAATGCACCAGAGCAAACACGGAGTGCGCTATGGTGCACTGTGTCAAGTTTTTTAAGAACAGAATTACGTGCAGAACCATAGACCTGGCAGGCATAATCAATTTTGGAGCGGATTATAGAGCGATAAATTTTCAAGAGAGAACCACGGTCTGCTCCCCAAGAAGTGTTTGAAAGCACCTTAATTAGATTAAGTGATTGCTCGCACTTTTTACGTAACTGCAAAACATGTGGCAAGAAAGTGAGTTTTTTATCAAAATATAAGCCAAGAAAGCGAATGCAATCAGTAACAGCAACATGAGATGCTCCAATATAAATTTCAGGATCTGGATGCAGATCCCTTCGTCTACAGAAATGCACACAAGAGGTTTTGTCTTGGGAAATAATAAAACCATTTTTATTTGTCCATTGAATAATACGGTTGATAGCAATTTGTAATTGTCTCTCAATAAAACGCATATCTTGTCCTTTACATAAAATTTTAAAATCGTCAACATATAGTGTACCCTGCACACAAGGGGGTAATTGTTGCAGTATATCATTTATCTTGATTGCAAAGAGGGTGACACTCAGAACACTGCCCTGTGGTACACCCTCTTCTTGTACATAAAAACTGGAGAGAATCCCCCCAATTCGAACTTGAAAAATTCGAATGGCGAGGAAGTTCTTAATAAAAATCGGGAGGTTCCCACGAAAGTCCAGGTTAAAAAGGTCGCGAAGGATACCATACCTCCATGTCTTGTCATAGGCTTTCATCATGTCGAAAAAAACAGTGACCAGATGGTTGTGTTTTAAAAAAGCAGTCCGTATATGGGTTTCTAAAAGAATGAGGTTATCGATAGTGGACCTACCACGCCGAAATCCGCTTTGGAAGGCTGCAAGGCAATTATTTGATTCAAGAACATGCACCAGGCGGCAATTAACCATTTTTTCTAAAAGTTTGCAGAGGCTGCTAGAGAGTGCGATAGGCCTGTAATTGTTTGGGTCACTGGAGTCTTTCCCTGGCTTAGGAAAAGGAATGATAATGGCTTTAGACCAGGAATTAGGGAACGTTTGTTCAATCCAGATTCTATTGAAAAAAATAAGTAAGTTATTGAGAGAGGTGGAAGAAAGATGTTTTAGCATGGTATATGTGATGCCATCATGTCCTGGGGCAGATAACCGGCTCTTTTGCAAGCAACTTAAGAGTTCTGGAATAGTAAATGGGAGATTGTAATCATGAGAATGGCGAGAGTTAAAATTGATTCTGGTATTTTCCGTTTGTCTTTTGTATGATAAAAAAGGTTCTGGGTAAGAGTCAGAGCTAGAATTGGAAGCGAGGGTACTAGCTATTGTCTCAGCTATATTTTTGGGAGATGCTATTGTTTGGCCGTTGTGTTTTAAAATTGAGATATGATTTTCAGAATATAATCCCATACAATTTTTTACTTTTTTCCAAAGAACTTTACTTGAGGTGTTACTGTTTATATTGGAGACGTATTGCATCCAGGATTCACGTTGGCTTTTACGCCGCACTCTTCTAGCATCAGCCTTTGCTTTTTTGTACATAATATAATTAGTATTATTGGGATACCTCCGGAAGATACCCCAAGCCTTCTGTTGATTTTTTTTTGCCTTTTTGCAGTCATCATTCCACCATGGTTTCCTGTGCTTTGGGGTAGAAAGTGATTTTGGAATGCTAATATCTGCAGCATTGATAATACATTGGGTGATATTATCAAGCGCATCATCGATATCACCTTCTATCATTTCACTTGTAATTTTTGCAAGGTCTGTGAAAGTTCGCCAATTGGCTCTGTCATAGACGTAGCGTTTAAAGTAATTATTAGAATCCGTGTGAGGAGTTGTCTGCGAGATAAAAGTGGGAAAGTGGTCACTGCCGTACAGGTCACTAGAGACCCAGAAGGTCCAATACGGATATATAGATGGGGAGCAAATAGTGAGATCTATGGCATGAAAGGTGCGAGTCGGTTCATGAAAATATGTGTGATCGCCATTATTGAGTAGGCATAAGCCATTGTCGGAAATGAATTTTTCTATTATGTCACCACGTTGATTAGAGTCAGAATTCCCCCAGAGTTGGCTATGAGCATTAAAATCCCCAATGATGATGAAAGGAGCGGGGAGTTGGAGAACTAGATCCTGAAGTAGTGCTGACTGAATAATTTGATGGGGTGGTAAATAAATAGAACAGATTGTAATGAGACGTTTTACATGAACACGGACTGCAACAGCTTGTAAGTTTGTGTTTAGTAAAACATGAGAGTGAGGTAAACTGCGAGAGATGAAAAGAGCCACTCCACCAGTAGCTCTTTCATTGCCTGTAAAATCTTTTCTGTAGGTAGCATAGTTGCGTAATTTCGCTTTGTCAGTAGGTTTTAGATGGGTTTCCTGCAGAGCTAAACATAAAGGCTGATGGTCGGATAGAATATTACGGATTTCGTCAAGTTTATTATGATAGCCACGGCAGTTCCATGAGATAATATTAGACATGATTAAATTGTTTTTTTAAGAAGTTTAGCTGCGGTATTTTATTCGGAGGTAGTGGACATACTATCTCCCTCGTTAAATTCTTCACCCGGTTCTGGGTGAAGAGCTAAAGCATCATCTTCTTCCATTTTATCATTCTGTATTGATTGAGTTTTATATTTGGATGTTTTACTTTTTTTCCTTTTGGCTGTATTTTCAGATGAACTAGTGGCTTTAATTGTTGGTAGGTTAAATTTGTCTGCATCAGATTTATGGTTTGGTTTCACAGAATGTGTTTTAGTTGTATTTTGAGAGCCTCTATTATGGAGTGGAGGTTTCGAAATAAAAGATTGTGACAATTTTGAAGAAGCATTTGTAGATGATTTAGGAGGAACAGAGTTTTGTGAATTAGGAGGAGCAGATTGCGTTGATCTATTTGTCTTACCTGAATTATTAGACAGGTTGTTTTCTTTTTGATTAGGTTGGCAATTAGGTCTAGTTGGGAATTCAGTTTGAGTTGCGATAGTTTTATAAGTTTTATGAACGGTTTTTGTTAAGGCAGCAGCATATGATACACCAACTTTGGGCGTTCTGGATTCGACTATTTTTCTGGCTTCAGGGTATGATATATTTTGTCTTGTGCGTATTGTCTGTATTTCTTTTTCTATTTTCCACATTTCACACGATTTGGCATAGGATGGATGATCTTTTTTGCAGTTGACGCAACAAGGTGGAGCATTGCATTGCCCACTTTCGTGGCCAATTGCACTGCACCGACCACAGGTTTGTTTACCTCGGCATGATGTTTTTGAGTGCCCAAAGCGCTGACAGTTAAAGCAACGCAGTGGGTTTGGGATGTACGGTCTGACAGAGCATGATAGATATCCAGCTTTTATATATTTGGGTAAGTTGGGAGTATTAAACGTCAGAATAATATGCTTGGTAGGTATTTGTACTTGGTTAGCTGGAATTTGTTCATCTTTGCGGTTTATTGTTATACGTCTAGCTGCTATGACATTTTGTTCCCTTAAGTTTTCCACTATTTCATCTTCGGTTACATGCAAGAGGTCATATTCTGATATCACTCCGCGAGATGAGTTTAAGGTTCTATGTGGTGATATGATGACAGCAATGTTTGCAAAGTGGGTACATTTTTTTAGGTTTAATGCTTGTTGGTTATTGCTTACTTCAATTAGGAGTTCACCTGTACGGAGTTTTTTTATTGTTTTGGGTTCGCCAACCAGTCCTTGGATAGATTTATTAATTAGAAAGGGGGATGTTTTATCAAAACTCCCTTCTTGGCGTTTGACGACAAAGAATCTTTCTTCAGTTTTATTTTCATGAGAGTTGGGATTGTTAGATTCCGTTGTGGAAACATAATCCTCGACTCTCTCACTCCATGATAATTTATTGCCTTGATTTTCAGTAGCCTTTGAGCTAGAGCTCGATGCATCAAAATTCTCTTTATTAGCTTGTGGGGCCTCCACATCGCTTGTCTTATTGTCTGATATTGTAGCCATATTTAAGAGATAATGTTTAAAACGCCAGGCATCGGGCCTGGTCACCGACCCTTCTTCTTACCGTTACTTTAGGCGCAGGTCTCAAAAGGGTGAAAACTATCAACAAACTTCCACGTTTTTCGAACGTTGGATTAAACTCGATAGCATCTCCAAACTCTAGTTCTTTCACAGTGGAATTCGGTTGTCGTAGGTAAGCCTTTACAGCTCTGTCCAACCTACATCGCCCTTACGTCGAAAGGACACCAGTCGCCCAGTGCATTCCTAACCACCGCCATACAAGTACGGCGCCCACCGATCACGGAACCGGAATTCGGAGATGCCCTGCACTCTGGGACTCGAGATCAGCCTAAAGAGGTAGAAACGAGGCGATGAGATTAAAAAACCTCAACACCCAGAGTGTCTCACGTGAAAATAAAAAAATCCACTATTGTAAAAAAGAAAAAGTGATGTGGGTGAGAACTTAGAAACAAGGTGTATTTTTTGTCTTTTTTCAATTTTTTTTTTTTTTTTTAAACAAAAGAACAAGAACAATGTTAGTAGAACAAATAACAGTTTGAACAAAATGGTCAGTAAAAAACATGAACAAGAACAAAGAGGGATAAGAAACTGAAAAAAGAAGATTAAAAAGTGTGAAACAAAGAAAAAAGGATAGACAACTAAAAAGAGAAGAAAACAGGAAAGGAGAAAGATCGCTCGGGAACCCGGGGTCGCGAAACCCGTAAATACCTAAAGAAGGTATTCCCCTGGGGGGATAAAAATCAAGGATTGATGAGACATAAGGATGCTTTTTAAAAGATTTGATTGCGTCAATAGAGCTATTTGAGTCGGTATAAATGATGAAGGAAGTGTTATGATGATGAGAAATGTGCAACAGGGCTCTCTCTATCGCGATAAGTTCAGCTGTAAACACAGAAGTAGACGAATGCAGCCGGTAGCTGAGAGAAGTAGTTTCACAAAAAACACCGCAACCAACAATATCTCCAGTTTTGTAACCGTCTGTATAGATGTCAGTGTAACTATTGAAATTTGATCTATGTGCAGCAAATAATTGTTGGAAAATAATTGGAGCCAAGTTATTTTTATCACATCCTTTAAAAGGGTGGAGCAATGTAACATTCGGAGGTTTCCAAGGAGGGTGTACATGATTTGGACATGGACTCACCTCGATACTGCACAGAGGGCTATTATCAATAATATTCCTAATTCTGACACCAAAAGATGGGATGCAAGATGGTCGATGCTGATAAAGCATATCGTTGTCTGTATTTAGAATGTATGAATGAAGAGGATGGCCAGGATGTGAAAGGATACGGTAATAAAGTTCTAAAGAAAGCTTTTTCAGGAATGTGGTGTAATGCTGGTTCATTGCAGTCAACATAAAGACTTAAAGCTGGAGAGGTACGAAATGCACCAGAGCAAACACGGAGTGCGCTATTATGCACAGTGTCAAGTTTTTTAAGAACAGAGTTACGTGCGGAACCATAGACCTGGCAGGCATAGTCAATTTTGGAACGGATCACGGCTCGATAGATTTTAAGGAGAGAGGTACGGTCTGCTCCCCAGGAAGTATTTGAAAGCACCTTTAGTAAGTTAAGCGATTTTTCACATTTTGTCCGTAATTGTAAAATATGTGGTAAAAAGGTTAGCTTACTATCAAATTGTAGGCCGAGAAAACGGACACTGTCTACAACAGGAATTTGAGTTGATCCAATAAAAATTTCAGGATCTGGATGCAGATCCCTACGTCTACAGAAGTGAACACAAGAAGTTTTGTCATGAGAAATTATAAATCCATTTTTATTAGTCCAAGTAAGAATATGGGTGATTGCAATTTGTAACTGTCTTTCAATAAAACGGATATCCCTGTCCCATACACATGATGCGGAAATCGTCAACATATAAATCACCTTTCACAGAAGGGGGTAGTTGACTAAGAATGTCATTTATGACAGGGTGGATAACTCCGTCTGTCCAGTTTGCTCCAAAAGGTTTTCTGGCTATGCTGGAATGCGACTGCACATGCGCAAGGCGCATCCAAATGATTATTTTGCCCATGAGAAGGCAGCAATCAAAGCCACTAAACATGCAAGGTGGTCAGACATTGAAACTGAAACTATGTCGAGGTTGGAGCTCAAGTTTAAAGATGTCAGGTACATCAACTTGGAGCTTTCTATACATATGCCCGGTCGGTCTGAGGAAGCAATTAAGGGGAAAAGAAAGGCTTCTGATTATAAGGCCGTTCTCGAGAGGTTGGCTGGGGAAACTCAGTCCTCTCGGACAGCGCCAGAAATTAGCGTCCATACCGTCAGCACAGCTTCTACCCCTGCCGACGCAGACCAGGGAAGTGACCTTCATACTAGTAGCAGTGAAGACATTGATGCTACATTAATTATAGGGACGTTGCCCTATTTTGTTGATGATTTAAACTCTGATAACACTCTTCGACCGCCTCCGACGGAAGCAGAGTTTACTTTGCTAGATCATGCATTGTTCCTTGTTGAAACCGATCCAGATGCTGCATTGCAGCTAGGGAACAATTATCTCTCGTCGATACTTGGCAAGGAGGTGGGCCTTGCCATTTCACCTCATTCTAAGCCCTTCAGATCTAAGAGCAATCATGGTCCGGTGTCAAAGCGTAAGCAGAGGCACCAGGATTACGCCATTATGCAGAAACTTTATAGGAAGAATCGGAGCAAAGCGTTCGACAGGATTTTCAAAGGGACCTCGGTCTCTGAGAATTTGTCCTGTCGTGACGTCTTTGGCTTCGGGTCCTCATTTCTAACGACTAAATCTAACTCAGTTGGGCCCATTCATGGAGTTGCTCCACCTCAATCTGACTACTCTACTTTAAAGGATTTTATCTCCGTGCAGGAAGTTCTTGATAACTTTCCTGCGAAAAACTCATCTTCTGGTCCTGATGGGGTCACCGTGGCTATGCTACGTCGGATTCCTGTCAGGGCTCTGGCAAAGCTGTATACTTTGTGGTCCAGGGCGGGTAGAGTTCCCCAATTTGTCCTGGACTCAAAAACAGTGTTTATACATAAAAAGAAAGGTTCTGCGGCTCCTGCTGATTTGCGGCCAATCTCCATTTCATCGGTCTTCCTGAGGCATTTCCATAGAATCATGAACAATAGATTTATTGCACACATACCTTTTTTACACCAGCAGTTCGGGTTCCAGTCGGCGGACGGCATTGGTCGTGCCGTCGAGGAACTTGAATCCGTATTTATGAACTTTAAAAATAAGTTTGATTCTTTGTCTGCTGCCTTTATCGACCTCAGGAAGGCCTTTGATTCTATCTCTTTTATGGCTATTTACTCTGTCCTTCAGCAGTTGCGTGTCCCCGAGTCCTTCTCTAATTATATTAAGTTTATTTACAGCCATGCCAGAAACATTTCTCGTCTTTGACGGGAATGTCTCTGAGCCAGTCAGTCCTGAGAGAGGTGTTCGCCAAGGTGACCCTCTCTCTTCTACAATCTTCTTGATAGTACTTGACTTTGTTCTGCGGGCACTCCCGGTCCGTCCTTGTGCGGTCCTGAGAGAGTCCGTCCGTATCTCTCACATTGCATATGCAGATGACATCCTTCTGTTGGCTCGGGACACCAACTGTCTGCAAGAGCTTCTAAACATTCTGAATGCTCTACTACCTTCGACAGGGTTAGAGATCAATTGTGAAAAATCTTTCTCTTTCACATAGCTCGCAAATAAGAAGTCAAAGAAAGATATCTTTGACAGTGATCAACAGTTTTTTGTTGTTGCCACCCCTTTAAGATCTTTGAGGTGGGACGAATCTTTTACATACATTGGAGTAGCTCTGACTCCAAATGTGCGGATATTTTCAAATCCCCCAGTGGGTGAGGATCTTCTGATCCTCAAGCGTGCCCCTCTGAAACCGCAACAGAAGTTCTTCTGTTTGCGGAACATGTTATTCCAAGGTACTATCACCAACTTGTCTTGGGACGTATATATGCAGGTCACCTGAAGAAGATCGATCTGAAGGTGCGCAGGTTTGTTCGGGAGTTGTTCCGCCTGCCTCACGATGTTCCATCGAGTGCTTTTCACGCTCGCGTGAAAGATGGCGGAATGGGCATCCCCTGTCTCAGGTGGACGGTCCCAGTGATGGCCCTGCGACGTCTCTCAGCCCATCAGGAGAGAATCCTTCAACTGACCGTGGCCCCTGATGGGAGCCGTTTAACATCAAAGGTCAAGATTGATTCTTTCTTTAGGCGAGACCTGCATCGCCGATGCGATGGTACTAGCCTGCGTCAAACCAGTGCCGTACCTGCCGCATCGGCTTGGCTCACTGATGGCTCCTCCCTAATGTCGGGCACGGAGTTCATAAACGCAGTTAATATAAGGTACAATACTCTTTATAGTAAGACCCGAGCCACCCGGGGACGGGATGCTTCGCATCTTTGTTCACGCGGTTGCCGGGTTCCGGAAACCTTAAATCATATCGTTCAACAATGTTTCTCGACCAATGGGGCGAGAATCAAACGTCATAGTGCAGTCTGTCAATATGTTACCCGCTCTCTTGAGCAAGAAGGGTATTTAGTTAATCAAGAGCCCATTTTCAGTTTGCCCGACGGGAGGCGGCTTAAGCCAGACATAGTTGCCTACTGCAATGATCACACTTTGGTGATCGACTCTCAGATAATAAACGATCAGTATTCTCTCACTGGGGCTCACGAGGCCAAAGTGGAGAAGTACTCGGTCCTGAAGTCGCAACTACAACCTCTGCGGCCCAACGGAGTCTTTTTCACAAGTCTGACATTTAACTGGCGAGGTGCCGCCAGCCTGAAATCATTCAAGTTTTTTACGTCGTTCCATCTTCTCAGACGTACGGAGTGGAAAGTACTAGCTGCCAGGAGCTTAAGGTGGACACTGTACAGCTGGAGGACCTTCCATGCGATGAACACTGCTTTTCAGCGGGGGACGACCTGCCCGGCGACGAGGAAGGTGCCATGACTCTATGTTTGTGTTGTGGGGAGAGCACTTGCCCCAATGCTAAGTGTGCTAATGTAATTCTAGATGTATTTGCGCGAATATTTTTTCTGTAAATACTCAATAAATTATTTTTAGTATCGGCGGGAGTAACTATGACTTTCTTAAAAGAGAGTCTAAGCAGGGCTTCCTAGTCTGGAGTGCGGGGGGGGGTTTGCCTTTCGGTGGGTTGGTTGGTTGGTATTTTATGGCGCAAAGTCCCAATAGGGACATGCTGCGCCAAGACAATGTCATAATGTAAAAATTATATATTACCCAGAGATTTGAGCAAAACTAATAAGAAGATGAGAAAAACAATAAATGAGAACACTAATATGTATATTTAAATCCATTTAAGAGAGTCAAAAGTTGATAATTAAAAGACCAAAGTATTCTGATTAAAAACTGTTTGTTTATATTTTAACGGTTATTGCTTTTTAACTAAAGTCCAAAATGACGTACAAATACTACCTAAAAACAAATTTAAAATCACAGAAATAAATAACAAACATAAAATTAATTAGGTACAAATTCCTCAAAAGCTGCATTTTCCTAATCAGCACTTGAATCAGATTCCATTTCTTCATCCAAGTTTTGAAGTTGTTTCCGATCCTTTAAATTACTACTAACTGATGGGTTTAGGCATTTGTTATTGTTCTTTTTCTTCACAGTGGAAAACTGTGAAGAACCCCGGATTGTTTTTTCCTCTTTCTGTATACAAGATTTTTTCCTAGGTTTGTCAGTTTTACTAGTATCAGGTCTATGTTGTGTTTTTGCAGATGTAACAGACTTAGTCTGAAGTTAAGGTGACTTTCTGGATTGACTTGGGGATTTTTGAGACTGATTGGTTTGGTATACTATTTTAACAGGTTCTGAGGAAGGTTGCCATTGTTCTAATAGTGGGGTTGCATAGCATTTACTACCACAACTAACATCACGGGTTTCTCTATTTGAAGTGGTTGGTGATTGTGCTTTAGCTGAGTTACTTGGTGGAAAGAAGGTGTCGGTCTGGGTGCTTATGTGCCTTACAGAATTTTGTTGTTGCTTGAGTAGACTAGAGTAGGAAACTCCGACTGACGGAGTCCTGGATTCAACAACTTTGCGGGCTTCAGGGTATGAGAGATTTTGAGTTAATTTAACAGCAAGGATTTCCTTCTCACGTATCCAGTTCGGACAGGAGCGGGAATATGCTGTATGATCACCCTTGCAGTTTATGCAGCGTTCAGAGTTTTGACATGAATTACCGTCGTGGCCAGCTTCTGCGCAGCGTACACAGGTAACGGAACCTCGACAGGTAGTTGTGGTGTGACCATAACGCTGGCATTTAAAGCAACGGAGGGGATTAGGTATGTAAGGACGGACAGGACAGTTCAAGTAAGCAGATTTAATTCTTTATGGTAAATTAGGTCTATTAAAAGTCAGAATGATGAGCTTCGTAGGAAGCACCTGCCCATTCCGACGGATACTTATACGACGTACATCTAGGATATCTTGGTCTTTTAAATTTTGCAAAAGTTCGTCTTTAGTAGAGAATAAAAGATCTGGCTCGGATATTACACCACGGATTGTATTTAGGGTTTTATGTACTTGAACAGAAACTGAAAAACAGCCTATTGTAGTGTAATTTGAGAGAAGATGTGATTGTTTGGCTGAAGAAACCTCAACAAGCAAATCACCAGATTGTAATTTTTTGAGAGAATGACCATCCCCCAAGACAGACTGGAATGTCTTTTCAATGAGAAATGGTGAAGTTTTTTTTGAAAGAGCTATCAGAGAGACTATCAGTACGTTTAATGACAAAAAAAATGAGTGTATGAGGAATTCTATTCAATTTGTTGCTCTCCACGTGGGAGAGAAATGGAAGTAAGTGAATTATTTGCATCCATTTTAGAAAAAAAAATAAGAATTCAGACCCCGGCCGCACCAACCACTACCGAGCCCAACAAGAGGATGCACAGTCTTCACCAGTGCTAACCAAGGCCTATACGGTCACAAAACACTCTTATGCCAGTCTCCACCCTTAACAAGATGGCTAGTAAGTGTCCGATCACTTGATCCCCAGCCAGTGACAGAAGTCTGCTGACCAGCCGATTGATGCATACGGGACCAATATGCACCTCCCGTCTACCTGAAGCAGAGGCCAAAGCAGTGTGTTGGTTTCCCTCAACTGCCAGGATCTCCCTTTCCAGGGACACGGGTCGCCACGCACGGCAAACACGTGGGTGGTTTACAATTCTCCATGACTCGATATACAGGATGACATCGGCTCATACAGAATTGCCCTAACCTCCGAAGAGGATGGTTGGTTGGTTGGAGTTTTATGGCACAAAGTCCCTGTAGGGACATGCTGCGCCAAGAAAAAGTTGAGTAAAACATAGTTAAAAATTAAAAGTTACAGCAAAATACTGTCAGAAATATAAAAGTGAAAAAACAAAGTAAAATGAAGAAAGCAATGTGATGATACATGTAATTAAAATAATGCACAAGGAAAGCGACAATACACAAGGTTTTAAAAGTTAAAACATAGTTAAAAGACAAGAATATTTAAATTAAAAAATTCTAAAAGCTCTAAAGGTATGAAAAGTTAAATGTTCAAGAAATAAAGCATAAAATGTTATATAATACTGCTTTAAGAACGAAGTTATAATTCAAAAATTTAAAACGATATAAAGCTACGTAGGATGAATAACTTCAAAAACTGTATTATTGTCATCATTATCAGAGTCATAACTACAAGAGTCCATAGCCTCTTCTGCATAGTTGAGCAGCTGTTTGTGATCTTTAATATTAGTTATTGCTGGGCTAAGACATGATTTATTGCCTTTTCTCTTCACAGTTTTCCACTGTGAAGAGATTTGAGTTGGAGGTTTCTTTCTTTCTTTTTGAGCACAAGTTTTTTCATTTGCTTTCGGAGTTGGACGAACAATAGGTTTCACAGATTTGCTTTTATCTGGAGCTGGCGTTTGTTTAGTCTTATGTTCGGCGGATATTTTTGATTTAACTGATGATGTTCGGGGAGAATTAGGTTTCTGTAATGATAGAACTGGAGATGAAGCAGCCTTAGTTTCAGTCTGATGATTAGATGACTTTTTGGATCCAACTTGAGATTTCTGTGACTGAGTAAGTTGATATTCTATTGTAACTGGTTCTGAGGATGGTAGCCAACGTTCCAATAATGGGGTACCATAGCATTTACTACCAAGAGAGACGTCCCGGGTTTTTTTAGGTGAAGTATTGGTTGAATGTGTCATAGATGTATTATTTGGTGGAAAAGAGCAGTCGGTCTGGGTACTGATGTGCCTTAGGGATTTTGGTTGTTGTTTGAGTACACTAGAGTAAGAAACCCCGATAGTCGGGGTTCTAGACTCAACAAGTTTACGAGCTTCGGGATAGGAAATTTTTTCAGTTATTTTAATAGATAATATTTCTTTTTCACGGATCCAGTTAGGACAAGAACGGGAGTATGCTGGATTATCACCCTTACAATTTATGCAGTGTTCGGATTTTTTACAAGATTTACCGTCGTGGCCTACTTCTGCACAACGAGGGCAGGTAACAGTACCACGACAAGTAGTGTTGGTATGACCATATCGTTGACATTTGAAACAACGGAGAGGATTTGGAATATAAGGCTGGACAGGACAGCTTAGGTAGGCTGCTTTAATTCTAGTAGGTAAATTAGGACTATTGAAAGTCAGAATAATGTGCTTTGTGGGAAGCACTTTCTCATTCCGACGAATTGTTATACGGCGTACATCGATGACATTTTGGTCTTTTAAATTTTCTAAAAGTTCTTCTTTTGTAGACAGTAAAAGGTCAGGTTCCGATATTACACCACGGCAAGTATTCAGAGTTTGATGCGCTGTAACAGAAACATAAAAAGGTCCTATTGTATTAGCATTTGAAAGAAGCTGAGATTGGCTGGCTGAAGAGACCTCAACAAGCAAATCTCCAGAATGCAGTTTTTTAAGTGAACAGTTGTCACCAAATACAGAATGAAATGTTTTTGCAATAAGAAAAGGTGAAGTTCTCTTAAAAGAACTATCAGAGAGGCTATCAGTGCGTTTAATTACAAAAAAACGAGTGAATGAAGAATTCGGTTCATTTTGTTGCTCTCCACATGGGAGAGAGTTAGAAGAAAATGAGTTTTTTCCATCCATGTTAGAAAAAAATAATGATTCAGACCCCGGCCGCACCACCCACTACCGAGCCCAACAAGGGGATACACAATTGTGCACCAGTGCTAACCAGGGCCCATACGGTCACAAGACATTCCTATGCCAGTCTCCACCCTTAACAAGATGGCTAGTAAATGCTCGCTCACTTGATCCCCAGCCAGTGACAAGTCAGCTGACCAGCCGATTGATGCATACGGGACCAATATGCACCTCCCGTCTACCTGAAGCAGAGGCCAAAGCAGTGTGTTGGTTCCCCTCAACTGCCAGGATCCCCCTTTCCAGGGACACGGGACGCCACGCACGGCAAACACGTGGGTGGTTTACAATTCTCCATGAGTCGATATACAGGATGATATCGGCTCATACAGAATTGCCCTCACCTCCTAAGAGGAAACCACAATGAGAGTGAAACAAAGAGGAAAGAAAGACGAGAAATAAGAGGAAAAGGAAAAGAGAAAGATCGCTCAGGAACCCGGGGTTGCGAAGCCCGTGAATACCTAAAGAAGGTATCCCCCTGGGGGGGCCTCCGAAGAGGAAACCACAACGAGGTTGGTTGGTTGTATATTGTTTAATGGCACAAAATCCCATAAGGGACATGCTGCGCCAAACAAGAATAGACTAAAAACATAAAAATAAAGAGCATCAGAAAAGCAATCTGGATAGGGGTCCGATCCAGATGCAGTCACAAAAGTGTAGATAGGGAAGAAAATTAAAAACTAAACAAGCGGACTATAAAAGATTGAAGTGCAGAAGTGCAGTCTGGATGGGGCTCCCATCCAGATGTCAGAAAAAAAGTCAAAGAGCAATTCAAGTTGTTGTTAAACCAAGGAAAGATGCAAAAATTATATTTCAAAGTAAAACCCAGCATGTTTTAAAAAAGTAAATAGTGCCCCATTAGGTGTTTCCCCAATGAGGTTTGTCAAGATTGGTGAGGCTGTGTTAAAATACCTTCTATATAAGTGACGGAGACCCGGACAGTCAGTTAAAACATGATGAATGGTGAGATGATCAAAATGACAATGTGGACACATGGTTGCATCCTCCCGAAGTAAAAGATGTTTATGCGTGATTCTAGAATGTCCAATTCTCAGACGAGTCAGAAGAACATCGGTTTTCCTTGGATAACACGGAGGCCAGGTCATGATGGTAGGTTTGATGTGGTGCAGTTTATTACTGCATTCTAAATTCCAACTTTCTTGCCATTTATTATGAACAAAGTGTTTGATAAGTAGTTTAACGTCTGAGAATGGAACTTTATGGCACAACGGATTAAGAGCACGCTTTGCTGCCTCATCCGCTTTCTCATTACCAGGAATACCCATGTGTCCAGGTACCCAGCAAAATAAAATATTATAGCCACGTCTTGTCAATTTATTATAAAAATCAAGGATTGATGAGACATAAGGATGCTTTTTAAAAGAGTTGATTGCATCAATAGAGCTATTTGAGTCGGTATAAATGATGAAGGAAGTGTTATGATGATGAGTAATGTGCAACAGGACTCTCTCTATCGCGATAAGTTCAGCTGTAAACACAGAAGTAGACGAATGCAGCCGGTAGCTGAGAGAAGTATTTTCAGAAAAAACACCGCAACCAACAATATCTCCAATTTTGGAAACGTCTGTATAAATGTCAGTGCAACTATTGAAATTTGATCTATGTGCAGCAAATAAGTGTTGGAAAATAATTGGAGGCAAGTTATTTTTATCATATCCTTTATAAGGGTGGAGCAATGTAACATTAGGAGGTTTCCAAGGAGGGTGAGCATGATTTGGACATGGACTCACCTCGATACTACACAGAGGGCTATTATCAATAATGTTCCTAATTCTGACACCAAAAGATGGGATGCAAGATGGTCGATGCTGATAAAGCATATCATTGTCTGTATTTAGAATGTATGAATGAAGAGGATGGCCAGGATGTGAAAGGATACGGTAATAAAGTTCTAAAGAAAGCTTTTCACGAATGTGGTGTAATGCTGGTTCATATAAGTCAACATAGAGACTTAAAACTGCAGAGGTACGAAATGCACCAGAGCAAACACGGAGTGCGCTATGATGCACAGTGTCAAGTTTTTAAAGAACAGAATTACGTGCGGAACCATTGACCTGGCAGGCATAGTCAATTTTGGAACGGATCACGACTCGATAGATTTTAAGGAGAGAAGTACGGTCTGCTCCCCAGGAAGTATTTGAAAGCACCTTTAGTAAGTTAAGCGATTTTTCACATTTTGTCCGTAATTGTAAAATATGTGGTAAAAAGGTTAGCTTACTATCAAATTGTAGGCCGAGAAAACGGACACTGTCTACAACAGGAATTTGAGTTGGTCCAATAAAAATTTCAGGATCTGGATGCAGATCCCTACGTCTACAGAAGTGAACACAAGAAGTTTTGTCATGAGAAATTATAAATCCATTTTTATTAGTCCAAGTAAGAATATGGGTGATTGCAATTTGTAACTGTCTTCCAATAAAACGGATATCCTGTCCCATACACATGATGCGGAAATCGTCAATATATAAATCACCTTTCACAGAAGGGGGTAGTTGACTAAGAATATCATTTATTTTTATAGCAAAGAGGGTGACACTCAGGACACTGCCCTGGGGTACACCCTCTTCTTGTACATAAAAACTAGAGAGTACCCCACCGATTCGGACTTGAAAAAGTCGAATGGCGAGGAAGTTCTTAATAAAAATAGGGAGATTCCCACGAAAGCCTAGGTTAAAAAGATCACGAAGGCTCCCGTATGGCCACGATCTGTCATAGGCTTTCGCCATGTCAAAAAATACTGACACCAAATGGTTGCGTTTTAGAAAGGCTGTCCGTATGTGATTTTCAAGATTGATCAGGTTATCGATAGTTGACCTACCTCGTCGAAATCCACTTTGAAATGCAGCAAGGCAATTGTTATTTTCTAAAATATGCACAAGACGACAATTGATCATTTTTTCAAGTAATTTGCAAAGACTACTAGAGAGTGCGATTGGCCTGTAATTATTGGGATTGCTAGCATCTTTCCCTGGTTTAGGAAAAGGAATGATAATAGAGTTACACCAGGCTTGAGGAAAGACCTGTTCTATCCAAATTCTGTTATAAAATGCAAGTAAATTATTGAGAGAGGTTGTGCAAAGATGTTTAAGCATGGTATAGGTGATGCCATCGTGACCTGGAGCTGATAGATGACTATTTTCCAAACATTTTAAGAGCTCTGAGAGAGTAAAAGGGAGATTATAGTCATAAGAGTAACGGGAATTAAAATTGAGGTGGCTAGTTTCTGCTTGTCTTTTGTATGATAAAAAAGGTTCCGGGTATGAGTCAGAGGCAGAGTTCGATGCAAGCGTATTTGCTATGGTTTCAGCAATGTTCTTAGGAGAAGCTATTGTTTGTCCGTTGTGATTTAAAATTGAGATGTGGTTTTCAGAATAAAGACCCATACAATTTTTTACTTTTTTCCAGAGGACTTTACTAGAGGTATTTGGGTTAATATTAGATACATATTGAATCCAGGATTCACGTTGGCTTTTACGGCGCACTCTTCTGGCTTCAGCCTTTGCTTTTTTGTAGGCAATATAGTTAGTGTTACTGGGATAACGTCGAAAGATGCCCCAGGATTTCTGTTGATTTTTTTTTGCAACTTGACAGTCACTGTTCCACCATGGCTTCCGGTGTCTCATTGTAGATGATGAGTTAGGTATGCTAATATCTGCAGCATTGATAATACAATGGGTGATATTATCAACTGCATCGTCTATGTCACCTTCTACCATATGATTTGTGATTTTAGCATGATTTGTTAAAGTTGGCCAATTGGCTCTGTCATAGTTATAGCGTTTAAAATAATGATTAGAATCCCTGTCAGGAGTGGTCTGTGAAATGAAAGTGAGAAAATGGTCACTGCCGTGCAGGTCACTTGAAATCCAGAAATTCCAATACGGATAGATAGATGGTTGGTTGGTTGGTTGGAGTTTTATGGCACAAAGTCCCTGTAGGGACATGCTGCGCCAAGAAAAAATTGAGTAAACATAGTTAAAAATTATAAGTTACAGCAAAATATTGTCAGAAATATAAAAGTGAAAGAACAAAGTAAAATGAAGAAAGCAATGTGATGATACATGTAATTAAAATAATGCACAGGGAAAGCGACAATACACAAGGTTTTAAAAGCCAAAAAATAGTTAAAAGACAAGAATATTTAAATTAAAAAAATTCTAAAATCTCTAAAGTTATGAAAAGTTATATGTTCAAGAAATAAAGCATAAAATGTTATATAATACTGCTTTAAGAACGAAGTTATAATTCAAAATTTTAAAACGATATAAAGCTACGTAGGATGAATAACTTCAAAAACTGTATTATTATTATCGTTATCAGAGTCATAACTACAAGAGTCCATAGCCTCTTCTGCATAGTTGAGGAGCTGTTTGTTATCTTTAATATTAGTTATTGCTGGGCTAAGACATGATTTATTACCTTTTCTCTTCACAGTTTTCCACTGTGAAGAGATTTGAGTTGGAGGTTTATTCCTTTCTTTTTGCACACAAGTTTTTTCATTTGCTTTCTGGTTGGTTGTTTGGTTGTTTGGAGTTTTATGGCACAAGGTCCCTTCAGGGACATGCTGCGCCAAGAAAAAAGTAAGGTGTAAAACATAGTTAAAATTTAAAAGTTACATTAAAAGACTGTATGAGATATATAAGTTATAAACAAAGTAAACTGAAGAAAGAAATGTGATGATACATGTAATTAAAATAATGTACAATGAAAGTCACAATACACAAGGTTTAAAAATCCAAAATGTAATTAAAAGACAAAGCATAGATTTAAATTAAAAATCTCTAAAAGCTCTAAGGTTATGAAAAGTTAAAATTAATCCAAAAAACAAAGCATAACACAGTATAGTAATACTGCCTAAAAAAAAGGTTATAATTCAAAATTTAAAAAACTCAATAAAAAATCATGTAGGATTAAATTTTTCGAAAACAGCATTTTCATCGTCATCAGAGTCATAACTGTAAGATTCCATAGCCTCTTCTGCATAGTTCAGTAACTGTTTGGTATCCTTTACATTTGTGATTGCTGGGCTCAGGCATGATTTCTTGTCTTTTCTCTTCACAGTTTTCCACTGTGAAGAGACTTGCGTTGGAGGTTTCTTCCTTTCTTTTTGCGCACAAGTTTTTTCATTAGCTTTCTGAGTTGGGCGAATTGGTTTCACCAATTTGCTTTTATCTGGAGCTGGCGTTTGTTTAATCTTGTGTTCGGTTGATATTTTTGATTGAACTGATGATGTTCGGAGGGAATTAGGTTTCTGTAATGGTATTGGAGATGAGGCAGCCTTAGTTTCAGTCTGATGATTAGATGACTTTTTGGATCCAACTGGAGATTTCTGTGACTGAGTAAGTTGATATTCTATTGTAACTGGTTCTGAGGATGGTAGCCAACGTTCCAATAATGGGGTACCATAGCATTTACTACCAAGAGACACGTCGCGGGTTTCTTTAGTTGAAGTGCTAGTTGATTGTATAATACTTGAATTATTTCGGGGAAAAGAGCAGTCGGTCTGGGTACTTATATGCCTTACAGATTTTGATTGTTGTTTGAGTATACTGGAGTATGATGCCCCAACAGATGGGGTCCTGATTTCAACAAGTTTACGAGCTTCATGGTAGGAGATTTTTTGGGTTATTTTAACAGCAAGAATTTCCTTTTCACGGATCCAATTAGGACAAGAGCGAGAATATGTGTGATCACCCTTACAGTTTGGAAGCGTTCGGGTTTTTCGCAAGTTTTACCATCATGTCCGACCTCTGCACAACGTGCACAGGTAACATTGCTACGACAGGTTGTATTAGTATGGCCATAACGTTGGCATTTGAAACAGCGGAGAGGATTAGGAATATAAGGTCTGACTGGACAGTTTAGTTAGCCGGCTTTAGTTCTAGTAGGTAAAATATGGCTATTGAATGTGAGAATAATGTGTTTTGTAGGAAGAATTTGCGCATTTCTACGGATAGTGATACGACGAACATCTATTATATTTTGATCGCTTAAATTAGATAGAAGTTCTTCTTTTGTGGAAAATAAAAGATCTGGTTCAGATATAACACCACGGCAAGTATTCAGAGTATGATGTGCTTTAACAGAAACAGAAAAAGTACTTATATTATTGGGATTTGACAAAAGTTCAGACTGCCTGGCTGAAGAAACTTCAACCAGTAAATCACCAGATTGTAATTTTTTTAGGGAATGACCATCCCCCAAGACAGAGTGGAAAGTTTTTGCTATAAGAAATGGTGAAGTTTTTTTGAAAGAACTATCAGAGAGACTATCAGTGCGTTTAATAACAAAAAAACGAGTAAATAAAGACTGTACATCTGGTTGCTCTCCACATGGGAGAGAAGTAGAAACAACTTTATTATTTCCATCCATATTTGAAAAAAAAATAGTTCAGACCCCGGTCGCACCACCCACTACCGAGACCAACAAGGGGATGCACATTCGTGCATCAGTGCTAACCATGGCCCATACGGTCACAAGACACTCCTATGCCAGTCTCCACCCTTAACGAGATGGCTAGTAAGTGCTCGCTCACTTGATCCCCAGCCAGTGACAAGTCAGCTGACCAGCCGATTGATGCATACGGGACCAATATGCATCTCCCGTCTACCTGAATAGAGGCCAAAGCAGTGTGTTGGTGACCCTCAACTGCCAGGATCCCCCTTTCCAGGGACACGGGACGCCACGCACGGCAAACACGTGGGTGGTTTACAATTTTCCATGAGTCGATATACAGGATGACATCGACTCATGCAGAATTGCCCTCACCTCCTAAGAGGAAACCACAATGAGAGTGAAACAAAGAGGAAAGAAAGGCAAGAGAAATAAGGGGAAAAAGAAAAGAGAAAGATCGCTCAGGAACCCGGGGTTGCGAAGCCCGTGAATACATAAAGAAGGTATCCCCCTGGGGGGTATAGATAGATGGAGAGAAGATAGTGAGATCTATGGCATGAAAGGTGCGTGTCGGTTCATGAAAATATGTGTGATTACCATTATTGAGT